>BCLF01000005.1:535789-578191 GCA_001602275.1 Zoysia japonica
CCGGCGACGCACGTGGCCTGGGGCGGCGCGTCCTGCTCGGGGCCCGGTGCGGCGCGGCGTGACGCGGCCGGCCGGCGGCGCAGATCTATACCGTTCATTTCTCCATTTTTATTAAATCTCAAACCCTCTATTTATTTCTCAATCTCAATCTAACTCTATATTTTCCGCATCCCAAACAGCACCTGTGTGCTAACCATCGGTAGGGTTTGACAGATTTTTATACCATTATAACAGTGTCGAACAATGTTGATATCAGTAGTGATCGACACTACTATCGATTATAAAAGTGTCAGACAATGCTGACGTCAGTCGTGACTGACATTACTGTTAACTATAATAGTATCGAACAATGCTGACGTCAGCAATGACCGACGTTACTATCGACTGTAATAGTGTCGGTTAATGCTGACATCAGCAAACACTACTATTTTATAGCTATTATTCAGTGTCATTGATTGTAATGACATCAGCAATACCCGACACTAATAGCTGCATTATAGTGCTGAGTCATGACGCGGGAAGATTTCTCGAGATTATAGTGTCGAATTTTTTTTTTAGCTGACACTGTTAAAATAATTAGAGTGACATCGTAGATTCGTTTTGTAGCGGTGGTTGTAACTTCGGAGTTCAGGTCTTCATGAGTATTAATTTTACTCTATCTCAATTATGTGTTGTTAAAAAATTGCATGTTTAGCTTCAGAGCTGAGCAACAGATTTTTATATTATGTGAACGAGGGTTCTAAGACTTGCTTGTGCATTTTTCTGACTGATGTAAGCGATAATTTCTGGAGAGTATCAGTAGACCATTCACAGCTTAAGCGCAAAAATTTCTTGCACGTTCGTGTCACTGGAACAATATTGTACTCCGTATTTCTTTAGCAACCTAATCAATCTCATTGTGTATGAACTAGTATATGTTTGTCAGCAATTGGTACGGCGATACATGCGATGCCTGAAAAAAGTAACCAAAAGTGCACTGATTTGTATTTGTCATCATTTTATCTTTGAACTCCGTAATACAGTACCGATTGTTTTCTTTTGCCCCCCGCCCTCTTAAAGTCCATGACTGTTCCATTTTTCACCAAAGCGGAGCTACTAAATTATTATTACTACTGAAAGTTAAGTTGAGGTGAGCAGATTGATTGACAGAAAGCTTTATGATTAGACTGCTAAAATTTAGAACCAACTTGTGCACATGATCCGGCAGTTGGCCACTCCTTTATAAAAATGTTTGGAAGTCACATCCATCAATTAGCTCGGTAGGAAGCTACTGTAGTTTCAAAGGAGCTCTAAGCCTTTTGACCTTTTAGCGGTCGCTGCCAGATAGGCCAGCGCACTGGCCACTGGTCAGTGGCGGTACTACCCTCTATCGGGGGCAGACACACAGGCCCGCCGGCGTCGACATAGGAACGGCTTCCTCGAAACAAGTGGCCAACTGGGTTGGTGCGTGCGGTGCACCATCCTGATCGCGCTGCTGTTAGAGTGCTAGGCGCCTTCGTTCCGTTTCGCACTCGTTTTTCCCACGGTGTTTTGGAGCCATTTCTTAGCCGCTGCGCAGTCCTTGTTCATACGTACCTGCAGCGTTCTGCGCCATTTGGTTTGACAATTTTTTGGCGGCTTCGGCGGCGCCACGCTTGGAGGCCAAAGGAATAAAAACAAACTGGGAAACAGGATCCTCTGAATCATCGATGAATGAACAACCTCTGAATCATCGATGAACGAACAATTGGCTTGATCAATCAAATCGCTCCGTGCACGGCTCGCCCACCTTGTGCCGTCATATCAATCAACTTGATTGGTTTCTGTTAGTGTAGCCCCCACTTCTCATCGTTATTTAGAGAGAGAGAGAGAGAGAGATTGCAGTGCTAAGTGAAGGGAAGGGAAGGATGGGGGAGAAGGTGGTCTGCGTGACGGGGGCGGCCGGCTTCATCGCGTCGTGGATCGTCAAGCTCCTCCTGGAGCGCGGCTACACCGTCCGCGGCACCCTCCGCGACCCCGGTTAGTAACCCCTTCCTCTCCTGCCTCCTTGCTTGTGTCCGCCTTGTGCTCTGCTCTCTCTGTAGCTGCTCCCTTGACCAGGATCCTTCGATCACCAATCACATTCCTCTCCCCTGTCTCTGACGGCTCTTATTTGCTTGAATTGAATTTGAATTGATGGTCACTTGATCCATGTTCTAGCTTTCCGAATCGATGGCTTCTGTTGGCACCGTGTGCTTCCGCTTTCTGCAAACTGCAGCAAGTCTCTTGGTTCTCCATCCCATCTATGGAGATTTTTGGATCTATGTTGTTCGGAGATTAAAAAAAAAAAAAAAACATAAGCATGACTGGAATTATGTCTCCTGCAGTACTACTACTAGCTTTTTACAGCCGGGCTTAAATATTGAAGTATCAGTGAGTTGCCCACAAGCATAGGTCTTTAGCGAGTCAGTTGGTGCGTTGTACCTCAATCCCCTGTAAAATTCATCCAATAACAACGGAAATATTGGCAATGCTGAATGTAGGATGAAACAGTTTCATCACAATGAGGAGAAACTGTGCCACATTGCAGTACGCTTAATCTCACGAATGCCAACCAAAAGATAGATGAGATAGGCGTGTGCAGATTTATTCCTTAATGTATTAGACTATCCTTGGGGGAAAACAGTCCGCTAAGCAACAAATGTCAAGTGCAACTAAAACATGCCAAACTAACTAATTTGGCAGAAAAACAGTGATTCATGTGGTGACAAGATATCCAGTGAGCTGTGTACCAAATGGTTCAGTAATTGCTTGTATTTACATTTTACATGGAATGGCCATCTAATAATTTCTTCCATATACTGGTTTTCAGCTGATCCTAAGAAGACAGAACATTTGCGTGCTCTAGATGGGTCTGCTGAGAGACTGCAGCTGTTTAAAGCCGATTTGTTAGAAGAAGGCTCCTTTCATGCTATAGTTGAGGGGTGTGAGTGCGTGTTCCATACAGCTTCACCGTTCTATAATAACCCAAAAGATCCTCAGGTTTATACTTCTTTCCATTTTTAAATAATTTACAATTCTTAAACCTTTTATTATTAAATATTACCAAGACATATGCATCGACATTCACAAAATATTAACACTCATTAAAATTAACATACTATGTGGATTAGTGTTCCACATCATAAGACAAACTATTTACCGAAAATATAAATCAAGGCTTTCTTTTTTTTTTAGTTGCATAGAACAGCTTTATTTGGAAGCTGAGATGTAGTTATTTCTTCTTATAATTCATACTATATGGATTAGTGTTCCACATCAGAAGACAAACTATTTACCGAAAATATAAGTCAAGGCTTTCTTTTTTTTTAGTTGCATAAAACAGCTTTATTTGGAAGCAGAGATATAGTTATTTCTTCTTATAATTAATCTTGTCAGAAACCTAGAACCAACAAGCACATCAAATACCTCTCATCAAATTGTAGAAAATGGCTATTGGTTCCTAAATCAGAATTTATCATTATTGACATTATAATCTTCTCCAAGATTCATGCAAACATTACATTATCTGAATTCTGAAATTTCAAGTCAACTTAGAATTCCGATTGTATGTCCTCAACGCTATAGTTCATTTAGTTGACACATCTATCAATCTAATGACTAGACTGCTATTATGAAGAACATAGCTCTGTTTAGTTACCTAGCTGATGCAAATTTCTTTTAGGTTGAGTTGATAGAGCCAGCAGTTAAAGGAACTCTGAATGTTCTGAGCTCCTGCAAGAAAGCATCCTCTGTCAAAAGGGTGATTTTAACGTCCTCACTTGCAGCTGTTGTATTCACTGAAAAACCGTTAGCCCCTGAAGTTATTGTTGATGAGACGTCATTTTCCATACCAGAAATTTGTGAAAAAGCAAAGGTATTTCCTTTTCTTGGAAAACAAGCAACCTCCTCATGTTAATGCACATCATGCAAACACTAGTCTGTGAATGTCATTTCTTTTGTGTGTTGCTTTCTCAGATTTTTTGTTTTTTTTGAACTATCATGTTAGATTTGTTTTCTGAATTACTTGACTTCTAGTCCAATGTTATCTGCTTCATTTCTGTTGAAAATCTAAGCATGATATTTTCTTTATTGTCTTGATCAGACCTCTTAGATTTCACCTCACTCACATGTTTGTATGGTTGTATTAGGAATGGTATGTTTTGTCAAAAACCCTTGCTGAACAAGCAGCATGGAAGTTCTCCAAAGACAATGGACTTGACTTGGTGACAATAAATCCAGCTATGGTCATTGGTCCTTTCCTTCAGCCCACACTCAACACCAGTGCTCAAGTAATTCTGAGCCTTATCAATGGTATGCCTTTCTGATGAACACTTTTTCATAGGTACAGTTAGAGATCATACAAAGGCAATTCTTTCTCAGGAAGATAACTCAAGTTTCATTTTCCATGTGCCTGTTTTTTTTTTGCAGGTTCACCTGTATATCCTAATTTTAGCTTTGGGTGGGCCAATGTGAAGGATGTTGCTCTGGCACATGTACTTGCATTTGAAACCCCATCAGCAAACGGAAGATACTGCATGGCTGACAAAGTTGTACACTTCTGTGATGTTGTTAAAATCATACATGATATGTACCCTTCTCTTCCAGTGCCTGATAAGTAAGTGTCATTTGCACAAATGACAACCTGATGTTCCGAATCATTTGTGTCCATTTAAAATATGAATACCATAGGTGCTTTGAAGGTGTTGCACCATAATTCTAGTGTTCTTTTCTATTTCTGTACAGTTTCTCTGGTTCTTTTAATAATTTGTTTTGATGGACAGGTGCGCGGATGACCAGCCGCTTTTCCCAACATACCAGGTTTCAAAGGAGAAGATAAGGAACTTGGGAGTTGAGTTGATTCCATTCGAGGAGAGCCTCAAGGAGACCATAGAATGCCTCAAGGATAAGGGTTTTGTTAGTTTCTAAATTCATTGAGCCAGCAAATTAAACAAGCGTACTTGGCGTTGAACCATGCTGGTAGCTTACAACAATTGCATTACTGCATTTCTTGCTTGCTTTTGCTGTCTGATTCTGGTGTACGTCAATAAGGTTGCAACGCAACAGGCTGGTTTTCAATTACTGTTTCCACAATGTGTTTGATGTTCTTGTCAAAACCTGGAGCCAGATGGGTTAATTTCTGCGATACATTATGATCTTCTAATTCAGTTCACAATTTCATTTTATATCTGGCCTGTTAAGATGATGATTATCTAGCAAGCTCTGCATTCAGTCATCGCCCTACTACTACTACAAAAAAAAAAAAAAAAAAAACCTGCAGCGTTGGGTTCGGGTCCATCTAGGCAGATGCCCTTTCCTAGTTCTTTGTTCACCAACTGCAACTTTTTTAGGCTAAGATACTTCTGCTTAGCCAGCAATTTGTATCCGTTAGAAGGAAATTCACCCCGCATAAGTTGCTTTTAACTTGTTGCCGTCACCATATCCATTTAGTCCCTTGGGATTACATCCTATTTAATACTCTCTCCGGTTTTAAAATATTCATAAAGCAAATTATACCCTTGTCTCAAAGTCCACTTATATATAGTTTGTCAATTCGTCTTATTCAAAAAAAAAAAATTCAAATATATAAAATCGTTAGCATGTTTCAAATATTAATAATGATAAAGCAAATTATACCCTTGTCTCAAAGTCCACTTATAGTTTGCTTCGCTGTATCAGGGGCTGTTTGGGATAGAGAAATTTCAAAGGAAAGTTTAAAGGAATCATTTCCTACATTCTGCTGATGTCATAATCGTTTGTAACAAAGGAATGAATATTTCCTTTCCTGTGGAATGGCTTCCCTTCCTGCACAAAATAGAGGAATGAAACAATCCAGTCGAAGACCTTAGAAAGATTTCCTGCACGGCGCGATGGACTGAGAAAAGACAGAAGATGTGAGAGAACGAGAGATTTCCTGTGTTGGCGTGTTGGATTTTAGCTTTGAGCACCTTGAATAAACGCCTTCCAATCACAGTAGCGGGTTATAAATAAAATCAAAAATATCTTATATTCATAAGATTAAATAATAATCATATAAGTACCTTCTAAAAATTTTATATCTTAACTATAAATAATAATAATATATCTTCTAAAAATTTAATTTAATTGCACTAACATTTTTTATCTTGTGTTTCTTATTCCTGCGTTCCAAACACTAATTTTCCATTTCTTTGTTTTAAATTCCTGCGATTTTGCCACTTTCTCAATTTCTACGTTTTCTTTGTTGCTACGTCTTTTCCTATTCCTGTATTTTCAATTCCTCCGTTCCAAACGGGCCTCAACCTTTTGATTTCACCTTCGCCTTTCCAACTAATAAAGCTTATGCTACAAATATGCCGGTCACACTATGCCATAATAATGACGACAAAATGAGATGAATAACAAATTTCATGACTAGAGGAAAAGGGTGCACAAATAATTGACATTAGTATAATAAAGCCGGCGAGAAATACTCTCTCCGTCTCAAAATAAGTAACGTTTTTTACTTTTTAAAATCATTGTTTGACTATTTGTCTTATTCAAAAAATTTACAAAAATACAAAAAATAAACAAGTCATGCTTAAAGTACTTCTAATAATGAATCACTTCACAATAAAATTGTCGACGCCTGACCTTCAGGTCAAGTTTATCAGATATTTGGTTCGAGGACGCTTTGTTAGTAAGAAGATTCATCAAGGTAGAGACACACGATTTAGACTGGTTCAGGCCTTCCGAAGGATAATAACCCTACGTCCAATATGTGGACTGGTTCAGGTCTTCCGAAGGATAATAACCCTACGTTCAATATGTGGTTTTTTGAATATGATAGCGAATAGCCAGTGAAAATATGTTCCTTAAAGGAAATGAGAGGTGTCCATGAGTATGAGGGGGGATCCCATGCCCTTAAAGGCTCCTGTGTCTCTTTTATAGTGCAAGGGATGAGAAGTTACAAATGTAGCTGTTTATGAGCCGTAACAACCATAATACAGAATGAATATGGGGGGTTACTAAGTACCATAACCTTGGGGGTTACTAGTGTGCACAAACATAGGAGTTACTCATTTTGAATATAGGTTTTGATGGTGCCGCCTTTTGATCTCCATCCTGGTAAACGCCTCTCGATGAGCCATCGTCGACATCGGGTCTAATAATATCATATCTGTGCATGTTCGGGATTCTAATTTTTATTTATGGTATCGACATTAGCCTCCGATCTTGCCTTCTAATGCCATCAACTTCTGTCTTCAGGAGTTTATCTTCAGTCTTCAAAAATTTGTCTTCGATTTTTGAAAATTTATTTTCAAGAACTTGTCTTAGCTTCTCTCTTCAGGAATTCGTTTATGCAAGCGCGCCTATGTTGTTTCCCATGGACATTTATACCGTCGGGTATTGTCCTTTTAAGCGTTAACAGTGGCGCTTGCACCTTCTTCTTTGTTGTCTTGAGTTCATGTTGATTCTTGCAGCTTGTATAAATGGCATTGGGAGGTAAGCTCTTTAAAATGAAAGGTGCCATAAAATGTCTTCTAGTGAATCATGAAATCTGAACATGCACAATTTGAATTGCTGAAAATAATCATCCGGCAGATTAAGTCTTGAAAAATCTTGAAAAATATGACATAGCCTCAAGGTCTTCATTTTTATTTGAAGCAGTGACTTGTCTTCTTCCTGAACTGATGGAGGAATAATAAATTTAGCTTTGATTGTACTGAAGCTGGAGAATAAAAATAACTCTTTCTTGTTTGATGAATCTTTGGGCTGAATTCATTATCTTCTTATTGTTGTAAAACTACACCTGAGCACTGATGGGTGCATTCAAAAACTTCTCACTAAACAAAAAATTGATCATCTTCTTATGCTGTAGAGTCACACCAAAATGTTGATAGGTGCTTCAAAAATTGAGGCAGATATGTATGATGGTAGCCCTTGACTCTTTATAGAAGCAGAGTTTGTATGAAGAGTCATATTCTGCTGGAGAAATTTGATAAGTGAGTTGGTATGGGTTTTCGAACCCGATCTGAGTAAGACTCGTATGCGCATCAAATCGGTTTGTTAGGTACTTTCGCCTTGAGAAAGGTCGTCGTACAAAGCACTAGCGCCATCTGAAGTCATATGTGGGGTGTCCATGGTGGGTAGGTGTGGTTAGAGTCATAGCTTACGCGTATAAGCTGTTTGAGTAAATCACTCTGAAGATGGCCGCAAGTGCCTTTCAGGGTCGTATCTTGTGTAACCGTTCGACGGCTAAGATAAAGAGCCCGAATGGTGATTTGAGAAGATCTTTTGTGACAAATGGCCGCAAGTGCTTTTCAGAGTTGTATGTTGTGTAACGTCCGACGGCTAAGATAGAGAGCTCGAATGAAAAAGATGGCCGCAGGTGCCATTCAGGGTTGTATCTTATGTAACCGTCTGGTGGCCAACACAGAGAGCCCGAATAGTGATATGAGAAGATCATTTGTGATTTGAGAAGGTCTTTTATATTATAAATCCTATGAACCAGCAGGTGGTTAGAAAAATAATTAAATTTGAGGGCAAATGCGTCTGCCCAATATGACTGAAAAGTCAATGAATTTGTGTAAGAAATATTTGTAGGAGTAGAATGCCCGAAGAAATTCATATATGCATGACTGTGAATAACCATTCAACCCATAAGTGATGACAAATAAATCGCAGAGATGAATATCTCAATATCAATGTCCTGAGCATTTGTGATAGAGCCATGCACATTGGTGTTGTGATATAACTAACAGTAACTTCTGAACATTAAAGCTCCAATAAATATTTCAACAATCAATGAGATATGGATGAAAATCCTCGCTTGGCCAATTGAAGGTGAGCAATAGCAGAAATAAATATTTGTTCGTTAATGATAGCGTAGCATTAACCAATAGATAATTGGCACCATATTCATTGTGGAAATGAATAGCCCAACAACCAGTGAGATTTTGGCGAGAATTCTGATATAAATATCTGGCGACAAATAATGTTCCGACTGAATATCCAAAATGTCAATAAAATTCCGGTTGAAGATCCAAAATACCAATAAGATTTCGGTTGAAGATCTAGAATGCCAATAAGGTTCCGGTAGAAGATCCGAAAGATTCCGTGTAAATTTTCAGAATGATAAAATTCTGGAAACCTGCCCAAAGATGTAGCTAGAAAATACGGGTTAAAAAGTATCCCTGTTAGTTGGTAAAAAGCAGGTAAATATTGTGCTAAAATATTTAAGAAAAAATGAATTCTGTAATATGCACGTCACTGATATATGTAAAATAAATAAATACTTAATAAAATAAGCGTAAAAAATGAAAGTTTGGATCTGTCTGAAGTTTTATTTCGTTGAATGCAGTACGTGCATCTAAAGAAATCAAACAGTAAAAAATAGTCAAAAACATCTTATCTGAGATAGGCTGACAGCTTGCTCGAGGGAGCTCCCGAATGCTTGTACTCCTGATGAGGCATAAAAGGCTGAGCTCTCCGATGAGGTGATTCAATTCAATAATATTGGGGGTTTTCGATGAGCCAGATATTCCCGATAAGGCATAGGAGGCTGAGTTCTCCGATGAGGTGATTCAATTCAATAATATTGGAGGGTTGCTGAGGAGCAGGTGTTCCCAATGAGGCTCAAAACTCCCGCAGTGACGCTCAGTTTAGCAACCAGGCAGGGTGTCCCTGAAGTCTTCAGGTGGGGTCAACTTCAAGTACTCCCGATGAGGTCCTTTGGCCTTCTTGGACACCTCGTGTGGCCATCAGTGTAGATGAAATCATAAATGGCTTACCCAAGTCGCCTGATAACGTCAGCCCCCGCCGACGTAACCTGAACAACATGCAGTTCCCTGTGGTATGCTCCATGATATGAGCCACATCAAACGGAATGGAGTCCGCGTGGTGGCATCGACTTCTGGCGATTTGTTGAACAAAGGTTTTTTTTTTCTCGAGGGACTCGATGAACGCCTCTTCGCGTGGCCATCCGACGGGACGCAACGGAAAAACGCCCGATGTAGCATAAATTCCCGAAGCGGAGTGCCGATGCAGACGAATTTTTTGAGAGCATGATAAAACGTCCTTCTTAACATCGGCGGCGGTGAATCGATCGAGACGAATATACTCATGCGTTGAAGATTTGTTGAAAACTTTGATGAATCTTCAACAATGCGCCCCTTTCTGACTGCGCCCTATCGACACCTGACCTTCGTATCAAGTTTGGCAGATAATTGGTTCGAGGACTCTTTGCTAAGAAGAAGATTCATTAAGAAAGAGACACACGATTTACACTGGTTTGACTCTCTCAGAGGATAACAACCCTACGTACAGTATGTGGTACAGTATGTGTGATAGCGAATAGCCAGTGATAATATGTTCCCAAAGAGGGAATTGGAGGTGTCCCGGGTGAGTAGAGGGGGGACTCCCTAAAGGGTCTCTTCCGTGTCCCTTTTATAGTTCAAGGAATGAGAGTTACAAATGTGACTGCTTATGAGTCGTAATATCTATAATACAGAATAAATACGAAGTTACTAAGTACCATAACCTTAAGGGTTACTAGGGTGCATAAATATGAGAGTTAGAATATAGGCTTTGATGGTGCCACCTCTTGACCTTGGTAAACGTTTCTTGATGAGCTATCGGTCACTTCGGGTTTGATAATATCATATATATCTGGCAGTGCATGTTCGGGATTCTAATTTTTATATTTATAGTATCGAAAAAAATAAATATTTTTTCATAAATTTTTTAAATAAGATAAATGTCAAAGAGAGATGTTTGAAAATTAAAAAAGACACTTATTTTGAAACGGAGAGAGTAAGAAGATATAAAAGCACATGTTAGCTTCATTTTATAACTATCAGCTGATTTCTACACCATAGGGACCTAACAAGTCAGCAAACAGGGGCGTAAAATAGTGACTATAAGGTTACCTATCAAACCTCTTCAGTTAAAAGGAGCTAAATTTCTATAATATTCTCCACTTTAAAAACTACTAGTTTATTTTCTTAACTAAAAGGTTCGGAAGGTAAACTTAGATGCACGGCTCCTATTTACAGTTTTATGCCCAAGGTCGCAACGAGCCTGGAAATTTCCATCCGTGCTTACGTACACCATCACGCCACTGACGCGAGGTGCTGCAGCGCCCGCGGCACCGGCGGCAGTTGGACGTCGACGACGCCCTCCAGCGCCTGCACGACCTGTGCCATGGTGGGCCGGTGTGCCTCCTGGTCCTGGATGCACCAGCAGGCCACCCTGCCGGCGCGCTGCAGCTCCACCTCGCTCACGTCGCCGCGCAGCCTCGCGTCCGCCAGAGCGGCCGTGTTCCCTTCCGCCACTCTCGCAGCTGCCCACACCGGGTAGAACGTCGACGGACGCTGCCCCGCCCCCGCATCCACATCATCGTCAGCCCCGCTTGGGCCGGTGCTGTAGCTGTCCGCGTTGCGCCGCCCTGAAATGACCTCGAAGAGCACCATCCCGAAGCTGTACACATCCGCCTTGGGACCGATCGGCAGCCCGGAGATCCACTCCGGTGCGAGGTAACCGATGGTGCCCCGCATTGTGGTCAAGACCCGGCTGAAGTCCCTGCCCACCAGCTTGGCCATGCCGAAGTCTGCGATCTTCGGGGTTAGATCCTTGTCCAGGAGTATGTTCTCCGGCTTAATGTCACAGTGTATGATGCACTCGCGACACCCCTCGTGCAAGTAGGTGAGTCCCCTGGCCACGCCGAGCATGATGCCGTAGCGGTGGCGCCATGGGAGGCACGAGCTGCTCCGGAACAGGTAGGCGTCCAGCGAGCCGTTGGGCATGTACTCGTAGACCAGCATTTTGTTCTCGTCGCCGGATGAGCAGAACCCGATGAGCCGGACGAGGTTGACGTGCTGGATGAGCCCCAGTGTGTTTACCTCCGTCCGGAACTGCTTGTCGCCCTGCCGAAGACCCTCCAGCTTCTTGACGGCCACTTCGGTTTGTCCGTTCACCACCCCGCGGTACACCGAGCCGAAACCTCCGCCGCCCAGCCGTTCCGAGAAGTTCTTGGTGGCGGCGCGGAGGTCGGAGTAGCTGTAAACTTGCAAGGAGGACTCCTTCTGGTTTGCTCGCTTAGCCAGTCTTCTCCTCCTCGACTGAATGATGATCCATCCTACTAGCGCTGATGCGATCACTGCTGCGACACAAGCCAACACGATGCCAACAACAAGCCACACGCTTCCGTTTTTCTTCTTCGCTCCTCCACCCAGGTGCTGCAATTCAGATCTCGACAGCCGGAGATACAGGCTCGACGGCGAGCCGCCGCCGTCGGCAAAGAGATGCTGAAGGTTGCGGAAGCCGCCGTGCCAGACGGAGCAGACACCGCCGCCGTCGGAGAATGTGTAAGCCTGACAAGAACAGTTGTTTAGGCAAACGGACTCGCACTCTCCTCTGCTCTGGGCGCTCACGTTCAGCGAGTCATCCATAAGCCTCATATTTTCCAGCTCCAGGAATCCATCTGTACTTGACCCGTTTCCTGCGCACTGCAGCGGCGCGTTCCGGCGACACCCGCCGCTCCAGTCGCTGAGTTCCCACTCGCGCTCCGCCGCCGGTGCAAATCCCGGTGGGCACTGGCACGGCGGCTGGGTCCTCTGGTTGCAGATGCCGAACGCGCCGCAGAGCGCGTACACGTCGCACTGCACGGTGGGCGCGGCCCAGAAGAACTGCCAGCTCTGGCTGTCGGCGACCCAGATGTACTGCTTGGTCTGGCCGGTGAAGTCGAGCACCATGCGCGTGATGGTCTCGTTGTTGTAGAGCTTCCACCTGACGCGCCGGTACTCCGGCGTGTCGACGTACGTCTGGTTGAAGAGCACGTTGTTGATGGCCTCCGGCACGTTGGCGAAGACGCGGCCCGTCCAGACGCCGCTGCGCCAGTACGCGCGGGTCCCGTTCCAGAGGTAGAAGAACTCGCTGGTGCCGTTGGGGTCCACCGTGTTGGTGAACATCCCCGGCGCCGGGTTCTCGGCGTTGCGCCACGACGTGAGCGTCTGGTACTCGCCCGTGAGCTTGTTCTCCCCGAGCCACGCCTCCGGCACCAGCGTGTCCGTCGGGTGATCGAAGCTCTGCCACAGCACGCGGGAGGAGTTGCCGCCGTCGACGAGGACCAGATTGCCGTCGTCGCGCATCACCGCGACGTTCGGCCCCGCGGGCGACGAAGACGACAGGTTGGAGGACCACAAGACGCGCGGTGAGGCGGAGGGCTGCTGGCTACTTACCCCGAGGAGCTCGAGGTCGCCGGTGTCCGCGGACACTCGGAGCTCGGCCGACGCGACACTAGAGAGGGGGCTGGCACGGTTGCCGATCCAGATGACGGTCTGCTGGGGGACGTTCTTGTACCAGATGGCGAGGTACCACCGGCCGGAGGTGCCGGGACTGAAGTAGCCGAGTTCGAACTTGCCCTGCGCCGAGACCAGCGTGTCGTTGCCCCGCAGCGGCTGCCGCGCGGAGACCGTGTCTCCTGCCGTTGCTGCCGCCGTGCAGGTGCAGCAGAACGCGAGAACCGCGAGAGCGGTGGCAGCGGCGGTGCGTGACATGCTCATCAGGTTGTGCGTGTGTTTGTTGGTGAATTATCGATCAGCAATGAGGCGAAAGCTAGTGGTTGCGCTCAAGAAATATAATTCGCCGGCCTCGCCGTTGCGCGCTACGAAACAACGGGTGGACATACATGACATAAATGAGTCACGACTAGCGTATACCAAGGATAAGGGAGCCGCGCGCTACGACGCAATTGATTACGAGTCGAGTGAGCACCGCAAGAGGTCCATTTTGGCCTTATGATACCGGGCTGTTACAGGCCCCGCGCGCAGACAAGAGCCTAGCTCCGCACACCCGCTCGCACGGCCCAGCCCACCTCGCACCCCGCCTCCCGCCGCGCCGTCGGAGCCGCCGCCCTCTCCTGCTGCCGCCGCCTTCGGTGCTGTTCGCCCCTGCCGCCTCCGTCTCTAGCCTGGCTCCGGCGGCGCTGCGCCGCTAGAGCTACCGCCCTCCCCCGCCGCCACCGTCTTCGAGAATAACACGGATTTCTATAGCCGGAGGTGGAGAAGAAGAAAAATTAGAGTACAAATTCACGAGCAATAAGGATTCTATACAAGAAATGGGCCCATTTGGGACCAAAAAGGGGTGGGCGGAGGGAGGTTAGCTTCTACCCTATGTGGACCGGAAGATTCCTGTTATGATACTTGTCGGTGTTCCGTACACCGGCAAAGTAAGAATTTATACAATCGAAGAGGGTACGGTGCGCTTCTTCTTAATCGATATGGCCTAATCCACGATGGACTCAAGAATATAACCTGGTTCGGGCCATCGCAAGGTGTAATACCCTATGTCCAGGGATGAAGTATGATGGCCGAAGGGCTCTTACGCGGGCAGAGTCCCTAGCACGTCTTTGTCGATGTGTGTCGAACTAATCTCTAAGTCTTGTTCTGTCTCTCTTTGTACGGGTCTCCGACGAGCTTTTATATAGAAGCTGGACCTGGGTTACAAAGCATGGTGAAACGGGCGGCCCCCTGACGAGTGCGGTCCGCAACTGAACTTGGTTCTCATGGGACTAGACATCCACTGACGAGTGAGGTCGCAGCCAAACTTGGTCCCCGCGGGATGGAGCTTCTTCTGACGAGTGGGGCCGCCACCAAACTTGCCTTTCACAAAAATGAGCCTCCTCTGACAGGTGGGGCCGATGGCATATTTGAGAATGATCTCCTGGTGATTCCTTGGCGTTTGACAGTGCTCTGGCGCCAGCTGTCGTCCTTCGTCTGTCCCCTGCTCAACGTCGGGAGGGACAAAGTTGCTTTATCATTTGCTTTACCTCTCTGCCTCTGCTATATAGTTGCCAGGAATCTCTGTACCGACGGAGACCTTGTCGCGGGTTGGTCGCCCGACCTCTGGGTCAGAAAATAAGTCAGTTACTTGGCCATCAGGCGGCCAAGCCTTGTTGTTACGCAACCCCCGACCCTACGGGAGTCGGGGTGCCTCTTGTTCTTGGGTGCTCCCGACCGTCTGGTTGGGATTTGTGAAAATTTACGAGAATCTTCCTCTGGGCCCATGAAGAGCGTGGACCAGTCGTTGCTGATGGGCAGTAGACCGTAGCTTGGGCCGTCGAGTAACTCCGGGTTGTAAGTACCCGAGGGATATGACCCCGACAGTAGCCCCTGAGCCCTACACCGTTTGCAATCCTGTTGAGACGGTGCGGGATTGATTCGTGAAGTCGATTTTCGATGATCGGTCCTACGGGTGCGCGCGAGCACGCCCGTAGGACGTAGCCCTCGGGCGAGCCGGAGGGTCGGCTGGGGGGTCTGATGCGTTACCATAGTGATTTCGTTATGGTTTCTTCATGTCATTCCTACGGGGCGCGCGAGCGCGCCGGTAGGGCATAGCCCCAAGCCCTCGGACAATTCGAAGGGTCGGTCGGGGGATCTGATTCATCATTGCTCTTCGGATCCATCCTACAGGGGGTGCGAGCGCGCCTGTAGGGCATAGCCCTCGAGCCGCTGGGCGATCTGTTAGGTTAGTCGGGGGTTCGTTGTAGTATTGCAATCGATCTTATTGGTGCGCGCGAGCGCGCCCGTAGGGTGTAGGCCTCGAGCCACCAGGCGATCCGTAGGGTTGGTCGGAGGTCTAATTGATTTTATTGATTCGGATGCCTTTCGGTCCTGAGTGATTCGGATAAGTCAGGCGCGAATTGAATTCCTCGACCATCGAGAGTCGGGGCCGGTTCCGCTCACTGCCGGATTTGTGTTAACTGCCTAGAACAGACCGGTCGAACCAGTCGTATGTTGGTGATCAGCACTTGCGCATAGGATGGGCCAAGCAGATTTGCCGTATTTCGTGATCAGCGCTTGAGGGTAGGGGTCGGACTGAACGGTTTGATAGCTGACCCGCGACTGCCCCAAAGTACGGGTTCGGTCCCGTTGTGTCCACGTGGAGGACGGTCAATGGATTTCGAAATACGAACCGTCGCCTCGTGCAGTAACTCGCGTGTGCGTGTCTTGTCCGGCTGGCGCTGGCCAGGCAATTACCGCACTTGGCAGGTGTGCGCAGTTGGGCTATCGCCACTTTGACTGACTGAGGCAACGAGTATTTGCCCCTGACCCACCCGTCGGTGGGTGGGTAACGAAGATCGTCAGTGCATGGTTCATCATTCGACCCGACAGGGTGCCATGTGGAGCGAAGCGAGTGGCTCTCGATAGTTGAACCGCTGTAGTCCGTATGCGCTTGTCACGTCCGTCTAGCGCAGGCTTGGCGGTCACTGCGCCTAGCAGGGGTGCGTGGGTATGCCGACATCACTTTGACCGACGGACGCGACGAGGACTTCACGCCGGGCCCACCCGTCGGTGGGTGTGGTACGAAAATTACAGCTGCCCATCAAGACACGGCAGTAAATCCCTGTCGCTTGTGGGATCATGTCCCGAGAATTGAGGAGACGAAAACGATCTGTCTCCCTGGTTATAAAAACGGCCGGGTGGGATTTCGAAACCCACCCTTGCCATTTGCCTTCGTCTTTCTCGCGCTCCTGCTCTCTCTCGAGCTCTTAGCTTTCGCTACTTTCATTCGTCTTGCCGCTCGTCGTCGTCGTTGTCATCATGGCCTCTGAGTGGAAGGCATCCACCGTCTCCGCCGACATCCTCAGCGACCGTGCGAAGAAGGGTTTCCTCCAGCAGCAGGACGTCATCACTTGGAGACCGGCGGTGCAGCAGCAAGTCCCGGACCCTGCTTGGGCTTCCGACTTGCCGATTCCTCCGCCGGCTACTCGCCTACTACTAGGTTCGCCTCCACCACCTCAACCCGAACGGGGTGCTTCACATCGCGCTCTTCATCACCCTCTGCGAAGCCTTCCTCGGGATCCCTCCACACGCTGTGTTGTGGAGCTATTTCTTCGATGTGACTCGGCTGGGCGGTGCGAGCAACAACCGGCGTTATGGGTGCGCCGGCATCTGGCTCCGGAGCACGCGTGCGGGAGAGTACCTCGAGGTCCCCCTAAAAAAATCGCAGAAGGGCTAGGATGACGAGTGGTTCTACGTCGCCAATGTCGCCCCACACGTCTCGGGGTACTTCGGCGAGACTGCCACGACCATCGATTCGTGGACTTCCACGCCATCTGACGATGACGTACAGGCGCAGGGCCCACTCGCACGGATCCAGGAGCTTCCAGAGGCCGGGCTATCGGCCGTCAAGGTGGCCGCTGTCTTCGTCAGTCGTCGTGGGCTCCTGCTCCAATGGCGCGGGCAGGAGATGCACGCGTACACCGGCGCCCAAGACACCACGCATCTGGTTATTGGGGAGGAGTTGTCGGATGACAACCTCGTGGGTCGCGTCGCCTGCATGTTCGAAGGGTACAAGGAGGCAGCCCTTACGAGAGGGATAGAGCCTCTGTTCGCGCGTCCGGTAAGTTGATCTTTTCCGCAGTATTCGTTACTTCTTCCGTGATGATTACATTCGTCGATTAAGCTTTTTGTCTATGTCGATTTAGGCGGGCGGGTCCTCTGCGTCCCGCAGTGGTTCCCTCAGGTGCCCTTTCTCCTTCGACGCTGACGTCTCTGGCGGCGGGTTGGCCTCCGACGGCCATCCGCATAGCGCCGGGCCCGACCCGAGCGTCGGGATCATCGGCGACAGCTGCGGCTTCAAAACCGGCTGGGGGCGATGGTGCAAGCAGCTCCAAGAAACGATCACGCGGGAGGTCCTCCAGTCGGCCGAAGCCGGAAGGGCTTGTCACGCAGGTCCTCGCCCCAGTCCCTCAGCTGACGCGGGAGGACGTGGCCGCCCTGGCCGCGCAAGTGGCGGGGGAAGATCCCGTCCTCGTGTCGTCGTCCGAATACTTGGAGGACATTCTGGGTTTGGGGTCGGATATCGAGTTCGACCCGGTGCCTCGGTCCCCTCTGAGGAGGATCAGGCTCGGCGGGCAGAACGTCATCCCCGCCCCCTGGTTGTCCATCCGGTGCTGCTGTCCGAGAGGGTGGTGACGGCAGCGATGATCCGGGGCCCAAAGGCCGTGCAGTCGCCACCGGCGGTGACCGGGGCCATCCCGATCCATCGGTCGAAGGCATAAGTTCCCGCACTCAAACTCTTATTTATCGTTGTGCATATTACTTGTTTAGTCGGCTTCGTTTATTTTTTGTAGGGCGACTGCTGCTCCTGTCGCTGCGGTTGTGCCACAAGCCAGCAAAGAGAGGTCGGATTCCGCGGCGGCGGTGGTGGCTGGTGCTCCAATTTCCCCGCTGTGTTCGAGTCCCCAACGGGAAGACCCACCGGCCGACGCGCCGGTGGTTGGAGAAGAAGTTGTGCAGCCCCCTTGGCTCCTACCGAGGGTCAAAGGGTGGCAACGGTTGCGGAAGACCCGCAGCCTCCCCCACAGGCACAGGTGCCGAGGGGCGGGAAGAGGCTGCGGAGGAGGCGGTGATTCTATCCCCCTTGGTTGCAGGCACCGAGGGGGACGACGAGGTGGTAATCGTCGCGCCTCCGTCGGAGGTCGGTCCAGGCGGCCAAGTGTCGCTTCCGACCGCCATGTCTACAGGGCCGACGGCGGCAGTCGGCAAAGAAGCGGTGGGGGAAGGCTGTTGCAACAACGACTGTCGCGGCGTCGGTCGGTGCTAGTGGCTTCGGGGCCCCGGCCTCGGAGCAGCGGGTGGTGTCGGACCCCCCGTCTGGTGACGCGTTGGTGTGAGCCACGCGTCACTACGATAGCTCGATGGGGGATGTTCTGGACATCATCCTCGACCCGACCGTGCTAAAATCACGGGTAAGTTCATAATAACGCAAAATTTCACGGTCACCAACCTTTTCATTTGTGGTACTGAGGTGTGTTTCCGCAAATTTTGCTTCAGACGCTGGGTCAGTCTCTATCAGACCCAGCGTTGCAGGCCGAAGTGGAGTCCCTCCGCAAGACGTTAGACTGGGCTTGGGCCGGCCAAGAGGTGTCGACGGCGGACGCCCACAAGCTCCGCCGCGAGCTCAAGGCCATACAAAAGGAGACCAAAGTCGCTCGGGACGACGCCTCGGTGGCGCGTTAGGACGCTCGGGCTGCTAGGGCGGAGGCCCAAGCGGCTCGGGAGGAGAAGAGGAAGTATGCCGCCGATCTCGCGCAATTGAAGTTCAATGCTGTCCGTAAGTATCGCGCTCCCGATCCTACTCCCGACCTCATTCTTCCTTTGGGAATAAGAAAGTTGAAGCCGATCATCTTGTCCAGAGCTTAACCAGCGAGCTGAGCGGGCGGAGGCGAAGGCGAAGGAGGTGGTGGGGCGGTGTGCTGCCACCAAGGTGAAGCTCATCGTCTCGGACGACGAGGTCAAGAAGCTCACCGCGGAGCTGCACACCCTGCGCCTGTCCTCCGATGAAGCTGTGGCCCGCGCGCGGCAGGAGGTGGAGGACGCGCAGACCGCCCCCAGCGTCACCGTCGAGGAGTGCGACGGTACATGTCTTTGTAGGTCGTGTTTGAAGGGTTGTCGTGGGGTTGATTGTCTGCCTTACAGCCGTGACTGGCGCTCTCCAGGACATGATGGCGGACGTGCGCCGCATGTTCTAAAACATCTTTGTCAGGGTGTGAGACGCCAACGTCTCGACGGACTACGCTCGGTAAGTGATGGGGTATCTCCCCGGGCTGATTGCCGCCGCGTTGACCAGCGCCCTCCAAGATGGGGCGACACTGGCACTGTAGCAGGTGATGGCGCATTATCCGGGCGTTGAGCTTGCGCGCATCTCCGAAGGCTTCCCTCTTGATACCCCAGAAGCAGAGATCAGGGAACTGACGGACATTGTGCGGCCTCGGGCGGCGGACCTCTGCACCAGCTTTCACGATGGAGTTCGTACGGGAGAGGTTCGGCTCGATGCCGACACGACCCCAGGGTCCTTTGACGCCGCCCCAAAACCCGTAGGTTTAGGTCTTCTTCTTTTTTGTTTTCCTGTAGTGACTTTTGGTAATGTACTTCGGACATCTTTTGTAAGATATGTTAATAGTAGTGCATTCTGACCCTTGTCTGTGCCAAGTAATCTTCTTAGTAACTTTAGGTTTTTTGTCATCCATTGGGCATTGACAGAGCGAACAGGTCGGGTATAGCCCGTAGGGTTGAGTATCGGACTCAATGCAGCTGTAGGGCATCACCAACCCGGGTCATTGATCGTTAGCCGCGAGGAAAGACTCAAACGCTAGCACTTAGAATTTACATTACACGTTCGAGGATCGGCAAGAAACAAGGTCTAAGAACGAAAACGAGAGGCACGAAGCCTAAGAACGATGAGGGCGATCCGCAACGTTGTTCTCAGTTAAATCGCGCCGAACCCGAGGGAACTTTCGGAGTCCATTCCAGTGCGGGTTGGGAATTAACTTCGAAACTTGCGTGGACCAGGCCGGAGCCTTAGAACAAGAGCGAGGTACGGAGCCTGCGAAAAATAACGGGGTCAGTCCACAACACTGTTCTTAGTTAAATCACGCTGACCCAGAGGAACTTTCAAAATTCTAGCGAACGCGGGTGGGTTTTTAACTCCGAGACTTGTACGGACCGACCGCTGGGCGGGAGGCCTTGGGGCATGCACTGCGGGACCCAGGGAACATATCGCGAGGGTCAGCGAACATGTCGCGTAGACACTCAGATAACCCCCGAGCGACGGGGGTCAGCCCTTCGGCCGCGCGCCGCCGACCAGAATACAAAAAGAAACAAGATTTGTTCAAGAAACTTACCTGATTTTATTAAGCATAGAAACGACGCAAATTTTCAATGTTCCCGGCATTCTCGATCTCTTTGCTACTCTCAGTCGCCAACTTATAGGCGTCGGGCCTTAGAACACGCTTGATTACAAGGGTCCTTCCCAGGGGCGTGACAACTTGTGCTTTCTAGCCTTAGTTTGGGCTCTCTTCAGGACTAGGTCGCCGACGTTGAACGCGCGACTATTGATCCGCCGAGCGTGTAGCTGACGGAGACTCTGTTGGTACTTGGCCGACCGCAGTATGGCGACGTCGCGTGCTTTATCGAGTTGATCCAGGGCGTCTTGTCGTGCTGCTTCCGATGCTTTTTCGTTGTAGGCCCGCACTCGTGGGAATCGTAGTCGATATCGATCGACAGAACGGCTTCGACATCGAATGCCATGAAGAAGGAGGTGAAGCCCGTCGTCTGCTTGGGGGTCGCCCGTAGGCCCCAGAGCACGAAGGGGAGTTTCTGGGCCCACCGTCCAGCCGCATTCTCAACGTAGTCGTAGATTTGGGGTTTAATCCTTTGGAGCACCATGCCGTTGGTGTGTTCGACTTGTTGGTTCTCGGATGGGCCACGGATGCGAAGTCGAGTCAGATATGATACTCCTCACAGAATTCGTAAAACTTTCGACCGGTGAATTGCGCACCATTGTCGATGATGGAGTTTAGGACTCCGAAGCGGCAAATGATACCGTAGAAGAATTGGACCGCTCGATCGGCGCTGACAGAGGGCATCGGTTTGGCTTCAATCCATTTGGTGAACTTGTTGACAGCGATGAAGAGGTGGGTGAAGCCCCCGAGCGCTTTTCGAAAAGGCCCGAGGATGTCGAGACCCCAAACCACGAAAGGCCATGTGATCGAGATCGTTTGAAGTTCTTGAGTCGACAGGTGGGTCTGCCGGGCATAGTATTGGCACACTCGACAGGTGCGGACCAACTGCTGAGCATCGACGACTGCTGTAGGCCAGTAGAATCCCTGGCAGAAGGCTTTTCCCACCAAGTTCCTTGGGGCAGCGTGGTGCCCGCAAATTCTCGAGTGAATGTCGTCGAGGATATGTTGACCCTCGTCCTGGGGAATGCAGCGTTGAAGAACACTGCTTGTGCTTCGCTTGTATATCTCATCGTTGATGATAGTGTAGGCTTTTGCTTGTCGAGAGATGCGTCGGGCTTCGTTGGTGTCGGTCAGAAGCATGCCATGTTGGAGGAAGGCAAAAATATCTTGGTACCAGTCAAGAATGATGGCCATCACTTCCAACCCTGGGGTCGACGCCGACTGGCTGACCGGGGCATCGGATTCTTCTTTAATCTTGATGGTTGGCTCAGTGAGGACTTCGAGGAAGACGTCGTCGTGTTCGAGTTCTCTACCTGAGGCCATTTTGGCAAGGTAGTCGGCCGCTTCGTTGTCACGGCGTAAAACATGGTGGAGCTGGAGCCCGTCAAACTTGTCTTCGAGCTTTCGAACTTTTTGGCAATAAGCTTCCATCTTTGGATCAAAGCAGCTTGAGGCTTTCATGACTTGATTTACAACGAGCTCGAAGTCGCCCTTGACGTAGAGTTGTCGGACGCCGAGAGTGATTGCCATTCGCAAACTGTGAAGGAGAGCTTCATATTTGGCGACGTTGTTTGAGGCACAAAAGAGAATCTCGAGTACGTAGCGGAACTTGTCACCTTTTGGGGAAATGAGGACGAGGCCAGCCTCCGAGCCTCAAAGCATGCATGAGCCGTCGAAGAACATGGTCCAGTGCTCAAGGTTGACGGAGGTCGGCTGCTCTTGAGCTTCGGTCCATTCGACGATGAAATCAGTGAGAACTTGGGACTTGATGGCTTGACGCGGCACATAAGAGATGTCGTGGCCCATAAGCTCCATTGCCCACATGGCGACTCGTCCGACCGCATCCTTGTTGGTGATGACATCCCCGAGTGGGAAACTTGTGACCAAATGGACGGAGTGGCTGTCGAAGTAGTGACATTGCTTGCGCTTGGTGATGAGGACGGAGTAGATTAGCTTCTCCACTTGTGTGTAGTGGGTTTTTGCGTCGGTGAGCACTTCACCGATGAAGTAGATGGCCCGCTGGACCTTCAAACCTCGACCCTCCTTCGAGCGCTCGATGACGAGGGTGGTGCTAACCACCTTGGAACTGGCGGAGATGTATAGGAGTAGAACCTCACCGGGGCCGGCGAAGCAAGGACCGGCGTCGAGGACAGCAGGGTCTTCAGTTGCTCAAACACTTCTTGGGCCTTGGCGGTCTAGGTGAAGAGGTCGGACTTGCGTAGCAGTCGGTAAAAAGGCATTGCCTTCTCACTGAGTCAGGAGATGAAACGGCTGAGAGCAGCGAGGCACCCAGTGAGCCTCTGAACACCTTTAACGTTCTTGACGGGGCCAAGATTCTAGATCGCGACTATCTTCTCGGGGTTGGCTTCGATGCCATGCACGAAAATGACAAACCCAAGCAGCTTGTCGGAGGGAACACCGAAGACGCATTTCTCGGGGTTGAGATTGATGCTGTACCGTCGAAGGTTGGCGAAGGTTTCCTCTAGGTTGGCGATGAGGCCGTCAGCATTGCGGGTCTTGATAACGATGTCGTCGATGTAGACCTCAAGATTCCGACCCAGTTGGTCGTGGAAACACTTTTGCATGCAGCGCTGATAGATTGCGCCAACATTCTTAAGCCCGAAAGGCATCGTGACATAGCAGAAAGAGCTGAACGGGGTGATGAGGGATGTGGCGGGCTGGTTGAAACCTCTCATTGAAATCTGATGGTACCCGGAGTACGCATCAAGAAAACTAAGTGTCTCGCAGCCAGCGGTGGAATCAACCACCTGATCTATGCGCGACAAAAGAAACGGATCCTTCAGGCATGCTTTGTTGAGACTCGTATAATCAACGCACATCCTCTATTTTCTATTCTTTTTTTTTACTATTACAGGGTTGGCTAGCCACTCGGGGTGCTAGACCTCACGAATAAACTTAGCATTGAACAGCTTAGAAATTTCTTCCCCTATGGACTTCTTCTTCTCAACGTCGAAGTGTCGGAGTCGTTGCTGTATGGGTTGGGATCTAGGCTTGATGTTGAGGGAGTGCTCGGTGACTTCTTTCGGGATGCCTAGCATGTTAGAGGGTGCCCAGGCGAAGACGTCCCAATTTCGAATGAGAAAGTCGACGAGCGCGCTTTTCTATTTGTCGGAGAGCGCCGTCCCGACCCTAGCCTTTTTGGCGGTGTCGGAGGGGTGGAGGATGATCTCCTTGGAGTCGCTGTCTGGTTCAAAAGACATAGAGGTTGACGGCTTGGAGTTGAGGGTCGGGGTCGGGGCCGACCCTTGGGACTTGCAGATCTCTTCCAGCTCGACCGACCCCGAGAGAGCGAGGGCCAGCTCAAAGCTTTCTTGCTGAGAGACGAGGACCTGCTTGATGTGTGAAGCCACGGTGATGACGCCTTTGGGACCCGACATTTTCAGCTTGAGGTAGACGTAGTTGGAGACAGCAATGAACTTGGCATAGCAGGGTCGGCCAAGGATGGCATGGTAGGTTCCGACGAAGTCGACCACCTCGAGGTGAGTGTCTCGATCCTAAAGTTGTTGCGGTCGTCGAAGGTGACTGGGAGGTCGATCTGTCCTATAGGGACGGCGCGGTCCCCCAGGATTACCCCGTGGAACGAAGCATGGCTCGGTCGAAGGTCCGACCGTGAAAGCTTCATGGCGTTGAAGGTGTCGATATAGAGTATGTTGAGGGTACTCCAACCGTCCATGAAGACTTTAGCGAGGCATGTGTTGCTGACGATGGGGTCAAGCACCAGGGGAAGACGCCCAGGCTAAGGCACTCAGTCGGGGTGGTCGAACCTGTCGAAGGTGATGGGCACCTCCGACCACTTGAGGTAGGATGGTACGGCAGGGTCGGCGAAGTTGACCTCTCGCCATAGTAGCTTATGGCGGCGTCGAGGCTCGTAAGCCCACGGCCCACCAAAAATCATGAGACAACCTTCAGGTTCGAGAAAGGCGGGGTCGGCGTTCTCCTCCGCACCCTTCTCCGAAGGGTCAGGACGTTGAGGTTGACGTGGTTGGATACGAAGATGGTCCTTCAGGAAGTACTGCATCAGGCAGCAATCCTTGTAGACGTGCTGGACCGGAGCAGAGTGGTTCGAACAGGGCTTCTCTAGAAGCTTCTTGAAGTAGTTATCATGCTCAGGTGGAGCCTTGGCTTGGGGTCGGGCCGTCGTTCAGCGACTGTCACGAACTCGTCGTCGTGCTACAGACCCTTCTTGAGTTTCTTGCTGCTGGAGCTACCGTCGGCCTGGTCGTCCCAACGGTTGGAACGCCGGTCGGAGCGGTGATCAGGCTTGCAATCGGACTTGGACTTCTCTTTGTCCTTGTCCTGGCCTCGGTCGAAGTTGGCTTGGATAGGCTCCTCCCCTATGGCGAAAGTGGTGGCGATATCGAGTAGCGCATGGGCCGTCCGAAGGTTTTTACACCCTAACTTGTGGACGAGAGCCTTGAAACTTGTGCCGCAGGTAAAGGCATTGATGACGTCGACGTCGCTCACGTCGGGTAGCTCGTTCCGCTTGCGTGAGAAGCGCTGAATATAGTCACAGAGCGATTCGTCGGGTTGTTGCTTGCAGTTCTTCAGATCACAGGAGTTCCTCGAACGCATATAGGTCCCTTGGAAGTTGCCGATGAAGACTCGGCGAAGGTCGGACCAATCTCGAATGCTGCCCTCGAGAAGGTGCTCGAGCCACCCCTGGCCGAGTCGAACATGAAGAGTGGTAGGTACTGGATGGCAAACAGGTCGTCCGCGCCTTCGGCTCTGCAGGCGAGACGATAATCTTCAAGCCAGTGGGCAGGGTTGGTCTCACCAGTGTACTTGATGATGTTGGAGGGTACGCGGAATCGATCCAGGAACCGTGCACGTCGGATGGTGCGTCCGAAGGCATGGGGCCCGACCCCATCGAGGCTTGGGCTCCGAGAGTAGCTGCGGGCGCGTCGGCGGTCGTGGTAGTCGGGAGTTCATTCCTGGCGACAGCGTTCGGAGTACCCGGGAGTCTGTTCCCGACGTGACTCAGCATAGAGATCAATTCTAGCTTGCCGCCGTGCGTCAATGGTGTGACGAGCGTCATGGTCGAGGCCGAGGCGCCGTCGGATGGTGGCGGACGGAGGATCTGACCTATCCGCCCTGCTGCCCGGTCGTTGGCTGCTACGGACCTCAGTCCCTTGCGTCTGGAGCGCAGCGTCGAGGAAGGCACGGAGACGATTATGGGTTTTGATGACCACAGGGTTTACTGGGGTCACAAACTCGTGAAGGATTTTCGCAGCCGCCGCCACGTTGTCGATCGCACGATCGAAGGTGGGCATGTCCGCCGCCATGATCTGCTCATAGGCGGTACAGGCTCAGTTCTAAAGGTTGACGGCAGCCAGAGGTGGCGATCCATCCTGTCGAGCGGAGTTGGTCTTCTGGGCAGACGATCTGCGCCGCAGGGCCTCCTCCACGATGCTTGTCGCTTGATGCCCAGGCAAAATATTGCCGATAGGCGTTGCGCCGAGGAGAGTACCCCCAGCACTCGTACCGTGGAGCACGAAACACTCACGCGACGGGCCCTGATCCAACGCGGTACGAACCCAATGACGTCGGGGCGTGCGCTTGGCACGCGACACCCTGAGACGGAGTACGTCGTTATTGTTGGCGATGAAGTCCAGGCTCCTGAAGCGGAAGGCCTAACCGGTGCCGAAGACGGAGACGCGCCACGACTAGCCGTCCGGAGTGAAGGCGATCGTGAAACTCCTAAAGCGCAGGCGAGAGATCGGAGCCTCTCCCACCAAAGTGAAGATCGAAGCCATCAATGAAGAAGCGAGGCGTACCACAGGCACCCCTACCTGGCGCGCCAATTGTCAGTATTCCATACACCGGCATAGTATGAATTTATACGATCAGAGGGAGTACAGTGCGCTTCTTCCTAATCGATATGGCCTAATCCACGATGGACTAAGAATGCAACCTGGTTCAAGCCACCGTGAGGTGTAATACCCTACGTCCAGGGGTCGGATGTGATGAACTCATGTATGATCGAGTGAAGTACAATGGCGGAAGGGCTTTTACGCGGGCAGAGTCCCTAGCACACCTTTGTGGATGTGTGTCGAACTAATCTCTAAGTCTTGCTATGTCTCTCTTTGTACGGGGGTCCCCGACGAGCCTTTATATAGAGGCTGGACCGGGATTACAAAGCGTGGTGAAACGGGCGGCCCCCTGACGAGTGGGGTCCGTGACTAAACTTGGTTCCCACGGAACTAGACGTCCTCTAATGAGTGGGGTCGAAGCCAAACTTGGTCCTCGCGGAATGGAGCTTCCTCTGACGAGCGAGGCCGCCACCAAACTTGGCTTCCACGAAAACGGGCCTCCTCTGACGGGTGGAGTCGACGGCATCTTTGAGAATGATCTCCCGGTGATTCTCTGGCACCTGATTGTCCTCTGGCGCTTGCTGTCGTCCTTCGCCTGTCTCCTTCTCAGCACCGAGGGAGAAAAAGTTGCTTTACCGTTTGCTTTACCTCTCTGCCTCCTCTGTACAGCTGTCAGGAATCTCTGTACCTGCAGGGGCCTTGTCACGGGTTGGTCGCCTGACCCCAGGGTCGGAAAGTAAGTCGATTACTTGGCCATCGGGTGGCCAAGCTTGTCGTTACGCAGCCCCCGACCCTACGGGGGTCAGGGTGGCCCTTGTTCTTGGGTGCCCCCGACCCTCTGGTTGGGCTTTATGAAAACTAGCGAGAATCTTTCTCTGAGCCCATGAAGAGCGTGGGCCGGTCGTTGCTGATGGGCTGTAAACCGTAGCTTGGGCCGTCGAGTAACCCGGGCCGTAAGTACCCGGAGGATATGACCCCGACAATACTGGTCTGGCGTTTCCTACAAATAAGGTTCGATTGGTTTCCCAAAATGGTTCCAGTCATTTTTTTTAAAAAAAAAGGGTTCCAATCTGAGATGTCTGAAATCATGATAAAAAAATGCATCGCGGTAGAATTCAATGCTAGCTTAGGAATATACTCCCTCCGGTTTTAATATTGACACCATTGATTTTTTATATTATCTTTGATCATTCATATTATTAGAAAAATATTTAAATATGTAAAATTATTTGTTATGTTTTAAATATCTTTACTAATAAAATACTCCCTCTTTCCCCTTTTACTGCTCTAGATGTTTGCACGGAGATTAAGGATGATAGAAAAGGTGAGATACGCTGAAAATCTGGAGGAGAGAGACAGAGATGAAGGATGTATTGGGAATAGAAAAAGGTGTATTGAGAAGCGAGAATGACAAGTAAAAGAGAAACTTGTGAACTTTAGGATAGCAAGTAATTGGAAATGGAGGGAGTAGATTATAATAAAATATATGATATTTGCCATATATTTTTTTATAAAACAAAGGATTAAAGATGACGATAAAAATTAACTGTGTTAAAAATTAATTTAAAACGGAGTAATTCGTCACATTTCCAACCAATTAGGTAAGCACTAAATTCTAGGCCTCAACCATATTGAGAAGGAGGCCAGTGTGTCCCACTAAATTGAGTCACTGATACTTAGTCGTTGGAAGTTATAACATGCTCGTTATCGCTCCATAACCTGTCCGACTCCACCTAGGCAGAAGCATGACGGATTGAGGTCATCGGCATCAGACTACGGAGCAACCACGGCGGCTGACGTGTGGGCGAGAAACCGGTCGAGCTCGGGCAACGTTCAGATCCACGCATCAGTGACGACTGCTCCACCGAGGATCCTATCACATGTATGACATGGATCTAAATGTAACAACAGCTGAGCTAGCTTATATCATCTTTGATGACGTTGTCTAATTGTTGTTAACTTTGACTTTTAAGTTTATCTTTAACTTAATATATATTTAACTATTTTTTAAATAAGGCAAATGATAAAAAAAATACAAAATAATTTAAGATTGAGCCACTTGTCACATCATTTCGATGCA
Source organism: Zoysia japonica (assembly GCA_001602275.1). Classification (NCBI taxonomy): domain Eukaryota; kingdom Viridiplantae; phylum Streptophyta; class Magnoliopsida; order Poales; family Poaceae; genus Zoysia; species Zoysia japonica. Next base: position 564,408 of record BCLF01000005.1, read on the forward strand.
GAGAGACGCATTTAACGAGAACGGTACGAGGGGAGGGATGCCTGGATCTGACTGACGAAGGGACAAGGCTTGTGATGCGAACAGAAACAGGGGTCAGGTGATTGGACTATTCATCCATCCATGATGATCTGGCGAGCGGCTCCAATCTGTATCTTTCGCCGGATTTTACCACGGCAGGGCAAACTAATTTGATTGGTTCGATTTCGCTTTCTTTGCTTTCGTGCGCGGTGGAAGAACCAACCTTGTGAAAGCCTTTCCGTGGTTGAATAATAAACAAAGCTCGCGTGGTTTAATCATAAAAGTAGTAATGATCAAAGTTCGCTAGTACTACTACTAAGAAATAGGATCGGACACGCGAACTTTGTTTATTATTCGACCGGGACAGCCATGCCGGCAGGTGCAATTTGATACTAGTACCATGTTGACTTCAGATCGACTCGACCGGCGCTGAGCGAAATAAACCACGGGTCATTTTGAATTCTGTGTGATCAGATCTTGACGCTATTTTGTCAAGATTTTACAGTGACGTTTTGTCGTCATCAGATCGAGTACCATTGAAACTGCCAGGGTACATGCAAGCGCAGCACAAAGGGAAACGGTGACCAAACTCAAATTTACCGGGCCCAGATAGTAGTTGGTAAACAAGCGACCTTAGATGGTGTTTGGTAAGGAAATGCAGGGGCATCGGAGGGTGGGATCGTTAGTTATGCACTTTGCTTAGACACCGTAACGTTATTTGACTGTAGTTCCTCTACTTAGGGCTCTTTGAATGCACGAATCTAAAACGTAGAAATAGAAAAAAAACGTAAGAATGAGATAGTCATACTTATACAAAACAGAGGATTGAAAAACAGAAGAAATTTTCTAACGTAGTCGTTTGAATAGCCACAGGAATTTTTATAGCTTGTATTGTATGTTAGCAATGGGTTTTCACTTCTAATTTTTTATTTAATAAATTGAAAGATAACACAACAAAAAAACAAAGATGTATTGATATAAAAATAAATAAATAAATAAATAGATGATATAGCTGTAGCTCTAAGCATGTTCTGTCAGCTTATCCCTTTCTCTATGTTGTTTCCGTGCAACATCACCAGCTAATCAAGGTAGCAGACTATTTTGGTTAGGATTAGCATAGGCAAAGAAGCTTTGAGTTTGTAGGAGTTTTTCCAAGAGGTTTTAACTCATTCTTTTTTTCCTTTGGAATGGAGCATTGGAAAGGATTCTTTAGGATTTTTTCCTTAGTAATTCCTATGTCCCAAAGAGCACTCATAGAAAAATTTCCTTAGGAATAGAATCCTACAAAAATCCTTTGAAAATACTCCAATTCAAAAGAGGCCTTACTTTTATTTGTCATTATAGCATTTAAAATTTGTGTTATTCTCACTTCTCAATACACTTTCTCTCATTCTAATACATTTTTCTCACTTTGCATTCTTTTTTTTCAATACACATTTCTTTTTTTCCATTTTTTTCTTAATTATCACACCGAGCTAGAATGGCAATTAAAAGTGAACAAAGAGAGTCCCATTTTTGTGCTGGTTTGCTGCTGAGGTACATATTGCAATGCGACATGACCGCATTACAAAAGCATGGGGTACACACTGTAGACTCAGGTGAGGATAGGTCTTTCTCAGTAAATAGCATGCTCTTTCAAAAACATGAAATGATCACTGATCCACGACAGAAGTTTGGTCAGTTTTTTCATATAAAAAATTTGAAACATCAGTTATCAATTGCTGCAAATCGCTGTTGACAAGCACATGGCAGCAAAAACAAAGATCAGAAGCATTTACAAATACATTTTAGTTTTGCATGCTTTATATAATCTGCTGTACACTGCTATAAGGAGGTAGATTTCCTCCTGAATGAATTGTACTGTAACTAATTAGAGAGTTGCATCGAACTGGATGCCCTGCCCTGTCAAAGATGGATATAGCTACGATTCTTCTTCTATTTCTGCTCTATGTCAGATTTCAAATATCCAATCGCACTATCATACAAAGATATGTGCACCTAATCATGGTTCAAAACTCGGAACTTCTGCAGAAAGACCCCATGTAGCCTGGTACAATGCGCGCTGCGTTAGACTCCTGTAAGGGTCTTCCTCCCTCTTTCTCTTCAGATAAGACATTATGCCTTCCACTTCTGATTTGATATGTAAGTACAGTTCGTTCGCACTCTTTCTATCCCTGACAACATCGCTCATTCCTTTTGTTTCAATTGATTTGCCGAATAGGTAGTAGAATCGGCCAGGTACCTTGGGAAGAAGACCAGGTAAATACATGTCCTGGTTCCCATCCTCTCCTTTGACGCTGTCCCTGTAATGAATATTGTGCATGCCATAAGAGAACAAGAGCTCAACTGAACTGGTAAACTAGTTTGCAAGGTAAGTTTTGATTGCTTCTGTCGATGTTCAGGGAAAAAAAGAGCTTGAGAACTGACCTCACTCGTTGGTTTTCTTTGTTGATTGATTCTATCCACTCCCGGAGGAAGGGAATGTTCTTCTGATCATTGTAATCAAGAACCAACTGTGGAAACAGTGCAGAGTGTCTAAATTTAGTTTCACCAACATTCCATAAGTAAAATACATCACTTGCGTGCAGCAGCTGCGTATAACTTGTATTCATCACACATATTGCAGAAAAATGAATACTAAGCGAATCAAGCAATTTATGCCAGTTAACTATGCTTTCCATACTTCTGTGTAGCTAATGGACAAACAACTTTTGAAGACCATATAAAGTTAACATTTAGTGTTATCATTAAGTGCATATTTGTCATTTGAGATGAACTGACTCATTCATAAGTTCTCGAGCTTGTCAGAGTATCACTTTTTTTTTATTGAAATCTAGCAGCAATGCCATATCTTTAGTTTACCATATTTATATATTTTTTTCAGCGCTGAAATTTGACCAGGGTCATGTTCAGATTTATCCTATGGTGCAGAAGATCTATGAACAGATATATACCTCTAGAACGTCATCTTCTCCTATACACCCAAAGGGTATGATAGTAACACCAAACCGTGCAGCCATTCTTACAAATTCTGGTTGATCTGGCCAAAACAATTTGTATTCTTCACCCTGTAGAAATGGTAAATACATCAGTACAGTAAGAGTTTTGAGTAAAGAGCATGATCCAAAATATTGGAATATCATGTGTTCTTATCTAAAGTGAAACCAGCTAGGTCGTTTTGAATTGGTTTTACCATATCAGATTGAAATTTTACTAACAAAATCTTACTCTGCTAGTTGGTGAGTCCTAATAACAAAGATGTACCTTAATATGATTGATGTTTCTAAAATAACTTATTGATTCAGTTGCTACTAAATAAGGATGCCATGTTGTGACTCAAATTATTCAATCAAGGAATCCAAATTGAAAAAGCCAGACAAATTAACCACACCTTTCTATGCAGAGCTTCTCGAACACCACCAGGATAAAGCAAAACAAATTGATTCCTCTCAAACAATCTATACATATTGATTGGAGTGACCGGTAATCCACCATACATGGAAACTGTATCAAACCGAGATATCTCCTGGCGTGATGATTCAAAATTTGCTCCAAATAACACCGGATGAGCCATGCCACGAACAATCGTTTTCTTCTCCCTCAAGAACTCTTCATACAATGGACTTAATTCAATCCCCATGAGAGCATGATAGCCGACAAACAAGACAGGACCCTGGTCAGGAACACCAGAGAGGCCACGGACAATTTTTCCGTTCTTCAGAGTTGACATCATAACTGAGCCCAGTGCAAGGTGAAACAATCTGCAATTATTTACCTTATCAATTATATTTTGTAAAAACAACATTCAAATTTAGAAGGGAACTATCAAAACTTTAACACATACTTGTGGTCCTCATCGAATGTTTTCTTGAACTCACTTAATGATGGGGGAAGGTAATCGGTTACGAAATCCCGTTGCCGACCACGGCGATACATGTTCACTCCTTTTATGACAGACAATAGATTGATACCGTCCTCCTGCTCATAATAAAAATGGTTTTAAGAAAGGCAAACTAAAGTTCACTGGACGGCATAAATATCATAGTTGAATGAACACACTGGAAGCATGCAAGTTGATGCTATGTACCAAGAGTAGCGTGTGACCATTGTCCTTGAAGTATCGAACTCTGCAGTTTTTCAATGTTTTGAACAATCGATCTGCGTCTTCTCCACTTGGCAAAAGTTTGTCATTACCACTGAATACAGGCATATTACACATGAGACCAAACATGTTGAGATTAAAAGCCACAAGAGACTACCCATCCATTCTTTTTTCGTCTTGTTGTTTGGATAAACTAGTTAGTACAAATTTGAACTAGGAAGTTTGTCCTATCAGTAAGAAAAAGAGTGGATGGAATATAAAAGTACTCGGCATATCAGTAATATTATAGCAAGGACCTCGCAAGAAGTAGGACTTCAGCCTTCACAGCATGAAGACGAGAATTTGCATAGGCTGCTCCAGTCTTAAGAAGCTTCAGCCTCCACAAAAGAGTATCCCTTGGTATGATATCTGCCAATTCCTGAGATATGCCGAGGATCAATTCAAAAATGATAATATAAAATATTTGCAGTACGAATTAATTAATTCGTATATCATCATGCACAGATAGAGAAAACATGTGCACTATAGGATAGTGTATTTGAAGAAATATCTTTTTGTTTATATTTACAAACAAGAAATAATATATGAAATATTTACACGTATACTGAATGGGAGCCCTGGAGCAGTGGTAAAGCTGTTGCCTAGCTTGTGACCATGAGGTCACGGGTTTGAGTACTTCTGGAAACAGCCTATTGCTGAAACAAAAGACCCAAAGTGGTTGGACCCTTCTCTAGACCCTCCGCAATTTTTGAAGATAATGTTTCAACATAGGTACATTGGTCTAAGGCATAAGGGTTGGTTTATTAATGAACCATGTACTACTTTTGTTTCCTTAGAAGAATGGAAATATCAGCACTCAACATGTCTAAATAGTTCTGCATAAATAATATAGTGAGATCTCAATAATTAGATAGAAAAGAGGGAACAGGTGATATACTGAAAGCAAAGGTAGCATTGATGTGAGGCTGTCTGACAATTTCTGGAGAGTTTCTGGAGGAGATAGGTTGTTTTCAATGCTTACTGAAGCCATCTTCAAAGGATCACCTGTTGAAACAAATCTTAGACTTCATGACAAAGAGGTTTTTACTTCTTATTCCATTTCTCAGACACTAAATCTATTCAACAATCAATAAAACGTCCATTTTCTATTTTACATGTAATCCATCGACATCCATTCGCTATCTCACTTCCACTTTGTCGACATCGCTCAGCCATAAACAAAAAAATGGTAAATATACACAAATCAAGATAAATAATAAAAACATTTCTGAAAGGAAGAAGTATAATGCTAAAATGTCCAAAGGTTAATTCTAAATAAAATCTTTAAACTTCAAAGAAGATTGTATAAAGTTGCTTACAAGGGAAAAATATTTATTACTGTTTGTGTCAGTACAGTCAGTGATTGACGAAATGGCAATAAGAGCCATTTGTGGTTATCGGTTATATGAATTAGTATTTTTAACTATTCTAAATTATTATCATATATTTCTTGACTAGGCAAGGGTGGAAAAAATAATAATACTGACAAAGTAGTGGCAATAAGAGCTATTTGTGGTGATAGAGCCATCTCCATGGCAGCAATAATCAGACGAAAATAAGAATTCTATACAGTTAACTGATAGGAGCAAAGGGGATGTATATACCCATTATGAAACTAAGAAGGTATGGAACTGTGAAATGAAATTCGCTTGGCATTGCTTCCAAAAGTGGCAGTATTGGCTGCAATGAAGTTTTTGGAAATGATGTTGCTGGAAAAGAAACAAAAAAGGTCATTTGACAATAATCACGAAAAGAGAATCTAAAGAAAAATATTCTTCTAATTAAAATCTGAAATTGTAAAATCACCTACCTGGATTTACAAGTACGAGAACTAAATCAATATGTGGATTACAAGCTGCCACTGACAGCGCCAAGCATCCACCAAAAGAATCTCCGAGAAGATATATTGGTCTGTTTGGTGATACCTCATGCTCATGTCTGATACTTTTTTCTATGGTTTGAAGTAGTCCTGCATGAATCAATTTGGCATCAATAAAAAAAATTTGAATAATCACCCATCATCCTCTTTAACAATAAGATACATTTAATAGTCATATTATTGTTAAATTCTACTGTTAGAAGTGGATGATATAAGAATCCAATAAGATATACCTATCCCTCAGAATCACACAATGACACTAGAATTTTGGTTTCCTTTACAATAACAATTAGTAGAATGGTCAAGTACTGATCATCGCCATGACAAACTAATTGAATAACGTGTCAGTATCTTAGAACGTGCATGTATTATAGAAACATTGGTTTGACTTATTACCAACTATTATATAATTACAGAATGATGGTGTGAATAAGATCAACTTGGTACCTTCAAATGGTGTGCGATCATTGACCGGTATATGCAGGCATCGAACCTCGAATACCCTGGCAGTGATAAAGAAAGAAAGGATGTCAAAATACAGATTTATAACTTACGACTAGCTTTTCCAGAGTCGACATATGTGGAAAGGATAACTGCTATGCTCACAGTTGCAAGTTCTAAAAGGAGTAAAACACTATGCCGGATTTGGCAACGGAAAAGGTAGTACTAAGAAGTAAGAAGGCATCAAAATGCAGTAGTATCTGTCTTTTTCCATAACCTGGTAGACAGTGCCTGCAGGGAGCAAGCCGATTGCACCTCGGCTTGACTGATCAAAATGAAAACTGGTTCGTTCCTTCTTGACTAGGAATAAAACTCGATATTTGCTACCCTTGTTGTCGAGAACGCGTACCAGTGTAAGCTTATACTAAAATATCGAAGTGAAATAAGGAATTATTAACCTTACTGTACTTATATTGTACTTGACAGGAATGAAACAGAGCATTTAGCAGGGCAAAGATGAAATATTGCAAATAACTTCGTTCGTAAGGCATTACTAGCTTTCTATAGTACAAAAATGATGCTGTAGTATATGTTTGAGAACAAAGAGGACTCACTTGCCCAGCGACTTGTGGTGCAGAATGAGCCCCATTCCAATGCCATCCGTTCCTGCAGTAGTGTTGTCAGTTCAAGGTCCAGGATTAATGGTGAACACGAACAGAGGAAAGCCTAGATTGGTTTTCTCCATTTGGCTGTTTAGGAACTGCACGTTTTTCTCAGATAAAGCTTCGCGCCTGTTTTCTACTAGTAGAAAAAGGCAATTGAGTTTTTACAGGAGCTGCCCATTTTGGAGCCGCTCGTACGATGTCTCAACACCAAAACCAGTCCGCCAATTTTCTCAAAGAAAAAAGTGAAGCTGCTTTCTTTGCGGACAGAGGGCGAGAGTACAGCGATTTAATTTTTACTGTAACGAAAAGGAGCATAATCATAACACAATTATTGATCAGCAAAGTACGACCCTTTTCAGACTCACGGAGGAGCAGTACCACATCATCAATGAAGTAATTAAAGCGCAAGCCAGTGGGTTATCCTGGCACTAGCTGAGTGGCGAGCGCACCTGGTAAGAAGAGGAGCAGCGGCGCATCCTCCACGGCGGGCCGGCCGCACTCGACGGGGCAGAACCACCTCGGTGGCCCGCCGTCGTCCACTGCCACGGCCTTCGCCGCCGCGAAATAGTCCTTGACGGTCACGCCGCCGAAGCCGTCGTCGTAGAGCGCCTCGAGCGGCCCGGCGGGCCTCTCCTCCTCCTGCTGCACCTGCTCCTCCTCGTTCCTCACCGACGACGTCGTCGCCTCCTGGACGACTTCCTTCGCCGTGTTCTTGCTCTCGAACACCCTCGCTTGCCCGTTCACCGACACGGTGGCCGTAGTGTCCGTGGAGCCGGCGCGGGGGACGACCCGCGCCGCGTGATGTCTGGTGGCTCTAAGCCGGTGCCGGTGGCGGCCCGAGCCGAGGACGGCCGGGAGGGAGTGGAGCGCGGCCACGGGCATGGCTGGCTTCCTGCGCGGGAAGCCCCGGACAAACACGAGGGAGAGCTCGGTAGGAGAAGCAGAGGCAGAGAGGAGTTGATTGAGTGAACGAAGCAGCAGATGGGGCGCGCGGGGAAGCGAGAGGATGATTGGGTTGGCCGTGGGGCGCGCACGTACACGAGCGCCAGACCAGCGAACGCGCGAGACCGCACGGGACGGGAGTACTGGACAGCGAAAGAGACAGAGGGGTGGTGGTGCCGTTGTGGACTGACTGGCCTCGGGGGAAGAGTGTACGTGTAACGCGACCGTTGTTTTTCTCAAAAAAGAACTTTTTGAAGTCTTGTACGAGTACTATGGTGTGACGCAAAACGGAAGACTATCTGGAAGCGATTTGGTGGACCATTCCGGATTAGTTGTTGAATCGATCCGAAGGTCGTAAACCATGCACGTGACGCTTCTCCGATTTGAAGCAGCTGGTAAACAGATCCAAAATTCTCTCGTGCTGTCGCGACGACCTGCGCGCTTCGACACTTCCTGGAACTCGACCCGGATGGTCGTGGACTAGTTGGCGAGCACTCACTGGTCATGTGTGCTCCGGACCGTGCAAGTCCCGCGACCTCACCTCACCATCCGGTCGCGATCGTTCCTGAGCCGGTGAGCGTGTGCGCTCGTGGAACACTCACTCGTCAGGCGTCAGCAACCAGCCAGAGCCAACCTTCGCTCGCTTTTAAGCGCGGCCCATGTGGCGCCGGGCGCAACCCGACGAATCAGCCGGTGCCAAATCGGAATCGACAGCTACAGTGGGAGTGGGTCGAGATCGACCCAGGATTTCACACAGAACGAATGAGGACGGCACAGAGCATGTGGCGTGCGGAGTGGCCACACGTTATTAATTTGGCCGAACAGAGAACGAACGATCGAACTCGTTTTGGACGGCCTGGTGGCTAGTGGCTCGTTCGAGAAAGTGAGAATGGAAACCCATACGGTACGATACGAAAAGAAAAAAAAAAGTGAGAATTGAAACCCGTACGGTACGATACGAAAAGAAAGAAGAAACTTACTAGTAGATGGAAATCGCTGTCGCGTGCTGCGCATGTTGTCTGCCGATGCTAGTGCGAATAAAGTTTCAGATAACGATGTAAATTACCTGAATTTCAACCAAACCATATTATAAATATATAAGTGATTCCAATCAAAAGCCCTTAAAATATTTCTCTATTTTACAGTACAAGTGAGAAATTGGTAAAATGGTGTGTCAAATGATTCGGATTCACTTACTGATCATTTTAATTGAATCCGAAACATTCCAATAAAATGAGTCAAACAATTTCATAAGGTGATTCTGATTCGGACCAAGAATTATTTCTTGAGACAAACTGAAACATCTATTTTTTAGTGAATCTGGAACCGTATCAAAGCACCCTAAGTATACATCTTATTCAATAAAGTATGATGAATAGTATTTTAAAATTGACACCTTTGAGTTATAACGTTAACTTCGACAAATCGTCTTGTTAAAAAGCACAACATATAATATATTTTGTTATAATTTTCTTTATCATTAGTGGTATTTGAAACATGAATAATAATTTTACATATTTGAACTATTTTTTTGATAACACGGATGGTCAAAATTGGGACAATTTTACAAATAAAAAGGAAGCCATTTTGGATAATGTTTTGTCAAACATTGGGATATAAATTCAGAACAATTTTTAATTTGTTAAGTTAGGAAATGTGAAAATTAGATTTGTCTTAAAAGATACTCCCTCTGTCCTAAATTATATGTCTCTCTAAACTCCTCAAAATTTCTCAAATTATAAGTCATTCTCACTTTCGATACAATTTTTTCTCTTCTCAGTACATCTCCACTCTATCTCACTCTTCCTCGTTTTCAAAACATGCCACATTTTCCCATTTTTTTAATTCCCGTGCCAAAACCCAAAACATCTTATAAAAAGGAATGAAGGAAGTACTTTCATAAAATATACATATATCACTTTTTGATAAATTTTGTATAGAAATTTAGAGTCAAAACTATATGTTAGAGACGATGTGGTTGTCTTAAAACAACTTTTTTTTTTTAAAGAAACAGAGAGAGTAACGAACAAAAATAAAAAGAAAACATAAAACAAAAGAAGAAAAAGGACCAGGAACTGGGCTTGCCTTTTACACGTTGTGTTGGGCTTGGGCCACCATAGCTATACTTGTTGGGCTGAACTCGAACGTGTTTGGAGCCTTTTTGGACCAAATAGCTAACGTGTCCGCCTTTTAATTATAAGTAATTAATTCCTGAAATATACAAAAGCTTAGCAATGTCATTAGAAAAGAAGCTAATAACTAAATACGACAACGTATCAATATTGCATGTTTTTTAAGCTTCAGTCATGTATTCTCTCTATGTTTCTAAATTATTATCACTGTTGATTTCTAACATTAACTTTAACCATTCATCCTATTAAAAAATATGATAAATATCATATATTTTGTTATAATTTACTTTATCATTGAATGTGTTCGAAACACAACTTATAATTTTACGTATTTGAAATGATTTTTTGAATAAAATAAATAATTAAAAATAATATTAAAAATCAATAACAACAACAATTTAGAAATGAAAGAATTTAACCTCTGGCCCGGCAGCTGACAGATTCATCATTGTCTCCGGTGTCATGGTCTAGAGCGAGGTCGGCCGTCTAAAATCGGTCCGTGCGATATGACCTACTGCAGCATTACAATCCTTGTTTGTTAGCGGCTAGAGCCGCAGCTTTTGTAATGGACCTAACGGTCGTAGCCGCGCGAAACGGCAGAGTGGCGTCGGTCACGCACAAGCGCGCACGCTTCCGCGCTTCTCCACCTTGTTAATTTACTTCCTTTGTGTTTTCAAAAAAAAAAATACTTACTTTGTGCGACAGTATTTGCTATTTTACCCACCGCAAGAATGGGTCTTCAGCCAAATGCTATGCCCATCGAACACTAGACCATTTTTTTTTTAAAAAAAAATGTTTCAACGTGTTGTACTTGCACCTCTATTATGCTTATACTCCTAGCTATATGTTATTTATTTTTTATCATGCCTATAGGGACCAAGTTATGGATCTTCTTCCTTCTTTTTTCCTCTCGTGTCTTTGCTCTTGTCTGACCACAAGGATGCCAGTGGCGCGGTGTCCCCTCCGACCATGCTTCTGTCAGGATGGGCGTGGTTCGACCACGGAGCGAACCGCTGTGGCATTCTGCGGAGCACTGTGGTTAGCCGTTGTTAATTTTTTACACACACCACCGCTCGATTGGGGATCGTGGGTCGCTCCAAATTTTCGCGGTGTCCTGGTTTAAAATACCTCGAGGCTAGCAGCTCTCGTCAAATTCATGAGCCGCTAGAAGACGGCGTTCCTGGCCGACAGCATGGACGCGACGGTGAGCTGCGAGCACCTCCTATGCTCCAGCGCCACGATCGTCTTAGCTAGCATAGGATCGAGCGGCAGCTCCATAATCCGCCGCCTTGCCTTCGTCCGCTCGCTGTGACAGTTGAGTGCGTTAAAGGAGAACAAGTCCTCAAGCACCTTGAGCAGGGCTTCCGCGCATCACCATGAGGTCCATGAGATGCGCAAGGCTCCGGCAATCGACTAGCCGGGAGGAGAGTACGAGCAGCGACAGAGTACTAGCGGGTGACGTGATGGAGTCGATTGAGGCGATCTCGACGGAGAGGAGCCAAATAACAGCACGCACTTGCTCCGCGTCGCCGCTGTGTAGGGCTCCGGCAATCCACTAGCCGGCAGCGGAGTACGAGTGTCGAAGGACAGCGGGAGGTTCGATCCAATCGATTCTAGGGATCAAGCGGAACTGAACCAGCTGCCCCAGAACTGATCCATGGTGATCCATGGGAGACAGTTTCCTGGATCGGTTCGGAGGTCCAGTGGACCGACCCGCCCCACGCCCACCTTGATGCTTCTGGAGAAACCGAAAATGGGTGTCGCACTGTCGCTGTCCTTCAGCTCGCCCACCGCCACACCACTCGGTAGCCCAACGGTGAGCGGGGGCGAGAGGAAGAAGAAGTGGTTGAAAAAAGTATTTTATCGAAGCCTACCCCTGGATGGGCATTTGGGCGACACCCACTCTTGTCGTGGTCGAATAACATGTAACAGCTTCATGTGCTCACAGACATGCATGTGTTACTTGTATGAATACACCAACTATTTATGCTGTGGATACTTAACTAAAAGATGCACCATGTTCCAATTTATAAAACGCTGTGACAATAACCAACGCTGACTGAACGAACGTGTGAATTTTAAAGAACATCCATCTATTTACTGATGAACGAGCCAGAGGAGAGACGAACGTGCTGCGTGTACATATGCCTCCGTTTCCAGTGGAAAACCTGGGACCGAGCGTTAAACGGCCGCCTTGTCAGCAGCGATCCACACTTGGAGACTGCATGCATGCCAGCCTACACGGCTACCGCTGCCGCTTCCCTTTCACATCGATCGTTGACGCCAGCGCGCTTGTGGGGCCATGCATAAAAGCACTTACAGGTCGATCCAGCGGAACGAATGAATTGAACCAACAAATGACGATGATGTGTCCGCCCGATCAATACGTACGTGGCGACCTGACCACGCCACATGTGGTCCAGCAAACGTTGCTACGTGTACGTGAAAACATGAAGTAAATATAGGCGCGGGTACAGTTGTGAAGGCGTCAGCGACTCTTCTGACCTGGCCACCGACCCGCGCGCTCGCGCGACCTGATATAGTGCTGCTATTTTGTTGTTTTGTTTATTTCGCACAATTAGGCATATTTCGGGACAAATAGAATTATTTGAAGGAATCCATGCAAAAAATAGCAAGGATCATTTGAAGGAAAAAACAGATCCAATCCCAAGGAAAAGAACTTTATTGTGTGCCCATTGGTTACAATTAAGACATGATTGGTTGGTTGTATACGACTTGCTAGATCAGTGGGACACACGTAATTATTGATTGGATACCTAAATCCAAATCCATGGAATGCTTTGTTGGATTATTTTGTTAACTGCCTGTGTCGAAGTCCGTGTCGAGAAATTTGAAATCATGCCCATGGATAGTAAGTGGCTTACCAGAATGCCCAGAGAAGACCCTCACCAAAATGCATATGGAAAAGTGAGGTCTTCGATGAAATTAGGGATGACAACGCTTAGGATTCGGATAGGTTTTCTAAAAATCCGCCCGATTCAAAAAAATTTGCAGGTACAATATCAAATCCGAACCCGCACCCGCGGATAAAAAATGAAACCCGCGCCTGAACCCGTTGAGTTTCGGGTGGGTGTCGGTCCCCGTCGGGTTCGCATTATATTTTGTCGCAAAGTGCATATCCAGCGTAGTTACACAAACGGCTATCGGCTTATCATCAGGTTTCGTGTGGGTGTTGGGTCCCTCGATCATTGTTATAAAGATAATAACGGGTCAGGTTCAGGTTGGGTGAAGTAAAAATCTGTCCAACAAAGGTGATTTTGGGTTGGATTTGAGTCGGTTTGGGTTTAGGTCCGTATGATAGAGGAGGGTACGGGTGTAATTTCAGACCCAAGAGAGTATTCGGGTGCTTGACGGGTCACTGCAGGTGGGAAAAGCCCGATCCGCACCCATTTTATTTTAGATTAGGTGCAGGTGTCACCCACGGGGTGAATAAATAGGCGCACTGAAACCCACACTCGAATTGTCATCCCTAGCCAGAATGCCCACTGGGCTTTTTTTGATGCAAATGCCCCACCTTCGCCGGCGACCTTCAACGCCATCACCCG
>BCLF01000005.1:578201-641022 GCA_001602275.1 Zoysia japonica
CCCCCCCCCCCCCCCCCCCCCCCCACACACACCCACCGCCGTACCCCTGCAATCTCCGGCCGCAGCTGCTGCTCACCTACCATCCGTGGGCATAATTTCAAATTTCTTGTCTGCGTCTGACTTGCCAGCTGGGAAAAAAGCACCACTCAACCTGGCTCATAAGAACAAAAATGAATTCAGTTTCTCCGGGTCATGGCTCACACTCTGCGGAGTTTTTTTTTTTTTGTGGGAATGCGGAGTTATTGGTGCCGAGCTCCGTAGGACGAGCTTCACTCCGTCGATCAGAAGGAAATCAATCACGTCCTTGTTCTTTCATATCAAATTCACGCTTGAATTTTAAAAGAATGGAAGTTTCCTCCACATTTTGGAATAAATTCTATCATACCAGTAATAACCTCACGTTCTGATCCAGTTTACGGGTTTCATGGCATGCTCTCTCTTCCTTTCGCCTTTATCTACTAAATGAACATCTAATTAGTACTATAATCATTCTCTATGTAGCATTCAGAAATTTCAAGCAAGCAACTCACGCATTTCTTCATACCATACGATTGAAGTTGAGAGATTTACTTCGGCCTCATGTTTTTCCTATCCATGTTTATGTACTAGTACATGTTTCAAGGGAGATGAATCAATGAAGACGACAGTAATTTCATTAGTTTTTTCGTGGGAACATCAAAACACTGCTGCTCAACCCCTAACAAATGTTGACGCTTCTTTTTCCAATAAAACAATATAGCAAAATGAACTAATCCGTTGTCCATTTGAAAATGAAACACTTAACCATGAGTGCAGTGTCCAAAGTGGTTAGATATGGGTCAATCCTTGTTGATTTGCTCTAGTAACAACAATAGATAATACTAAGGTATTTTAGTTTATTTGAGTCAGTTTTATATGCTGACCCTCTGTCCTACGAAAAGAAAAACATCTCTGAGGCTATGTTCCTCCTCTAATCCACTTGATTGAGAAACAACCGAACAAGCCCTAATGGAATTGCAGTGTGGGATACAAGATTTTTCTCAAAAAAGCTACAACAACCATCCTCTAGATGATAAATTGGTCGCATGAGATACAGACTCGATCCAAAAGCGACTAGGCATCGCATTCTCTGACCCGTAACGACACACGTCGTGGTGGTGGTCCACCTCCCACGTTCGGTGCGGGCAACCGTACTCCGCCTCGCGCGCGCGCGCGCCGTCCTCCTCTCAACTCTCAACTACAAAGTCCAGTAGTACTACACACTACGCAGCACCCCGACTCATACTCACGTTTGAGTGTCCACCACGACACGCGCCCCGCCCCGCCCGCCTACCTAGCAGTAGCAGGAACCTCGCGGCGCCGGGCATGGAGACCTTGCGCGTGAAGCCCGGCTTCACCGGCGTCGGTTCCGGCTCCATCGACGGCAGCGGGCGCCGGGCCGGGTACATCGGCGCCGGGAGCAGGTCCGTCGGAGCCGCGAACGCGGGGCCGGCGGCGGACGCCTGCTGCGTGACCCTGCGCGCGTTCGTGGCTGCGGCCACGCTGGTGGCGGCCGTCGTGATGGGCGTGGACAGGCAGACGAGGACGGTCGAGGTGACGCTCGCCGACACGCTGCCGCCGCTGCGGGTGCCCGTCACGGCCAAGTGGTCCTACTCCTCCGCCTTCGTGTAAGTCCTGCTATTTCCCGGTCCCTCTCCCTCCGCTGTTTCCTCGCTCCGTCGCTCGCTCTTCTTCTCTAGTTCTCCGGTTACGTCCTCGCGCCTCCCGCACGGCGGCAATTATTTTGATCAAGGCGTTATAACTGACAAGCTCGTTTATCATTTTTACACCAATCGATCTTTCTTTTTTAAAAAAAATTTATTTCTTTCTTTGTTGCCGTTTCAATTCGTTGATGATGCAACGGCGTACCAGCCAGCCAGTGACGCACAATCATCATTGAGGTGGGACAAATGAAGGACGTGATACCTCGTAGGTTCCAACAGCGAGGTCGATCCTGTGATCAGTATTTGTGTCAGCCCGGAACAGTATCTAACTTTCTAACCGAAACAATTTGTTTCGGTAAAAGTGAATCGTGGTATAGTGTACCAGTTAATTCCACCACATGCCGCTACACACATTCCAAGCTGCAGACTAGTGCGTTCCAGATACGAGCCACTGCACCGCCCATGGATACCCATGCATGTTCTTCCTCGTTCTGGCAGGCAGGCGTCCTGGCCGTACGTGCGTTCGATTCCGAAAAGTTAGATGACGACCTGTGCGTGGGTCTGAGAAGGGAGAAACAAACAAATTGCTTTCGACGACGATCGAGAGGACCACCACCGATCGGCACGCGAGAATCGCCGAGCGAGATCTAGTCCCCATCCTCCCCCTCGTAGAGGTAGACAGACCGTCGACCTACCTCTCCTTTGGTTCCACGTACTACAAAATAGCAAAACTCTTTTTTCCCTCCTAAAAGCTATTTTAACTAGAATATACTTGTATTTACTATAGACAAGGATGCCGCAACAAACTGGAAATCAGTGGCAAAGCTAGAGCAAATATGTTAGGAGTGTACAACTTCATAATATGCATACAAATAGAAATCAGTGGCGAAATAGTTTATAGATGCATAAATTTTGATTTAAAAGGTGCATATATGGTGAAAATTTAGCAATTGTTATCAATTTTGAAAATTTTATGAGTGCATTTGCATCCAGCATCCTAGATGTAGCTTCGACTCTGCTGGGAATTATAGTCGCTACAGGGGTGAAAATTAATCATCATTAAGTTACTCTCCAAGCTTTTTTAATTTAAAAAATGAAATAGTTTTTCAAAGTGGTGGAGATTTTAAAAACTTAGTTTATTTTTTAACTAAACAGATTTTGAAGGTTAGTTTATTTTTTTTTAACTAAACAGATTTTGAAGTTAACCTTACCTGTACCTATTTACACCTCCTAAGTCTCTACCAGAAGAGTGTTTTTGCTCGGAGTGAGGGCCTCTTTGGTAGGGATTATGATTATTTAAAAAATTGCTCACACTTTAAATTATCCATGGAAATTATTTATTCAACTTATTCACATAATTTATTTTTTATTTCAAGAGTGTTTGACAAAATAGCTTATCCAATATGGATTATAGGCGGTGGGAATGGAGAAATAGTAAAAGTTACTTATTTGTAGTTTATGGGTGCTAGTATAAAATGTAGAAGTGATTATATGTGATTGTATACGTAATAACTGTTGGTTTTAAATGTTTGGTAGAGATTATAGCGTAAGCTATGATAATTAATCCCTATAATCTCCCTGAAATTGAGATTTTGGCGTCCTGGGTCCTCCACGTGGCCCGCTTGGCCGTACCATTTTCGCCGCCAACATGGGTGCGAGGATCTCTCTTCACTACCACACTGCCGGCTCGATCGTGGAGGGGCCCCACGAGCCACGACGTGCTCAGTTACCTTGGCGAGCGATCACCGATCTGGCTTGGTGGCTGGCCTTTAACCAGAGAAGAGAAGGCGAAAGCCGATACGGATAGAAAGAGAGATAGGATTGCATTGTGGGAGAGATGGATGCATCGAGAGCAATACCATCATATTTCTCCTCAATTATTCGACCGAGATGCGTCTCCGCTCGTGTCTCTGTCGACGCCGCCTGTCCATTCACCGCGACCGATGCCGATGCCTCGCCTTGCTTGTTGGTAGGCCGATCGTTTCGACCGATCGGCAATCTGTTCGGTTGCGTGCGTCGGGGTTGCACCGCCCCGGTCCGGCCCCTGGATTTGATGGGTAGATGCTTGTTGCTCGGCTGCTAGGAACCATGGAATTAAGACATCTATGTACGCGTCTTGCCTGTAGAAAAATTTACGGCATGCAGAATTTGTGTATACAGAGCAAGGTTTTGTTTTTTTTTGTTTGAACATTTAAAAATTAGTCAAACCGGTCCGAAGAATACCGTGAAAACCATGAAAATAGTTCGGTTTAAATGAAATTTAGTTGAAACGCTATAATAAACTGGTCGATCAATTTCTTTGATTTTATCGGTTTTCAAAGTTTCAAAAAGTTTGAAACCTAATAGTTTATCCTTCGGTTTTACTGGTTTATCGATCGATTTTGAATTATAAAAGTTTTCAAATTTTCATTTTTTTTTATTTTTAACCAGTTCCACGGGTTGTTAAGTTGATACATAGTACTCCCTATATTCAGAAAATATTGACGTTTAAGACAAAAAGCAACTAAGCGCAAGCTAATTTGGCTCTCTGAAACGCTAAATTTACAGTACAGAGTAGTATATATTTATGCTTAAATATAAATTGTGGCAAAACTAATGTAACGGCTCAGGAGCCAGGGCAATGAGCCAATGAGGAAAGTTAATCTGAAAGTGATGGAGAGACCCACCAACTTTACGGAACAGCAAACGTAGGTAGAGTAAGCCAGTAGACCCCGCGTCGTGTCGATCAGTGTGTGTGCATTTATTTCGAAACTAAGCAGCTCATTCTGAAAAGTTTCTTCTAAACTCGTAGCCCTTGATGTGGAACACATTCTTGCACGCGCGCAGGTACTTCGTGGTGGCGAACGCGATGGTGTGCGCGTTCTCGGCGCTGGCGCTGGCGCTGCGCCGGCGGCGCGGCGCGGTGGTGGCCGTGATGGTGGGCGACCTGCTGGCGCTGGCGCTGCTGTTCTCGGCGGTGGGCGCCGCCGCGGAGTTCGGCATCCTCGGGGAGCGCGGCAACGCCCACGTGCGCTGGGCCAAGGTGTGCAACGTCTACGGACGGTTCTGCGAGCGCGCCATGGCCGCGGTCGTCGTCTCCCTGCTCGCTGCATTCGCCAACCTCGTCCTCCTCATGCTCGCCATACTCGACGTCCACAAGAACTCGACATACTACTAAAAGGCTAGAACTAGCTTGTTAGTATAACTTCGAAAGAGAGAGAAGCGCTAATAAAGTCATGCGCGATTAATTAAAAAAGGTCAGTCAAATTATAGTTTACTCCATACGTTCAGTTTTTAGTGGCCGGAGCAGATAATTAGATACACGGATATATCATATGTGGAGTGTTGCATGAGCAGTTTCTATGCATGGCAGGAGGATCGGTGAACTGTCATCTTTGGGATTAGCTGGTTAACCGTGATTAAACATGCATGTGTAATGTCAGATGAGTCTTTTGTTTTCTTTCTGGGCTCCATACGTGTTGGCCGTGGTCGGTGTCACTATAGAAAAAAAAAAAAGAATGGCAGCGAGATTCAAAATAAGATAAGGGGCACGCGCATCAAATAGCACAGAAATTGAAAAACTTATTTGTTGAGAGTGGGATTTGAACCCACGCCCTTTCGGACCAGAACCTTAATCTGGCGCCTTAGACCAACTCGGCCATCTCAACTTGTGCCATTCCCAGCGTTTTAAATATTATCATACTTTAACTGCCCCCTTGCAATCTTCGACAAACAGAACCTTTTAGTAAGTAGGAGTATATGACTTGCTATTGATGTACGGGTGACAGATCAAACTCAAACTATCAGCATCACAGATTGTACAGTAATGTCACGCATAGACATGCTGGACATGGGTGTGTAACAGATCTATTGATTGGTCTGCTTCACGGATTCAACCACGGCAAGTTATACCAACTGGTGCTGTGCATAATTATTCAAAACTCTCTAGGCAATTGAAAATTGGTAACCATGGTACCTTCACCCCTGCATCATGGTCGCATGGAAATGTTGACCCGAGAAGTGACAGTATGCTCATCGAGGCCGTAGAGAGCGTCAATGAGATGCATCCTGAGAGAAGCAGGCCCCTTGGCTGACTCCATTCCGATCTCTCCAGCAAGGCCAAAGATTGCAAGGGCACACGCTGCTGCACCAAGGGCATCTGAGGGTTCCACGGCGACAAAGGCTGCAATGAGGGCGGTCACAGCACACCCTGTCGCTGTTATTTTCTGCATCATGGGCACACCATTGGTTACGCTGACGCCTTGCTTCCCATTGGTGATGAAATCAACAGCTCCTGACACCGCAACAACAGCACCGCTTGTTACTGCCAAAGCTTTCGAGGCTTCAATGGCATCCACAGACTCATGTGAACTATCTGCACCCTGCAATTGATCAGAATTAGGTTCCAATGATAATGAAGTCGTATACAATGGTGAATGACAGTCTGTTCCTAATCTGTGCATGACATAGAAATATCCATGAATCCTAGAAGGGATACAAACTCAGATCAACAAAGATAGCAATACCTACGAAGTTAACCATGGCATTAGGCAAACTGTGCAGTGTGTATATATTTGCCATAGGTTTCTTCAGGCAGCAATCACATAGTATGTGAAGTTCACAAAATTAAGAAAAAGTAACCAGAGCCACGAGCACATGGATCAAATCAGTCAAGCAGTAAAGACTTCGGCAAATATCCCCAAAACGATACTATTTCTTTTTTCAGTCATTACAGGAGGTTATTGACTACTATAGTACTGTGCAATTGTTTGTAGAGAGTGAAATCGGCAATCAATGGTCCCAACAATTAATCATTTAATCAAGTTAGCATTTCTTTTTTGCTACACCTTGTTTGAATTGAAGCAGATATACCAAACAAATAACAGTAAGCATGGCACTACTAGCGAGGTACCTTGAAGCTGGACGAGACGGCAGCGGAGCGGTCGGCGAGAGCGAGGATCTCGGACCCGTTCCCCCTGACGACAGCGGGGCGCAGCTCGAGCAGGGAGAGGCACGCCTCCATCCGGAATCCGGACGCTGCGGCGGCGACGGGGTCGAGCACCCAGGGGCGGCCGGCGGAGGCCGCGGCGCGCATGGACGGGAGCCAGTCCTCGGAGAGCGTGCCAACGTTCACGTACACGGCGTCGCAGCGCGGGGTGAAGTCAGGCACCTCGCGGAGCGAGTGGACCATGGCTGGGGAGGCCCCCGCGGCGAGCAGGGCGTTGGCGGCGATGTCCATGGACACGAGGTTGGTGATGCACTGCACCAGCGGCGCCCGCGCGCGGACCGCCGAGAGGAGGGACCACGCGCGGCGGCCCCACCACGCCGCGCACCGGTCGTCCGCGGCGACAACGTCCATGTTTGTTTCCGGCCGGCGGCGGCGCGCTCCGGTCCGGGCAGGCCGGTGGAGAAGAGGGGGAAGAGCCGTCCGTTGGTTTTCGTTTCGGGTGTGGGGAGAACCAATATAAGGACACGCAAAGGTCCACGCGTCACGATTAACAGCGTGGTGAAGCTAATCAGACGGTTGTAAAACGAAAGTTGGCAGACGGCCGGGTGATCCGTGACGACGGAGAGTGGCAACGTGGAACGCTGGCTGTCAATGTCTGGAGCTCAATGAAAAGGTCGTGTCACCAGATTTTCATAACTTTGAAGAATATAACACTGTTGAAAGCCCTACAATCATTCAGTTAGACAAATGCATGATTTAAACGCATACCATTGCTCGCGTAATGCTTTAGAAAAGGATTTTTCTCATCAGTCAAGTTTAGACCAGTAGATCATGATTCAACCATCCAGATTTTCTCAATCTTGTTATACCTTATCGTCTTTTATATAAATATTATTTCAACTTCAATAGAAGTTTCTGACTTTAAAATAATAACTTTGACAAAATTTACAACCAAAGGTATTATACCTTTTTATTTTTTTATTTAACACCATTAACCTATGAAATGGATAATAATGACAGATAGGGAAAAGAAGATTACACATATGGCTATTAAGGAACTATAAAATTATGATTGGTTGATAGTGAAACTTGTCGGGTCATATCCCTCGGGTACTTACAGCTCGGAGTTACTCGACACGATGAAGACATCTTTTTATTGTATACATACAACGCTCCTCCTCTTACTATAACTCGTGTACAACAATTAAATTTAGAGGTGAGCTTGTTTTTAAACACATATCTTACTTTCTTTGAGAATAGATTGCTATCTAATAACTTTATCATGATTAGAAATATTAGAGAGAGTCAAAGAAAGTATGAAGATGGATTTAGAGTGCTCAAGATCACGTTCGACCCCGCAGAAAATCCAAACAACTCAGGTTCGAGTCTGACTTAGATTTCAAGAGCAGTCTGCACTAAAACGGATGCTCCGATCTCATACGAGATCCGTTTTAAACTTTTTAGATATGGTTAGAAAGCTAACAAGATAACCTTTCCAACGGCATGGGTTTCATCTACAAATTCGATTAGAATCAGCGGGAATCGTTAAAACAAAATGACATCTAAAAACTGTCCCGAGAGCTGCGACACTATCTTTTGGCCTTTGGGCCGTGTATCTTTTTTAGGCCCATTAGTATTAGGGTTTGCCTCTAAGGTCGTTCTAAACTTTATATAATCAGTAGTCTCCGTCATTAGAGATAGGTTTTGATTAGTTTTTATCTGTTTCCAAACAGTTTTCTCGTTTGATAGTTTGTTGGTTTTTCTAGCTTCGTGATTGAATTCAGATTTCGCAATTGAGTTGCGTTCTTCTTTGTTCTTGCTTATGTTCTTCAATTCGCAGGCTGGGATTAGTCTTTTTGGTGAAGTCAATCGTGTGTGCATGGTTGATAACCCGAGGAGAAGTGGTGCTGTGATTGCGGAGTTCGAATCGTGTTGATTTGAGGTCGGATCGATAGTCTGTCGCATCTTCACGAAATCGAGAGCTATCATAACCTGACGGAAGATCGGAAATCACGACACATCAAGTGGTAATCAGAGCTTTAGGTATATCTCAGGTTCACATCTATCCTTGTTTATTTTGCATTTATCCTATCGTCCACAGGAAAGCCGCAACAAAAAAAATATTAGATCGTTAGGTGTTCTTCTGTCCAAGTCGTGTTTAGGCTTTGCATAATTTTATGTCAGAGTCCGTAGTGTTGAGTTTGTGTTTTGGTTGCTGGATTTCGTGATCTTTTTGTATCCAGGTGTTTTCCTTCATCGTTCATCCACATCGTGTTCAGATCTGTTATCGTGTTACATCTGTTAATTGTTTCTTTTGCATTGAAATTTTATCCCACCCACCCAACCCATATTTTGTTCACAACCAGATCCACCCTTCGTAGATCCACCTCTCCATATTTATCCGCTGCTCAATCATTCAAAAAATAGTCCACAAAATTCGCACCCAATTTGAAATTTGAATATGTTTTCAGCCTATTAAAAAAAATCTGATTCAGAGATCTATCATTAAAATAGTCGTAACTTTTGTTTCTGGACTCCAAATTAGACACATAAGTACTTTTTGGATATCTACAGAACATTTTCCATCCTCTGATGATCCTAGATTCAATAAATTCAGAATAGAAGTTTATGTTTTCGCGCTCTGAAGTTTCAGCACAGATTTAACAGAAATTCAAGATTTTCTCTAGGCTACATCTTTCATCATATTGATCTAAAATTTGGTCGTGTATCATCTTTGTGCTTCTGGTTCTGAAAAAATATCAAAAAATAAAATTAAAAATTTGAAGGCCTAGAAGCCGGAAATTAACCTTTGCTGATTTTTCAAGTGCTGAATAGTTTGTTGATTTCTGGAGCCTTATTGTTTGTGTTATTGCTGCTCTTTGATATCTTCATTCATATTCTTGTAACATCTGAATTTTTTTTATAAGATTGGATCAGCAACTAAAACATAATACTTAGAACACTTATTCAATATTACTATCTGTTATAGAATTGTGTTTCAGTAATGATTATTTCAGCCCTTCAAGCTCCACATATTCACCTCAGTTCAGCACTGCATTTAACCTTGCAATTGTGAAATTATGACTCCCTGGTCTCTCCTGCCACCAATTGTACCATTCTTTGCATTGCATTGGTAAGAACCGTGTAAGAACTTGATAAGTCGTTGTGTCAGGGTAATATCCTGCTTTGCTTCTTTGTTGCTTTCTAACCATGGCAGGAAAGGGTAAGTCTGCAAGTGATAAGAGTGAACCTTCTTATGCTGCCAACTCCCCGAACGACTTCGTTTATTATGTCAGTCAAAATCAACTTGCTGACACTCTTGCTAAGTTCGATCAGAGAATGACAGAGCAATTCCAGTGAATACAGCATCTCTCAACTTGTATGACAACCTTTGAGACACATCGACCACAACAGAGAGAGGAAGAGGAAGATGAAGTTAATAACAAGAACTATTTTGAGAATAACGTTGACAATGATAGAGAACAACAAAACAGAATGAACGATCATCAACGCCGTAACCGCCAAGGTATGAGAGGTAATGAACATTGTGCTGCCTATGAACCTTTCACTAAGATTAAGTTTACCATCCCACCCTTTTCTGGTAATTATGATGTCGAAGCTTATCTTGATTGGGAGATGCAAAAATTTACATCTCACTTAGTTCCTAAACAACATAGAGTTAGACAAACTAATAGTGAGTTTTGAGATTTTGCTTTACGATGGTGGACTGATCTTTGCAAAGCGCATTTGCAACCTGATAGTTGGGATAGATTGAAAGATGCTATGCGTCACCATTTTGTTCCTTCTTCTTATCAAAGAGATTTGCGTAAAAAATTACAACGCTTAGAACAACATGATAAATCAGTTCCAGAATATTTTGCTGATGGGGGTAGAATTGCTAATGAAAAGAAAGAACTCCTCCTACATCTGAAAAACAACAAGCAATAAATTCGAAAAGTCCTGTAATGCTTGTAATAAAATATAATCTTGCTGAAATTTATGATGCAACTGCTTCATGTTATACTTTGACATGCAACGATGCATTGTTTTCACTTGAGGATCTTTCTTCTTCTTTGGATGCTCCTGTTGCTAACCTTTTGTAGAAGTATTATGATAATTTTTCACCCAAGACACCTCTAGGACTGCCACCCATTTAAGGGATTGACCACCACATTGACTTGATCCCAGGAACGAACATGAATTGGCACATGCCCTCAACACAATGGGGCCACATCGGAGAAGAAGATGATTTTGAGTCGAGGACAACTCCGATTCAAGAGGGGAAGGATGATGATGACATCCCTTCATTGGATACATACAATGCTCCTCTTCCTACTATAACTCGTGCACAACAATTGAATTTAGAGGTGAGCTCATTCCTAAACACATGTCTTCATTCCTTTGAGAATAGATTGCTAACTAATAACTTTATCATGATTAAGAACATTGGAGAGAGTCAAGAAAAACATGAGATGCTCAAGATCAGAACCGCACGTTCGACCTCGGAGGAGATCCAAACGACTTGGGTTCGAGTCTGACTCCGACTTTAATCGTCCGAGATCCGTCTTGGACTTTATAGATATGGTTGGAAAGCTAACAAGATAACCTTTCCAACGGCATCGGTCTCATCTCCAAATTTGATCGGAATCAGCGAAAATCGTTAAAACAAGATGACGTCCAGAAACTGTCTTTGGTGCTGCGACACTATCTTTAGGCCTTTGGGCTGTGTATCATTTTTAGGCCCATTAGTATTAAGGTTTGCCCCTAAGGTTGTTCTAAACTCTATATAATCAGTAGCCACCATCATTAGAGATATGTTTTGATTTGTTTTCATCTGTTTCTAAACAGTTTCACCGTTTGACGGTTTGTTGGTTTTCCCAACTTTGTGATTGAATTCAGATTTCGCAATTGAGTTGCGTTCTTCCTTCTTGCTTGTGTCCTTCGATTCGCAGGCTGGGATTAGCCTTCTTGGTGAGGTCAATCGTGTGCGCACGGTTGATAATTAGAGGAGAAGTGGTGCTACGATTACGGGGTTCGAATCGTGTTGATTTGAGGCCGGATCGATTGTGTGTCGCATCTCCACTAAATCGAGAGCCATCACGATTTGACGGAAGATCGGGAACCACGTACACATCACGACAGCCTACATCAACGACGACCGGCCCAAATTCTTCGTGGGCTAGGAGGGAGATTCTCGCAAGTTCTCGCGAAGCACAACTAGAGGGTCGGGCGCACCCAAGGATAAAAGCCACCCCGACCCCGTGGGTCGGGGCTGTGTAACGACAAAGTTTGGCTGCTCGATGGCCAAGGAACCGACTTACTTCCTAACCCGAGTGTCAGGCGACCAACCTGCGACAAGCCCCCTGTCGGTACAGAGATTCCTAGCTACTGTATTGTATAGAGGAGGAAGGGAGGTAAAGCAAACGGTAAAGCAACTCTGTCCTCCTCGGCTCTGAGCAGGGGGCACACAAAGGATGACAGCTAGCACTAGAGGACCGTCAAGTGCCGAGAAATCGCCAGAGGATCATTTTCGAAGATGTCGTCGATCCCACCCGTCAGAGGAGGCCCGTTTTTGTGGGAGCCAAGTTTGGTTACAGCCCAGCTCGTTAGAGGAAGCCCCGTCCCGTGGGGACTAAGTTTGGCTGCGATCTCACTTGTCAGAGAACGTCTAGTTCTGTGGAAGCCAAGTTTAGCCGCGGCCCCCACACATAAGGGCTGCCCATTTCACCCTGCTTTGTAACCCCGGTCCAGCCTCTATATAAAGGCTCGTCGGGGACCTCGTACAATGAGAGACATAACAAGACATAGAGATTAGTTTGATACACACCCACATAGGCGCGCTAGGGACTCTGCCCGCGTAAGAGCCCTTCCGCCAATGTAATCCACTCCATCATATGTGAGTTCTTCATTTCCAACCCTTGGACATAGGGTATTACACCTTGCAGTGGCCCAAACCAAGTTACATTCTTGAGTCCATCGTGGATTATGACATATCGATCAGGAAGAAGCGCACCGTACCCCTTTCGATCGTATAAATTCGTATTGTCCCGGTCTATGGAACGCTGACAGTTGGCGCGCCAGGAAGGGGCCCTTGTGGTGCGCCTCACTTCTTCATCGATGGCTTCAATCTTCGCTGTGGAGGGAGAGACCTCGGTCTCCCACCTGCACTTTGGGAGTTTCACCATCACCTTCACTTCGGACGGCCAGTCATGGCGCGTCTCCATCTTCACCACCGGCTAGACCTTCCGCTTCGGGAGCCTAAACTTCATCGCCAACACCGAAGGCGAACTCCGTCTCTGGGTGCCGCATGCCAAGCGCACGGCCTAGCGTCGTCAGGCTTGCACCGTGTTGGGTCATGACCCGTCGCGTGAGTGTTTCATGCTCCACGGTACGAGCGCTGGGGGCACTCCCCTCGGCGCAACGCCTGTTGGCGACAAGCCTTGTGGAGGAGGCTCTGCGGCGCAGATCGTTTGCCCAGAAGGCCAACTCCGCTCGACAGGATGGATCGCCACCTTCGGCTGCCGTTAACCTTCAAAACTGAGCCCATACCGTCAATCAGCAGATCATGGCGGCGGACACGCCCACCTTCGATCGTGTGATCAACAATGTGTCGGCGGCCGCGAATATTCTTCACAAGTCCGTGACCCTAGTAAAACCCTATGGTCATTGAGACCCATAGTCGTCTTCACGCCTTTCTCGACGCTGCGCTCCAGCAGCAAGGGACCTGGGTGCCTCCACCACCGCCGCTGCCGTCTGAGGTCCGTAGCAGCCAACGACTGGGCAACAGGGCGGATCGTTCAGATCTTTCGCCCGCCTCCATCCGACGGCACCTTGGCCCCGACCGCGACGTTCGTGACACCATCGACGCTCGACGACAAGCCAGAACCGAGTTCCACGCTGAGTCACGGGAACGAACTCCTGGGTACTTCGAACGCTATTGCCAAGAACGAACGTTGGACTACCACGATCGCCGGCGCGCCCACAGCTACTCTTGAAGCACCAGCCCCGATGGGGTCGGGCCTCGTGCCTTCGTACGCGCCATTCGACATGCTCGATTTCCAGATCGATTCCGTACACCCTCCAACATCATCAAGTATACCAGTGAGGCCAACCTCGTCCACTGGCTTGAGGATTATCATCTCGCCTATAGAGCCGGGGGTGTGGACGACTTGTTCGACATTCAGTATCTACCACTTTTTTTGTCTGATTCGGCTAGGGGGTGGCTCGAGTACCTTCCCGAGAGCAGCATCTGCGATTGGTCCGACCTCTGCCGAGTCTTCATCAACAACTTTTAGGGGACCTACACTCGTCTAGGGAACTCCTGAGATCTGAAGAACTGCAAGCAACAACCCAGCAAATCACTTCGTGACTACATCCAGCGCTTCTCGTGCAAGCGGAACAAGCTACCCGACGTGAGCGACGCCGATATCATCAATGTCTTCACCTGCGGCACAACTTTCAAGGCCCTCGTACACAAGCTCAGGTGTAAAAACCCTCGGACGGCCCACGCATTGCTCGACATTGCCACCACTTTCGCCACAGGAGAGGAGGCTGTTCAAGCCAACTTCGATCGAGGCCGAGACAAGGACAAGTCCAAGTCCGACCGCAAGTCGGATCACCGCTCCGACCGACATTCCGACTGTCGGGACGACCAGGCCGGCGGTAGCTCCAGCAGCAAGAAACCCACGATGGGTTGGCAGCACGACGACGAGTTCGTGGCCGTCGCTGAACGATGACCTTGACCCCAAGCCAAGGCTCCACCTGAGCATGACAATTACTTCGAGAAGCTTCTTGAGAAGCCATGTCCGAATCACACCACTCCGGTCCGGCACCTCTACAAGGATTGTCGCCTGATGCAGTACTTTTTGAATGGCCACCTCCGTACTCAACCATGCCAACCTCAACGTCTCGCCCCCCGAAGAAGGGTGCTGAGGAGAACGCCGACCCCGCCTTTCCTGAACCTGAAGGCTGCCTCATGATTTTTGGTGGGCCGTGGGCTTACGAGCCTCGGCGCAGCCAGAAGCTGCTGTGGCGAGAAGTCAACTTCGCTGACTCTGCCGTACCATCCTACCTCAAGTGGTTGGAGGCGCCGATCACTTTTGACAGATCCGACCACCCCAATCGAGTACCGCAGCCAGGACGTCTTCCTCTGGTACTCGACCCCATCGTCGGCAACACGCGTCTCACCGAAGTCTTCATGGACAGTGGGAGCGCCCTCAACATTCTCTACATCGACACCTTTAACGCTATGGAGCTCTCATGATCGGACCTCCGGGCGAGCCGTGCTCCATTCCACGGTGTGATCTCAGGGGACCCGCCATTCCTATGGGACAGATCGACCTCCCAGTAACCTTTGGCGACCGCAACAACTTCAGGACCGAGACGCTCACCTTCGAGGAGGTCGACTTCGACGAAACCTACCATGCCATCCTTGGCCGACCCTGCTATGCCAAGTTCATGGCTGTCCCCAACTACGTCTACCTCAAGTTGAAGATGCCGGGTCCCAAAGGCGTCATCACCGTGGCTTCACACATCAAGCAGGCCCTCGCCTGTGAGCAAAAAAGCTTCGAGCTGGCCCTCGCTCTCTCAGGGTCGGCCGAGCTAGAAGAGATCCGCAAATCCCAAGGGTCAGCCCTGACCCCGACCCTCGACTTCAAGCTGTCAACCTCTACGTCCTTCGAACCAGACAGTGACTCCAAGGAGATCATCCTCTTTCCATTCGACCCGCCAAGAAGGCTAGGGTCAGGACAACGCTCTTCGACAAATAGGAAAGTGCACTCGTTGACTTCCTCATCCGAAATCGAGACGTCTTCACTTGGACACCGTTTGACATTCCGGGCATCCTGAAAGAAGTCGCCGAGCACTCCCTCAACATCAAGCCTGGATCTCGACCCGTGCAGCAACGACTCCGACGCTTCGACGATGAGAAGAGGAAGGCCATAGGGGAAGAAATTACTAAGCTGCTCGATGCTAAGTTCATTTGTGAGATCTACCACTCCGAGTGGCTAGCCAACCCTGTAATGGTTTAGAAAAAGAATGGTAAATGGAGGATGTGCGTTGATTATACGAGTCTCAATAAGGCATGCCCGAAGGATCTGTTTTCATTGCCGCGCATAGATTAGGTGGTCAATTCCACCGCTGGCTGCGAGATCTTTAGTTTTATCGATGCGTACTCCGGGTGCCATTAGATTTCTATGCGACGTTCTGACCAGCCCGCCATGTACTTCATTACTCTGTTTGGTTCTTTCTGCTTCTTCTCGATGCCTTTCGGGTTTAAGAACGCTGGTGCGACCTATCAGCGCTGCATTCAAAAATGCTTTCACTGCCAACTAGGTCAGAATCTTAAAGTCTACGTCGACAACATCGTTATCAAGACCCAGAAAACCAACGACCTCATCACCGACATGGAGGAGACCTTCACCAATCTCCAACGGTACCGTGTCACGCTTAGCCCGAAAAAGTGCGTCTTTCGCATCCCCTCCGGCAAGCTGCTTGGGTTCATCATCTCCAACCGTGGCATCGAAGCCAATCCAGAGAAGATAGCCGCGATCCTGAATCTTGGCCCCGTTAAGAACGTCAAAGGTGTCCAGAGGCTCACTGGTTACCTAGCGGCCCTCAACTGTTTCATCTCCCGACTCGGTGAGATGGCAATGCCTTTTTACCAACTGCTATGAAAGTCTGAGCATTTTGCCTGGACCGCCGAGGCCCAGGAAGCATTTGAGCAACTGAAGAACCTACTGTCCACGCCACCAATCCTTGCTTCACCGACCCCCGGTGAGGTTCTGCTCTTGTACATCTCCGCCACTTCCAAGGTGGTTAGCATCGCCCTCGTCTACGAGTGCTCGGAGGAGGGCTGGGCTTTGAAAGTCCAGTGGCCCATCTACTTCATCATTGATGTGCTCGCCGATGCCAAAACCCGCTACACGCAAGTGGAGAAGCTAATCTACGCTGTCCTCATCACCAAGCGCAAACTACATCATTACTTCGATAGCCACTCTGTCTGAGTAGTCACAAGCTTCTCGCTGGGGGAGGTCATCACCAACAAGGATGCGGTCGGACAGATCGCCACGTGGGCAATGGAGCTCATGGGCCACAACATCTCTTACGTTCCGTGTCAAGCCATTAAATCTCAAGTTGTCACTGATTTCATCTGTAAGCTTCCTGACCTTTGAAGTCCCCAAAAAGGTGTAAATGGATTTTGGTGATTGAATGAATAATCATAGGCAACGGTTGTGTTGCAGGTACCACACTGCTAATTCTACATCAATATAGTGGGCTTTCTCGGTGGATTACAAGGACGATCCCAAGAAGAGGAGTTGCCGGGCTTCGGAGGACTAAGGCTAAGGACTAGCTAGAGAGTCCATAGGAATGCCGGTACTATTAAGGGGGTAAGGTCATTTGTCTCCTGTCATACAAGTGTTAGAGGGTGTGAATGCTCTTTAGATCCTCAGAAAGCACTAAAGATGGTAAAGGAAGCGAAGTCGAAGACCAGAGCTCAAGAACCAGCTGAAGACTCAGTCATCGGACAGTTCGGTGAGGTCACCGGACAGTCTGGTAAGCCCTGAAGGAGCCAGTCTAGAGAGAGGTGCTCTCTGGAGTCGAGGAGGATCAGTCACCGGACAGTCCGTCGGTGCAATGATCGGATAGTCCGGTGAGCCTGAAGCTAAAGTCCAGAGAAGGTGTCTCTGGGAGTCCAAAAGTGAAAGTCACCAGACAACCCAGTGAAGGTATGCATCGGACAGTCCGGTGTCCTATAGAATAGATTCTAGAGAGGGTGTTTCCCTAGCCGAGGAGGAAGAAGGGTCACCGGACAGTCCGGTGGTCTAGTCATCGGACAGTCCGGTGATTGCATAAAGCAGTCAGCTTTATGACATCACGTCCCAACGGTTGTTTTTGGGCTTGGAGCCTATTTAAACCGTGGAGGGGGACGTTTTTCTGTGTGCCCTTGATCAAAATTGCTGGAGCCATGTTCTGAGAGGCCAAAGGACACCACCAAAAGAGCACATTGCAAGATTAGAGCTCTTTGGTGCTAGTAGGAGAGTAATAGGGAGCATTCATACACTTCTAGAGCTTGTAGTGCTTGAGAGGAGTGATCTTTGCCCTATTACTCTTGGTGTGGGCAGCCTAGACTCAATCGATGGAAAAGCGTACCTAGAGTCTTATTAGAAGGCTCGCATGCAAGCCTACCTAGACTCAATCGATGGAAAAGCGTGGCAAGTAACTAGCAATGCTACAAATAAGAATGAGAGACTTGATCCCATTTTTATTAAATACAATGCTAAGGCCAAAAATGTCATGTTTGGATGCATTTCTAAAAATGTCTTTTCTAGAATCAATGCATCATCCACCGCACATGAGATATGGACCCAAATGCAAAACATCCATGAGGGCTGCTCCGAGGTCAAGGAAGAGCGTTGCTATGTTCTTAAGAACAAATATGATTTTATCACCATGCAACCTCATGAAAAAGCTAATGATGTTTATTCTCGCTTGCATGTAGTGGTTGAGGAGATCAATGTCTTGGGTCTTAAGGACAAAATTGATGATGTGGAGATCATGAGGAAGCTCTTGAGAATGTTGCCGCCAAGCTACAACTCCATCGTCACGTGTCTCTTCCAAGCCAACTTAGCTACTCTCACCGTTGATGTCATGCTAGGCAAGCTCACGGCCTATGAGGGGTATATGTTGGGCAGCTCCACAGACTCTCAATTGCCCAAGAATCTTGCCTTACAAGTTGATCAAAAATCACACAATGGCAAGAATAAGAAGAAGAAAAAGGTGGAGGAAGATGAGGATGAAGAGAGTGATAATGAGGACCTTGCGCTGTTGATGAAGAAGCTATTTCACAAGGGAAGACCCTCATCTTCCAAGAGGAACTCTGGGTGCTTCAATTGTGACAAGAAATGTCATTTCTCTAAGGAGTGTCCTAAGCCCAAAAAGGAGAGCAAGATGGAAGCTTTTAGTGAGAGTGATGATGAAGAACGCAAGCCAAAAGGAAAATTCAAGAAGTTCTTTGTCAAGAAGGAGAGCAAGAGCAAGGAGAAGAAGAAGTCCCCGCACAAAGCCTATATTGTTGGTGAGTGGCTCACTGATGATGATTCGGACTCTTCATCTTGATGAAGAGCTCGTGGGTATTGCCATGACTAGCTTCACCAATGAGCTACCACCACCTCCGCTATGCTTGATGGCCCGTAGTTGTGAGGGCTTCATTGATGAGAAAGATGATCTTGAGGAAGGAGAGGAGAGCTATGATGTTGAAGATGATAGACCAAGCTACAATGATCTTGTCCTCTTTCTCGAAAAAGCCAACAAGACCATCATCAAGAAGTCCAAAAAGATCGAGGTGGTGACTAAAGAGAATGAAGTAGTGGTATTCCGAGTTCGAGAGCTTGAAGGAGAGCTCAATGCACTTAAGCACTCTCATGGTGTTCTACGTGACTCCTATGAGGATCTCAACGCGAAGCACGTAGAGCTAAGTGAGAAGCATAATGCATTGGTGCGCGCCCAGGAAGCTCTTGATCTTGACTCTCCCCTTAACTCTCTTAAGCATTTAAATGAAGCTTTTACTTCTTGTGATCTAACCCTCTCTAAGGAGAGTACTACTCTTGAGCCATCTATTTTGAAGGAATACACGAAGCTTAAGGAGGTGAGAGAGGCCGTGATGGATACATTTGAGCGGCTTACTAGAGGTAGGAAAATTTAAAAGGAAATCCTAAGCAAGAACCTCATCAACAACCACAATCACAAGGGCTTAGGATTATATCCTTCCTCTATCAACATCATTGGCAACTAAGATGAGATCCCCAAATAGATAGTCCCGCTCATGGCGGATGACTATTATTATGAGAAGTGTTGCCTTGATGGTCACCGCTACAAGGATTGTCCCGGGGTGAGCGAGCCTAAGATTATGCCTAACGCTAACCTTTTTTATGAGGATGTGCACTACAAGCTTTTCAGGGATAAGGATGGAAAATTGAAGGCCAAGCCGCTCGGACCGCCAAATGACAAGAGGACAATCAAGAAGATATGGGTCCCCAAGTTGATCACGGACCGAGAGAGGATGCCAAAACTCTCTTGGGTTCTCAAAAATAAGTGAAGGGGCCTAGGTGGTGGACTATGAAGCAAAATGAAGATTTTTGAAGTCCCCCACATGTCGATCGAGTTACAACGCCAATCTACTCTTCAAGGAGGTTATTCTTGTATATAGTAGAGTAGGTTTCTTTTCTTGCAATGCATGGTAGATAGGACTCCTCCGTAGATTAGATGTTTGCACTACATGCATCATGTGTAAAAAGATAAAAGAAAAGAACAAAAAATTAGATCGGTGCCTAACCACCTTAAGATATCCATATGCATGGGGGAAGAGCTTCAGAAGATGGTTTGACTATCTCAAAGCAAAGCGGCGGGCATATGGTGAATAAGCTTGAGATGGGTCAAACTTGGCACCAAATAGGTTTCTTTATGCAATGTCTTTAATTTGCTTGCATCTACATGGCATGCTTTAAATTCTATTGCATTAGACTAGCTTGTTTGCATGCATTGAATGTAGGAACCATGGAGGAGGAGTGTTACTGTATGGAGAAAGTGACTACATTGTTCATATGGATTCACATACTCCACAAAGAGTAACCAAAGCAATATTGTGAGCTTCATGCCCATTGAACCTTGTGCTTAACGGTCTCTAACATCTATTTATGTGGGTCATGATCTAAGGGTTTATACATTCTCTTTTTGGAGCCTCCATCTCACTTTGGTGTTTATTGTTTGATTTTAATTGCGATTTGAGAAAATGCTAAACTCTTCGCGAGTTATCTATTTGCAAAGGAGTGTTTGAGGGTTCCCTTTCTAGACAAGTGTGGTGTTTATTTGGTTCTTTGGTGAGGACACTTAAAGTCTAAAAAGAATTTCTTGATTCTGCAATTCTTTGAGGTCACCGGACATTCGAACGCCTTCACTGGACATTCTGGTGACTATATCTTTTGGATCAGTTAGTTGGCAGAATTGGACAGACACCGGACATTCTGGCAATATCATCGGACAGTCCGGCGACTAGAAGAGAAAGCGGGTGCCTCTCTGGAATTGAAATTCTATAGACACCGAACAGTCCGGCTCATTGTAGTCACCGAACAATCTTTTTGGACCGGACAGTCCGGTGATCTCCTTGTTCGACGCAATCTCGATCATCTATTTTCTTTGTGATCAAATCGGTCGTTGATTTGTTTTTAATCTTATCACACTTGTGTTTCTTCATTCCCATTCCAAATCACGTGTATCTCTCGCGCTGACCGCCGACTATCGCTCGTCGTGCGCCTCCGCCGTCGCGTCTCGCGCCGCCCGCCTACGGCCATCTCTCCGGCTGCCATCGCACCGTTGCCGCCTCACCGCTCCACCGCCTGTGTAGCCCTACTTCACCGCGCCCTGCCTAGCGTGCGCTGCCCTAGCTGTGCCCTAGCACTACCGCCGCCCAAGCTCGTCGCTGCCGCGCCGCGCCGCCTTGCAGCCGCCATGCACTGCTTTGCGCAGCTCCCCACCAGTCCAGAGCTCACTGGCTTTGCTTCCTTTGCCTAACCGTGCGTCTTTGGAGCCGACATCACTTCCTTCTCCAATACCCTCGTGGGGTTTTAGACTTGGGTTAATCGGCTACTCTTCCGGCTATTTATTCGGCGGACTCCGGCTCTTTGCATCGAGATATTGTGTTCTATCTTCTTCATTTTATTGGAAATACCCCGCATGCCTTGTTTGTTAATTAATTGCAAAAATTGGTACAAATTGCATAAAGATCTCACATTTTATTGCCAATTGACATGATTAGTTGACAAATTCCTGTACTTAGTGCCATATTGAGGTTATTGCTTGTATATTTTTTGTATGGCATTGAGTCTCCTATCGCTAGTGTCATAATTTGGTTGCATTGCTATTATATGAAATGTGACATTAGTCTGTCGATATCATCGTTATGCTTATTTGCTTTATTTGATCGGTGATATGTCTTTGATTCCACCGCTAGGATTTCTTTTAGTCGCTCACCTTACAACCCATATTTTATTTCTATGTGGTGCAGTGACAGTTGGACAGTGGATTAGGACAGTTTCAGCGGCAGTTTAGAATCTCAGTCTGTTCAGTGGTTCTTAGATGGGTTAAGAGCCAAGCTCTTAATCCTATCTTGCAGTGTCAGCTGGTCAGTGGTTCTAGCAGTTAAGCTTTCAGTGATAGTTGGCAGTATGGGCAGGCAGAGATCAAGTTCATAGGAGAAGAGGAAGGGCAAGGCCTTAGAGCCTGAGAAGAAGAAAAAGAAGCAGAGGACATGTGACCCTGATTGGACAGAGCCTTAGTTACAGCAGATGTTGATGTTCCTCCACATAGGAGGCCTGGTGCTTTCAGGATTGGCAGCTCTGAGTCCTAAGGGGAGTTGAGGAGGTTGACTCGACAGAGAGTGGCGACCACTCCTCTTGTGGCAGAGACGTAGCTGCGTAGAGCTCTTACCAGTAGGCAGTCGAGAGCTGCGGAGGGAGAGGCAGTCCAGAAGAGCTTACAGCAGAGGACACAGAGATGTCCACATTAGAGGACTGGAGTGTGCGAGGTATGCACAGCTAGAGCTGAGAGAGCTCGCTGGGCCATGGGCAGGATTGCTGAGGATAAGGTTGATCTTTTGAAGTTGAAGGGCTCGGCCATCAAGGCCAAGAGGAGAGTGGACTTCACTGCTTGAGTCCCCGCTGGAAGACATGTGGATGCTGGTCAGTTTTGGACAGTACTCCAGCGGAGGATCTACGAAGCCTACAGGAGGCAGCTTGCTACTATAGGTAAGAGCTCAGTGTTTGCTGCACATCACTACTGTTCTTTATAGGCACTGAGCAGAGGAGCTGGGGTTGACATGGAGGAGCATATCTCTTATCTCTCAGGTCTGTCAGATTTAGTCACCCAACCCCTGAGGTGTAGTGAGGACGTGATGCTTGAGTTTTACGCCTCACTGTGGATCTCCTCAAATCGCTCATATCTCTGGTTCACGTATAGAGGAGAGCCACACCGGTTTGAGAGGTCCGATGTCTTGACAGCTCTTGAGTTTATATCTTTAGAGACACGGATCCACACTTTGCCCCATCCGGATTTCTCTCCGCTGTTCAGACCTTTTGGAGGGATGGAGCCGAGTGATGAGAGGATGAGTATTGCCTTCCCGCCACCTCATGGGGAGCACTACTCGAGGCACCCTCTATGTTTGACACACGAGGCTCGTGTACTGAGAGGGTTGCTTGGGAGGTCTATAGCGTTGTGTGCTGGCTATAGAGAGCGAGTCATTATATTGCATCAGTGGCTGCTGTGCTTTCTGCTGAGACATGAGATCTTTGACTTTACAGATTTGCTGCTTGCTCAGATGGAGGATGTGGTACATGAGGGGATTGGAGTACGTCAGTTACTTTTTGCCCCCTACATATACTTGATGCTAAGGAGAGCCAGAGTGATGACTGAGGAGGAGTATTCATCATTGCCAGAAATCACCACCTCCTTCAGTCCAGCTGAGCCATCCGACTCCAAGGTTCTACGGGTTTCAGCTTCTCAGAGCACCCCTAGAGGAGAGGACATCACAGCCCCGGAGGATGATGACACTGAGGCTCTGGAGGGAGCACAACCGAGTGCTGGGAGCATAGAGGCTCCAGGTCTAGCCGAGACTCCAACCTCTCGTGCTTATGCGTCGAGAGAGGGCCGAGTTTGAGGAGAGGATCTGACTCGAGCGTCTCCACATTGAGGAGCGGCTTCGGATTGAGAGAGAGCTTGCAGAGGAGAGGAGACGACAGGGTAGAGAGTTCTATGAGATGTCGCAAAGCTCTCAGTTGGAGATGGCAGCGTCTATTTCATATATGTCTGCCGGTTTTGGAGCTATCGTATATTATCTCCAGGGGACTGGTATTCCGCCTCTTCCAGCATTTCTGATGACTTCGCTGCCAGGTCCCCTGCCTTCACAACTCTAGCCTACTACACCTCAGCCTCAGTATTCTTCAGTGCCAGCACTCACGTCTGAGTTGCAGAGCTAGAGTCAGCAGCAGTCCACATTCACTACACTGCTCTCAGCCCGCTTTCACCGTTCGTACCTTTTGGGGCAGCCAGCACAGTCATGACTACTGGAGGGGTCAGTGTTCCTGTTACATCTTCTCAGTTCTCTCCAGTTTCCTCGTACTTGATGTCGGTACTATTTGCTTCAGCAGAGCCGAGAGTGTCAGTACTGGCATTGGAGTCAGAGACAACAATTGGTAGTTCTCCACTTGCTCTAAGGGTTCTATCTTTTGAGGCTACTATTGCTGAGTCAGCGTTGTCAAAGCCACCGCCTGAGGCTTCACAGTCAGAGCCAGCAGCCACCACAGCTGAGCAGCCCAGAGCTTTAGATGCAGATATCTTGGTCGAGGCTGGATATTCTCTAGAGGAGGCAACTCAGCCCCTTACCAGTGCGGATCAGCCAACTTCAGTTGAGGGCAAGGAGCCATCCCCGACATCTTTCTCCGGCTTGAGTGCCTTCGACGATGTTGTGCAGTCAAGAGGAGACCAGTCAGCAGCAACAGCTCAACCAACAGAGGAGCAACCTCCGACTGTCACTGCATCCAGCTCTTGAGCCGCGCAAGATCAGATCTTCTGTAGGAGTTGGGTGAGAGACATGAGGTATATCGTTCTGAGAGCTAGCTGTCTAGGGGGAGGCCGCGGATGGGTAGTTAGGGCTCTGGATTTCTTTTGGGCAGATTTCATTGGCTCTTTGTGACATTTTGATGAGCTTGTGTTTCATTCAACTCTTTTAGCTCATTGGAATGCACTCAATTTTTGGACTAACCCCGTGGCTTCTGTGTGTATGGCTCCTAGTGCTTTATCTATTTTCCTAGATCCTTTGTACATGTGTGCTCTTGTCTCATTCTCCATCGTGCACTATTCTTTGTCAAACCAGTGTTCTCCCTCTCTATTTGCTTACTCGGTGTCATCTTTTTGGATGATTAGATGACAAAGGGTGAGAGAGATTTACCAAACAGGGGGAGAACCAAAGGAGAGCGACGCTTCCTACCCGTGACAAAGGAGGGGAACTTTTGCAAAATTTTTCTGAGGAGTCATCAAGGTAAGGGGGTAAGTGTTCTTTCGAGATGTATTTTATTCTCTATCTTCTTTTATCTGGATTAGACTGTTTGTGAGTACTATGGTTGTTATCAATCACAAAAAAGGAGGAGATTATAAGCTTCATGACCTTTGAAGTCCCCCAAAAGGTATGAATGAATTTGGTGATTGAATGAACAACCATAGGTAACGGTTGTGTTGCTGGTACAACCCCGCTAATTCTACATAATATGGTGGGCTTCCTCGGTGGATGACAAGGACGATCCCTTGAAGAGGAGTTGCCGGGCTTCGAAGGACTATGGCTAAGGACTAGCTAGAGAGTCCATAAGAACGTCGGTACTATTAAAGGGGTTAAGGTCATTTGTCTCCTGTCATACAAGTGTTAGAGGCTATGAAGGCTTCTTAGATCCTCAGAAAGCACTAAAGATGGCAGAGGAAGCGAAGTCAAAGACCGGAGCTCAAGAGCCAGCTGAGGACTTAGTCACCGAACAGTCTGTGAGCCCTGGAGGAGCGAGTCCAGAGAGAGGTGCTCTCTCGAGTCGAGCAAGATCTGTCACCAAATAGTCCGTTGGTGCAATGTCTGGATAGTCTAGTGAGCCTGAAGCTGAAGTCCAGAGAAGGTGTCTCTGAGAGTCCAAAAGTGAAAGTCACCGGATAGTCTGGTGAAGGTATGCACTGAACAGTCTGGTGTCCTATGGAATGGATTTCAGAGAGGGTGTTTCCCTGACCGAGGAGGAAGATGGGTCACCGAACGGTACGGTGGTCCAGTCATCGGACAGTCTGGTGATTGCATAAAGCAGTCAGCTTTATGACATCACATCTCAACGGTTGTTTCTAGGCTTAGAGCCTATTTAAACTGTGGAGGGGGACATTTTTCTGTGTGCCCTTGATCATATGCTGGACCCAAGTTGTGAGAGGCCAAGGGACACCACTAAGAGAGCACATTGTAAGATTGGAGATCTTTGGTGCTAGTAGGAGAGTAATAGGGAGCATTCATACACTTCTAGAGCTTGTAGGGCTTGAGAGGAGTGATCTTTGCCTATTACTCTTGGTGTGGGCAACCTAGACCAGCTAGGAGTCGATGATCGAGCTTCCGAGGAGATTGTGAAAGACGTCGCCAAGTTTATACGCGGTTCCGGGTCCCCCGCTCGAAAAAGACACCAAGAGGGAGCGCCCGAGCTTTAGAGGCTTGCTCTATCTCTTGGGTATTGTGTGCGACAGCCGAGCCGCCGGTGTCTTTACTCCGGGAGTGAAGCGTACCCTTATGAGCATCGCTCTCAGTACGACGGGAGGGACCGAGACTCCGACGGAAGTGGTCCAATGAGGATTAGGGGAATGCGCCTACCTTTTGAGACCTCGGAAAAAATCATTAAGCACTCTCTATCTCACTCTCTTTACTTACCGCATTTACTTACTATTTGAGTAGTGTGATAGGTTGTTCTTTGATTCCTCTAGGTGGCTACCGTGTTAGTGCTTGCTTGTTGTTATTTCCTTTTCACTAGCATTGTAATCTTCGCCAACTGGACTTGTTTAGGTTTGCTTCCGTTGTGGTCAAGTCTTGTAGTTTCAGTTCGTAGCGAAATTAGTGCTATAAGTCCACCGATTCAACCCCCCTTCTCGGTGTCCTTGATTCTTACATCATCGCCGAATTGACCGAAGCTCTAGAACAATGGACCATGTTCTTCGACGGCTGATGCATGCTTCGAGGCTCGGGTGCT
The DNA here is from genome assembly GCA_001602275.1 of Zoysia japonica. Taxonomy (NCBI): domain Eukaryota; kingdom Viridiplantae; phylum Streptophyta; class Magnoliopsida; order Poales; family Poaceae; genus Zoysia; species Zoysia japonica. The sequence continues at coordinate 604,613 of BCLF01000005.1, forward strand.
GGCGTCGTCCTCATCTCATCAAAAGGCGACAAGTTCCACTACGTATTGCAGATTCATTTCTGCGCCTCAAACAACGTCGCTGAATATGAAGCTCTCCTTCACGTTCTACGAATGGCAATTACTCTCGGCGTCCGACGACTCTATGTCAAGAGCAACTCCGAGCTCGTTGTAAACCAAGTCATGGAAGTCTCGAGCTGCCGTGATCCGAAGATAGAAGCCTATTGCCAAGAGGTTCGCAAGCTCGAAGACAAATTCCACGGGCTCGAGCTTCACCACGTTCTACTCCGCGACAACGAAGCGGCCGACTACCTTGCCAAAATGGCCTCGGGTAGAGACCCCGTACTCGACCACGGCTTCCTCGAAGTCCTCACTGAGCCTCGGTTGGCCAGCTGGCTTCGACTCTAAGGTTGGAAGTAATGGCTATCATTTCCGACTGGTCCCAAAATATTTTTGTCTTTCTCCAAGATGGCACTCTCCTGACCGAACTCCAACGAAGCCCGACGCATCTCTCGGCGAGCAAAAGGCTATAGCATCATCGACAACGAGTTATACAAGCGAAGCACGGGCGGTGTTCTTCATAGCTGCATCCCCCGAGAGGAGGGTCGGCACATCCTCAACGACATTCACTCAGGAATTTACGGGCACCATGCCGCCCCGAGGACCTTGGTGGGAAAAGCCTTTCGCCGGGGATTTTACTGGCCTACAGCAGTCTCCGACGCAGAGCATTTGGTTCGCACCTGTCGAGGGTGCCAATATTATGCCCGGCAGACCCACCTGTCAGCTCAAGAACTTCAAACGATCTCGATCACGTGGCCCTTCGCGGTTTGGGGCCTCGACATCCTCGGGCCCTTCTGAAAAGCGCCGAGGGCTTCACCCACCTCTTCGTCACCGTCGACAAGTTCACCAAATGGATTGAAGCCAACCCGGTGCCCTCTATTAGCATCGATCAAGCAATTGAATTCTTCTACGACATCATCTGCCGCTTCGGGTCCCGAACTCCATCATCACCGACAATGGTGCGCAATTCACTAGTCGGCAGTTCAACGAATTCTGTGAGGAATACCATATCTGACTCGACTTCGCCTCTGTGGCCCATCCGAGGACCAACGGGCAGGTCGAACACGCCAACGGCATGGTGCTCCAGGGGATTAAATCCCAAATCTACGACTACATTGAGAATGCGGCCGGTCGATGGGCCCAAGAACTCCCCTCCGTGCTCCGGGGCCTATGGACGACTCCCAACCAGACGATGGGGTTCACCCCGTTCTTCATGGCGTTCGACGCCGAAGCCGTTCTGCTGACCAACGTCGACTATGATTCCCCGCGAGTCCGGGCCTACAATGAAGAAGCATCGGAAGAAGCACGACAAGATGCCCTGGACCAACTCGATGAAGCACGCGACGTTGCCATCCTGCGGCCAGCTAAGTACCAACAAAGTCTTTGTCGGATACACGCTCGGCAGATCAAGGGTCGGGCGTTCAACGTCGGCGACCTAGTCCAGAAGAGAGCCCAAACTAAGGCTAGGAAGCACAAGTTGTTACCCCCTGGGAAGAGCCCTTTGTAATCAAATGTGTTCTAAGGCCCGGCGCCTGCACTTTGGTGACCAAGAGCGGTGAAGAGCTCGAGAATGCCTGGAACATCTTAAATTTGCGTCATTTCTATGCATAATAAAATCAGATAAGTTTTTTGAGCAACTGTTGTTTCTTTTTTTGTTTTGCTCGGTGGCGCGCGGCCGAAAGGCCGACCCCCGGCCGCCCTGGGGCTATCTGAGTGTCCCCTGCGACATGTTCGTTGGCCCTCGCGATATGTTCGCTAGGTCCTGTAGTGCAGGCCCTGAGGCCTTCCGCCCGATGGTCTGTCCGCGCAAGCTTCAAAGATAAATCCCAACTTGCGCTGGCGAGAACTCCGAAAGTTCCCTCAGGTCAGCATGATTTATCTGAGAACGGCGTTGCGGACCGATCCCGTCGTTTTTCGCAGGCTTCGCGCCTCTCGTTTTTGTTCGCAGGCTCAGTGCCTCGTTCTCGTTCTAAGGCTCCGGCCTGGACCGCGCAAGTTTCGAAGTTAAATCTCAACCCTTGCTAACGTGAACTTCGAAAGTTCCCCCAGGTTCGGCATGATTTAACTAAGAGTAGTGTTGCAACCCGACCTCGTCGCTCTCAGGCTTCGCACCTCTCGTTTTTGTTCTTAGGCCTCGTTTCTTGCCGATCGTCGGACGTGTGAAGTAAATTCTAAGTGCTAGTGTTTGAGTCTTTCCTCACGGCTAACGTTTAACGACCCAGGTTGGTGACGCCCTACGGCTGCATTGAGTCTGATACTCAACCATAGGGGCTGTACCCGACCTGGTTGCTCTGTCAATGCCCAATGGATGACAAAAAACGCAAAGTTACTAAGAAGACTACTTGGCATGGGCAAGGGCCGAATCAGAATTCATTACTACTAATTTATCTTACAAAAGATGTCTGAAGTACATCACCAAAAGTCATTACAGGAAAACAAAAAAGAAGAAAAGACCTAAGCCTACGGGTTTCGAGGCGGCGGTGGAGGATCCCGAGGACGGGTCGACATCGAGCCGAACCATTCCCACACGAAGTTCGTCGTATGGAAACCGGTGCAAAGGTCCGCCGTCCGGGGCCACACATCATCCGTTAGCTTCCTGATCTCTGCCTCCGGGGTATCAAGTGGGAAGCCTTCGGAGACGCGCGCAAGCTCGACACCTGGGTAATGCGTCATCACCTGTGCCAGTGACAGCATCACCCCATCTTGGAGGGCAACTGTCAACGCGGCGGCGATCAGCCCGAGGAGATACCCCATCACATACCTGGAGTAATCTACTGGGACGTTGGCGTCTCGCACCCCGACAAAGATGTTTCGAAACATGCGACGCGTGTCGGCCATCACGTCCTGGAGAGCACCAGTTGCGGCTGCAAGGCAAAACGAAGATAATTAACTGACCCCACGTCGACCCTTCAACAAACACGATCCACAAAAGCACATATCGTCGCGCTCCTCGACGGCGATGCTGATGGCGGTCTGCGTGTCCTCCACCTCTTGCCACGCGTGGGCCACAGCTTCGTCAGAGGACAGGCGCAGGGCGCCCAGCTCCGTGGTGAGCTTCTTAACCTCGTCCTCCGATACGACGAGCTTCACCTCGGCGGCAACACACCGCCCTGCCGCCTCCTTCGCCTTCGCCTTCGCCCGCTCAGCTCGCTGGTTGAGCTCTGGACAAGACAATCGGCTTCAACCTTCTTATTCATAAGGGAAGAAGGAGGTCGAGGACAGAGTCGGGAGTGCGATAGTTACGGACTGCGTTGAACTGCGCTTGTGCCAGCTCGGCAGCGTACTTCTTCTTCCCCTCCCGAGCCGCTTGAGCGTCCGCTTGAGCAGCCTGGGCGTCCTACCGCGCCGCCGAGGCCTCGTCCCGAGCGGTCTTGGTCTTCTCCTGCGCGGTCTTGACCTCACGGCGGAGCCGGTGGGCGTCCTCTGTCGACACCTCTCGACCGGCCCGAGCCCGGTCCAATGCTTTGCGGAGGGACTCACACTCGGCCTGCAACCCTGGGTCAGACAGAGACTAACCCAGCATCTAGAGCACAATCCTCTGCAAAAACACGCCTTAGTACCACAAATAAAAAGGTCAGTGACCGTGAAATTTTGAAATATTTTGAACTTACCCATGATTCCAGCACCTTCGGGACGCTGAAGATGTTGCGACCCACGGCCAACCGGTCGAGGAGCTTCTTCATGCCCTCGCTGACCTTGAGAATGATGTCCAGAACATCCCCCATCGAGCTGTCGTAATGACACATGGCTCGCACCGATGCCTCATCCGACGGGGGGGGGGGGGGNNGGGGGGGGGGGGGGGGGGGTCCGACACCACCCGTTGTTCCGAGGTTGACGCCTCGAAACCACCAACATTCGCCACTGCCGCAACGGTCGTCGTCGCGGCAGCCTTTCCCGCCGCCTCTTCACCGATTGACGCCGTAGGCCCCGTAGACAAGGCAGCTGGTGAAGACACTTGGCCACCTCCGCTGACCGTCACTGCAGGCTCGATGATTACCACCTCGTCGTCCCCCTCCGTGCCTGCAACTAAGGGGGACAGAATCACCGCCTCCTCCGCAGCCTCTTCTCGACCCTCGGCTCCTGTGCCTGAGGGGGAGGCTGCGGGCCTTCAGCAACTGCTGCCGCCCCCTGACCCTCGGTAGGGGCCAAGGGGGGCTGCACAACCTCTTCTACAACCACCGGCGCTTCGGCCGATGGGTCTTCCCGTTGGGGACTTGGACATGACGGGACAATTGGAGCACCCGCCACTGCTGCCGTCGCAGATCCGAGCCCTCTCCGCCGGCTCGCGGCACGACGCCCACCGTGGCAACAGTAGCAGCAGTCGCCCTACAAAAAACAAAAAGTAAGCCCACTACATAACTAATGTTCACAACGATAAAGAGAAATGCGAGTGTAGGTACTCACGCCTTCGATCAGTGGATCAGAATGGTCTCGGTCGCCGTCGGTGGCGATTGCAAGGCCTTTCGGCCCCAGATCATCGCCGTTGTCGCCACCCTCTCGAACGGCAGTACCGGATGGACAAACGGGGGGGGGGGGGGGGGGGGGAACGGGGATGACGNGGGGGAACGGGGATGACGCTCTGCCTACCGAGCCTGATCCTCTTCAAAGGGGACCGAGGGGCCGAGTCGGACTCGGTGTCCGACCACAAGTCCAGGTCATCATCGCCTTTTCGTAAATTCAAACAACCTTTTCGTAAATCCAAACAACCTTTTCGTAGTCGTTCTCGAATTGGTCCAGGGGATCGAATTGAATATAGAAACATGAGTTTAATTAATTGATTTATTAGTGAACAAGGAAAAATATTATCCAGACGAATAAATAGATTAACCTTGAAACAACAATGATTAATTACTCTTGCTATAAAACAGGCTTGTATTTTATCTTTCTTACCATTTCGTAATTATGAGAATGAGAAGCAATTTCAAACCTAGTCAATTTCAATAATTACCGGTACTAGACACAGAAAAATAGACATATTCCTCAATTAACACAAAAATTCAATTCCAATGGAAATTTAAGAAACTCCAACCAGAATTTAAGAAACCACAATCGGAGCTTAAGTTCCGATTGTTGATGTTTTATTCGAAATCGTCCAGATCGTCGGACGACGACACATGAACAGGGCCGCCAGCCTTTTGCATAGCCAAGGCGGTCACCTCCGCCCGTGTCGGCTGAGGGGATGGGCCAAGGACCTGCGTCACGAGCCCTCCCGGCTTCGATCGACTGGAGGACCCCCGCGTGATCTTTTCTTCGAGCTGCCTACGTCGGCGCCCCCAGCCGGCTTTGAAGCCGCAGCTGTCGCCGATGATTCCGACGCTGGGGTCGGGCTCGACTTTGTGCGGACGGTCGTCGAAGGCCGACCCGCTGCTGGAGACGTCGGCGCCGGAGGAGAAAGGGCGCCCGAGGGAACCGCTACTGGGACGTGCGAAGAGGACCCGCCCGATTGAATCAATGCGGACAACAAGCTTAATCGATAAGTTGTGATCGTCGCGCTAAAAACGACAAAGACCGCGGAAGAAATCAACTTAACGTGCGAATAGGCGCTCCACCCCTCTCGTGAGGGCCGCCTCCTCGTACCCCTCGAACATTTTGGTGACGCGACTTGCAATGTCATCTTTCGACAGCTCCTCCCCAACCACCAGGTATGTGGTGTCTTGTGCGCCGGTGTACGCGTACCGTTGGAGCGGGAGCACACGACGACCAACAAAGACGGCGGCCACCTTGACGGCCGAGAGCCCGGCCTCCCAAAGCTGCCGGATCCGTGTGAGGCATGGGCTCAGCTCCTGCACATCCTCGTCCGATGGCGGGGAAGTCCATGAGTCGATGGTCGTGGCGGTCTCATCGAGGTACCCTGGGACACGTGGGGCGACGTTGGCAGCGTAGAACCACTCGTCGTCCCAGCCCTTCAATGACTTCTTTAGGTGGACCTCGAGGTACTCCCCACGCGCATGCTCTGGAGGCAGATGCCGGCGCACCCGTAATGTCGGCTGTTGCGCGCGACACCCAGCCATGTCACATTGAAGAAATACCTCCACAACACAGTGTGTGGAGGGATCCCGAGGAAGGCTTCGCAGAGCGTCATGAAGAGCGCGATGTGGAGCACCCCATTCGGGTTGAGGTGGTGGAGGCGAACCTGGCAGTAGGCGACGTGCCGATGGACGAATCGGCAAGTCAGAAGCCCAAGCCCGCGGTCACGAAAGGAGACAATTTCCTCTGGTGCGGGGCTCGGGACCTGTTGCTGCGTCGCCGGCCTCCAGCTGATGACGTCCTACTGCTGGAGGAATCCCTTCTCCGCACGGTCCCTAAGGCAAATGGCAAGGGTGGGTTTTCGAAATCCCACCCGGCTGCTTTTATAGCCAAGGGAGGCGGACGGTTCCGTCCCCTCGATTCCAGGGACATGATCCCACGAAGCGACGGGGATTTACTCTTGTGTCATGATGGGCACCCGAACCGTAGGGCACCTGTAATTTTTGTACCCCACCAGCCGACGGGTGGGGCCGATGTGAAGCCCTCGTTGTGTCCGCCGGTCAAAGTGACGTCAACGCGTCTACGCATGTCTGCTAGGCAGAGTGACCGCCAGGCCTGCTAGACAGACGTGACACGCGCGTACAAAACACGACGGTTCAACTTTCGAGAGCCATTCGCCCGACGGGTCGAACAACGAACCATGCACCGACGATCTTCGCTACCCACCCACCGACGATCTTCGCTACCCACCCACCGACGGGTGGGCTAAGGGCAAATATTCGTTGCCTCCGCCAGTCAAAGTGACGATAACCCAAATGCGCACGCCAGCCAGGCGCGGTAATTGCCTGGCCAAGTGCCAGCCAGACGCTGTAATTGCGACGGTTCAAAATTCAAAAATCCATTAACCATCCTCCACGTGGACGCAAAGGGACCAAACCCGTACTTTAGGGCAGTCGCGGGTCAGCCACCGAACCGTTCGGTCCAACCCTGCCCTCAAGCGCTGATCATGGAGCACGGTCAATCTGCTTGGCCCATCCTAGGTGCAAGTGCTGATCACAAACATACGAGTCGTCCGACTGGTCCGTTCTAGACACTTAGCACAAATCCGGCCACGAGTGCAGCCGGCCCTGACTCTCCATGGTCGAGGAATTCAAGTCCTGCCTGACTGATCCGAATCACTCAGGAGCGAAGGGCATCCGAATCGATAAAATTTAATCAGACCCCCCGACCGACCCTACGGATCGCCTGAGGGCTCGGGGACTACGCTCGACGAGCGCGCTCGCGCGCACCAGTAGTATCAATTCCGAAGAACTACGATGATTTAGATCCTCGACCGACCGTCGGATCATGCGAGGCTCGAAGGCTACGCCCTACGGGTGCACTCGCGCACTCCCGTAGGAACGACATGAAGAAACCATGATGAAACGACTACGGTAACGCATCAGACCCCCCAGCCGATCGTCCGGCTCACCCGGGGCTATGCCCTACGGGCGCGCTCGCGCGCCCCCATAGGACCGATCATCGAAGATCGACTTCACGAGTCAGCCCCGCACCCCCTCAACAGGATTGCAAACGGTGCAAGGCTCGGGGATTACTGTCGGGGTCATATCCCCTGGGTACTTATAGCCCAGGGTTACTCGACAGCCCAAACTATGGTCTACGGCCCATCAATAATGACTGGCCCAAATTTTTGGTGGGTCAGGAGGGAGATTTTTGCAAGTTCTCGCGAAGCCCAACCAGAGGGTCGGGCGCACCCAAGGACAAAAGCCACCCCAAGGACAAAGCTTGGCCGCTCGGTGGCCAAGTAACCGACTTACTTTCCAACCCGAGGGTCTGGCGACCAACCCGCGACAAGGCCTCTGCCGGTGCAGAGATTCCTGGCGATTGTACAGATGAGGCAAGGAGGTAAAGCAAATATGTCCCCCTCGGCTCTGAGCAGGGGGTAGGCAAAGGACGACAGCTAGCACCAGAGGACCGTTACGGGCCGGGGAATCGCCAGAGAATCATTCTCAAAGATGGAGTCGGCCCCGGCCGTCAGAGGAGGCCCGTTTTCTAGGAGCCAAGTTTGGTTATGGGCCCATTCGTCAGAGGAAGCCCCGTCCCGTGGGGACCAAGTTTGGCTTTGACCCCACTCGTCAGAGAACGTCCAGTTCCGTGGAAGCCAAGTTTAGCTGCGGCCCCCACTCGTCAGGGTACTGCCCGTTTCACCCTGCTTTGTAACCCCGGTCCAACCTATATATAAAGGCTTGTCGCGGAACCCTGTGCAACGAGAGACATAACAGGACTTAGAGATTAGTTCGATACACACCGACATAGGCGTGCTAGGGACTCTGCCCGCGTAAGAGCCCTTTCGCCATTGTATTCTACTCGATCATACGTGACAAAACTCAACTATTTTTAATGGCTGATAAGAAGTTTTCCCAAATTTTTTATGGAAAAATACGTCACATGTGACAATACAATTTGCCTTGGTGCAGCATGGGAAATTCTGCTAGGGATTCATTAAGACATACGCTATTAAAGCTCGAAAGCAGAAATATATTAGGTAAACTCGAGAAAAAGGAAATATAATGGTTGGAATATTCCAGCTAAGATTCTTATTTGAAACAATCTACCACTAATTTATGAAAGGACATCAACTGTCGATAAATAGATACTAAAGTAAAATACAAAACCAGGAATCCAGGGCATCATTATTAACGGGTCTGTGAATGAGCATCAACATCAAGTAAGAAACACAAAGCCTTTTAAACAAATTTCCCAAAAAAAAAGAGCAAAATCTAACACATCGTCCTTGAAAGAATGTGTTCCATTTGCTTGTATTAGTACTAAAAAACATCTATATTAAACAAAGACGGTGACAATGTGTACTGAATAAGATCAATGATATCATGGCAGAAGGATGCATAATAGGTCTCCATTAGCTTAATCTGGTGTCCCAGGTTACTAGTAATGATGGAAACAAGCAAGTTGAGAAAAATCTATCTGAGAACCCAATAATACCACACAACAGAGAATAATACTTCATCCGTTCACAAAAATATAAGTCATACTAGCATTCAAAAATTTGTTTCTCAATATATGTCATTCTCACTTCCCAATACACATTTCTTTCTTTCCAATACACTTTCTCTCTTCGTAATAAATTTCTATCTCTATCTCTTTCCTCCTTGTTTTCTGCGTACCATACTTTTTAACTTTTTCTTAATTTAAGTGCCAGAGCTAGAACGACCTATAAAAGTGAAGAAGGGAGTATTTAGATTTTGAAAGCAAAACCAGGAGTGAAAATGTAACTACAGTTATCACTGCAATGTAAAGCAGAACCAATAATATATTACTTACCATATAACAAGGAAACCAAATTAAGAAATAGAGATAGATGCAAATTGTGGATTTCAACCAGAATCATATTTTATAGAAATTGTTTTGAGATTCTAAACAACAAAATTAGGAGCAGGGCAGCAAGCCCCATAGTAAAGGAATAAAACAGACGTGCTGATATCAATGCTGGTCAGACGTTTTTGAGCTTCTTCATCTTCAATGGTGGCCACCTTCCCTTCTTCCTCAAGCGCCTCTTGCGAATGAGCCGCTTGCGCCGCTGCCTCAGCTTCTTGGCCAGCTTCATTCGTGCTCTCTCCTCTGCAATAATCTTCTGCTTGGACTGGAACAGCACCTCCTCGATCTTAACTGCTGGTTTTGCCTCTTCTGGTTGACCCATATTAGCTGCACTTGCCTCCGTGACAGCATGGACAAGAACTGCCCTTTTCTCGATGAAAGAAATACAAGTGGACGTCACATTCATAGGGCTCGGTGGGGAGGTGAGGATGTTGCATTGCAGCCTCGGGACTGCAACAACAGTTAGAACAAAAGAAAAGCCACTTAATAGGATCTAATGCACACTATTTTGACATATGAAAAACTTGAGCTCACATATGCCTAGTGAAGCCATGAATTCATGGATCATAGCTTACCCAATGCAATCCAATAGTTCAGCATTTCAGCGTGCTTTCTAATGTAACTTGATCAACCACACAAAGAGGAAAAGATTTGGACACCCAAATAGCAACTAGCAATCATAGAATGTTTTATTGTTCAGTCTCTTGCTAAATGTTTAATGACACTGTGACTTGCTTACACTCTGATTAGTAGTTGGTACAATAAAGTGGGAACGAAGCAAGTTTGGCGGCTATTACAATGTTTTGAACACCCAATTGATAAAACATGTAGCATAATTGGAGCATACTCTACTAAAGTTCCCAGGAAATCGCTGCACATCAATTGTTTGAAGAAATTCCTCAAAGAGCAAGGAGCCTCACAGAAACAGGATTTTTAATTTTTTGCCACCCGATTCGTCTGTCTTTCACGTTTTGCCATTAAATTGGATCGCCTCGAAGAATTTGACACTGTGCGCCAGAATTGTTCTTAAGCGTGTCACTATTTCATTAGTTAATCGTATTAGAGCATTTTAATCTTTTTTTACTGGAGCAGCTGACATTGTGTTCCTAATATACCCCTTGCGTCTTTTCTCTTATATCTGGGACCTCCTGAGCTCATCACCTCCCTGCCGCTCCCGGCTTCAGTCCAGATCCACCGCCTCCTGCTGAGATCCAGGCTGCCGGTCACTGAGTGCTGCTTGCCGGGTGATTGCCCCTCTTCTGTATTGCCTTGTCGTCCCTCGCCGCCCCCCCCCTCCGGTACCGCTCCCGCCGTAGGGGAAGATGTTAGCCTCTGCGTCGAGCACTCGGAGCCGCGAGTCACCGTGTTCGAAGCAGGTGAAGCCTACTTCTGGTTTGGTGTTGATAACTTGCCCTGGATGCTAGATGGTAGAGGTGATTGAGCTTGTCGCGAAGGAAGGTGAGTACAAAGGGAAGACATTCGTCAAATGTCCTCGCAATCAAGCTTGGGTAAGCACATTGTAGTTGAATTTGATTTTTGTGAGCGATGGATGGTATGATATCGTCGGTTATAGTATTGTTACTTGGTTGTGGATGCAGATGGGGAAGAAACGATGCCATTTTTATATGTTTCAGAAAGAGTATGAAGAGCTGCTCGTGGAAGGCAGTGGAGGGGAAGAGATTGAGCCAAACTTCATGTCTCCGAATGATGCTATACCAGGTTTGATTGAGTCGAATGCAGTCATGAGGAAAGAAATTGATCAGTTGAAGGAGGAATTTGCGGCAATGAAAAAGAGCAAGTGTAGCAGCTATGCAACTGTTCTATCGCAGCTCCCAGAATGGGCAAAAGCTGCTATTGTTTTAGGTTGTGTCAATGTCCCGTGTGTAGTCTTTGCATATAAGTTTGTAGCTAATTGAGCAGGGCAATGCAATATGTATGCTTGTAATAGAAAGACCAGATGGTAATGGTGTTGGATAATGTTCTAGACTGATGCACAAACCTTCATTTCGTAATGCAGTTCAGGGTCATAAGTTTCCCAGAAGCAACAAAATATTACAGCAACCAGTTATCATATCCCAGCCGACATAGGCATCATTCTAGGATCAAAGTTTCCTAGATTCAGCAAAATCTTACATGAAGTAGCTAATGTTTCTACCACCAGTCATTGTCTGTAGCATACAGGCAACAAAATACATTCCTCAGACTTGCAATCCAGGCGACAACAATCATTTTTTCCCTTTCCTTGGAGTGAGCTTCCTCCTTGCAGCAGCAGAACCCTTGTGAGGTGACTTTGATGTCCTCAAAGATGTACCAGCTTCCTGATGCTGAATGTTCTGTGGCGACTTTGATGTCCTTGAAGATGTAGCAACCTCCTGATGCTGAATGGAAAATGCCAGTTTCCTACCAATGAATTAAGAAACATTCATATGCCAGCAAGTCTACAAACAAGAGAATGAAGAAAATGTAGGATTAAGTGTTTATCATGCCTCCTGGTAACTGGGCCAGGGCTATAAGTGATAGCATCAGTTGCAACTCTCTGCCTCTTCGGTGTCCTGGCTGGTGAAGTTGTGCTTGGATCAGCTTCCTTGGATCTACCCGCAGGCCTCTTCTTAGCGCGACTTTTCATGCACATTGAAACAGGCAAATCAATTCAAAATTGAAATATGATAGAGTTCAGTAAATTTATAGTTTTGTATACCTCTTCTTAGTACCAGTATATGGACACTTTGAGGAGCTGTCTCTATGTCCCTTGGCGCCACATTTCTTGCAAATCACTTTCCACATTCCTTTTCCCTTAGCCTTACCCTTCCCAAGGCAGCCTAGTATTCTGTTCTTTTTTTGTCTCTCTACTGTGGGCTTCTGCAAAGGTGGCATCAGCTTGAATCCAAGGTCAACATGGGGCCATTGTGATTTATCTGTAAGAGGTGGCACCACTCCAGCATATGCTAACTTATATTTCCAAACAAAGTAAAAATCATCCAAATATTCTTCCATGTTGTGCTTTAATGGTAATAATAACAGCCAATGCGTGTGCACATGGTTTTCCAAAAACCTGCCACTCACGACATGTGCATTGGTGTTTTGCAATATCAACAACATATCTGCTGACTTCTAGGTCATCATTCACCTAACCACTTCTGCAGTGTCTCTTGCTCCTTTTGCCATTTTTAAGTGACCCAAACCCCTTGTTCTTGTCTGCAGTTCATGAACCAATGCAGGCAACTTATTTCCAGTTAATCTCTCCCCTATCCTCCTCCTGTTCTCAAAGAGTTGCATGATTATCTCTCTTAGAGTGTCAGCAAGATCAGTTACTGGCAGATCCTTAATATTCTTCACCCACTTGTTAAAACATTCGGCAAGATTGTTGTTAATGTAGTCACATTTGATGTTCTCTGAAAACTTGCTTCTGGACCAAAGCAACTTATGATTCTCATCTAGCCATGGTTGGACTTCATGAGATGCTGCATGAACCTTACTCATATAGTACTCATAGTTGTCAGCCTTGTAGGATCTAGCAGCTGGATACATGTAGCCAAATACAGGACCCCTAAATCTCTTGATGAAATTACCCATCAAGTGCCTAAAGCATTCCCTGTGCTCAGCCCAAAGATAGATAGCCTTAACAGCAGGAGCTAGTCCTTTACATGCATCTGAACTTATTGCTAAATCAAGAGGTTTACCAATTGACTTTTGGAGCTGCTGAATAAACCAAGTCCAACTCTCTTTTGTCTCACTCTGGAAGAAACCAAAAGCTACAGGAAACATCCAATTGTGGCCATCGTGGGCTGTAGCTGAAGCTAAGTGCCCATTCCACCTTCCATTCAAGGCTGTTGAATCAATGCTTAGGTATGGTCTACAGCCATACAAGAAACCATCACTGCAGGGCTTTTCTGCAATCCAAGCCTGCGAAGCCATCTTGGTTAACACTCTGTCAGTGGATGAACAACTATGTTCATTGGAGTTTATTGTAACCTGCACATATAAGCAAATTATTAGATTAAACAAAAGTGACTGAATCCTATCAGTAAGTTAGAAACCAAAGTCAGCATAAGTTGGCACCCTCACAGATTGACCATCATCCTTGACCAGCCTAGCTACTATTTTCCAATTGCAACTGCTAGCCATGCAGAATCCTCTAAATCTATGTGGATCTGACTTCTCTTTGCCCAATTCAAATTCCCCCTTAATTGCATGTTGCCTAACAGCCATCCTAAAATCTGCCATATTTGGATAAATGCTGCCAACACTCATTGGTGGATTCTCTCTGTCTTACTGATTATATGCCTCACCAGGAATCACATCATTCACATATATGACAGTACCTACTAAGTCTTCAGTGGAAGGAGGTGGAGGGTTACCAGCAGCACCACGGGTTTCATTAGCTTCTTTCTCAGCTCTCTCATCATCATCTCTAAGACCAAGCAAAACATATAACTGGTCATTGCCAAAAATAGGTGGTGCATCCCCTTCAGCAATTGGCTCAAGCTGCAAGCTATCCCAGTCAATCTCAGATGCCCATAGGGATTTTCAACACTGACTTCCTGCATTGACATACATGACGGAGCGCTATACTGATGTCCACTACCTTCTGCTTGTGGACAACTATGGGTCACATTAACATTCGAAGCTATCACATCATTTTAGTCACGACTGACTCACAAAGTTGCAGGTTACTGGATTAATCTTCTACTTCTACGAGCAAAAACATTCTCCTTTCATAACTCCTCTTAGAAAATGAAACAAACAGATCCATGTTAGTCTTCATCTTCACTTCAACTCTTGTACCTTTCTCAACCCCATAGACAACAGGTTCTTGGTTGTTGCCCAAGACTATCCTAGCACGCACATCATCATAAAGTTTATCCAGCGTGTACCCACAGTAGTCTACAACCCAATTTTTATCTTTACGGGGCATTTCCACCACAGTACCATCATCGAGCTTAGCAATATATGCTGAAAATCTAACATATAACTTAAAAGCTGCACTGAGATCAATATTACCGGAAAACAACAACAATGTAGCAGTCAATTTTAACTTCGACCTAATCGAGGATCGAATCCATGCGGCAGGAGATGGGCGGGGACTCTAGAAGATGGATAACTTACTCAGGTGGGATTGGAGGGTCCATGACTCCCTTGCTCTCGCACTGTGGAGCCGCGTGCGTTGCTCCTTGAGTCTCATCGAAACCCTAGCTTGAGGTGGCGACGAGAGCGACGGTGGAGAGGCAAAGAGGAAATGAACGGGGGATGAGTCACGGCTTCGACCAGGAGAAGGAAAAATGAATAGAAGAGGGGCATTTTCGTCACTTACCTCTGTGGTGGCATGCTTAAGAACAATTTCGACACGCAGTGTCAAATTCTTCGAGGCGATCCAATTTAATGGCAAAAGTGAAAGGTAGACAAATCGGGTGGCAAAAAATTAAAAATCCCCACAAAAACACAAAGATACGCGTGGCCCCTACAGAGAACAACTAAGGATACCAGACTTCCTCTGAATCAAACCTAACAAGAGAGGAATCGAAAAGACGCAGGCTATGGAGAAGACAATGACGGGGAACTTACCGGTGTAGGAGAAGGTGGAAACTGCGAAGATAATCCAGGAGAGAGGAGGGAAGGGGAGGCAAGGAAGGAGACGGTGGGGCAGATGTGGAGGCCAATGGGCCATGGGGTGAGGTGTGGCTACGGATGGCAATACGGCGGATTCGGGATGGGCGAAGGAAAAACTTACTAGCGATGAAATGTCATTTTGGGCATTCGAGTTTACCTGAATTTTTGGGTCAGGCAATACGGATTTTTAAAATTTTGGGTTTTCGAAAATGATACCCGCATTTCAATCGAGATAAGATTAAATCCAACAATTCGGGTATCCGATATTTCGGGTCTGGGTAAACCCGATTTACCCGAATTTATACTGTCACATTATATTATAGTTATAAGGAAAAATTTTCGACAGAACACCACGTTTGTGCCAATTGGTCTGAGTCACACTGCTCGATTGAATTTTGTCTGCAGCACACTGTGAATTGGAGTATTTGTCTCCACGACAGTGCAGGGAATATTCAAGGAATATTCCATGGCAAAATGATCACGTTGCCCCTGGTCTCCTCCTAGCAAGGTGATGCGCTGGGACTCCACAGTCTCGGCAGGTGCTGACCAGCAAGCTTCAAGTCGAGGCTCGCCACCAGTCTCCTGTTGACGAGCACGACCAGAGCTGCCACCATGCGTTCTCGCTTTTGTCAACTGAAGGCCAGTAGAAAGAATAGAACACCAGGGGCATTGTGGTCATTTTACCATGGAATATTCCCTAAGGTGTCTTGGAGATATACTCAAAATCGCAGTGTCCTACAGACAAAATTTGATCGGGCAGTTGTAAGGACCAAGGACACCGAGAAGGGGGTTGAATCGGTGAACTTATAGGACTAAATTCACTACAAAATTAAACTATGAAACTTAATCAAACAAAAGCAACCCTAAGCAATTCTAGTAGGCCAAGACCGCTAACAATACTAGTGGAAAGTAAAGACAACAAGCAAGCACTAGCACGATAGCCACCAAGAGTAATCACAAACCACCATAGCAACTCTACTCAAAATGAAGTGCGGAAAGTAAAGTGAGTAAGAGAATGCCCAGCGATTTGTCTCGAGGTCTCGGCAGGTAGGTGCCTTCCTCTAATCCTTGTTGAACCACTCCCGTCGGAGTCTAGGTTCCTCTCGTCATTCTCGGAACGATGCTCACAAAGTTACGCTTCACTCCCAGAGTGAAGACACCGACGCTCCGGTTGTCGCACGCAATACCCAAGCGCTATAGCAGGCCTCCAAGGCTCGGGCGCTCACTCTTGGTGTCCCTTTCGAGCGAGGGAACCAGAACTACGTACAAACTTGGCGTCGTCTTCCACAATCCCCTTAAAAGCTCGAACACAGACTCTTAGCCGGTTTAGGCTGCCAAGACCAAGAGTAATAGACAAAGATCACTCTTCTCAAGCCCTAGAAGCTCTAGAAGTGTATAAATGCTCCCTTTCACTCTCTTACTAGCACCAAAGATCTCCAATCTTGTCTTGTGCTCTCTTGGTGGTGTCCCTTGGCATCTCACAAGTTTGCTCTAGCAACTTAGACCTCAGGCACACGCGAGAACATCCCTCTCTATGGTTTAAATAGGCTCCAAGCCCAGAAACAACTGTTGGAACGTGTTGTCATAAAGCTGACTGCGTTATCCAACTAGACTGTCCGGTGACTGCTCCAACCAGACTGTCTGGTGACTTGTCTTCTCACAGACCAGAGAAACACTCTCTTTGGAATCCATTCCATGTGACACCGGACTGTCTGATGCAAACCTTCACCAGACTGTCCGGTGACGTTCTCTTTTGGACTCCTAGAGATACCTCTTCTGGACTTCAGCTTCTAGCTCACAAGACTGTCCGATCACTACACCACTGGACTGTTCGGCCACTGCTCCACCTCGATTTCAGAGAGCACCTCTCTCTGGACAGGCTCCTCCAGGGCTCACCGGACTATCCGGTGACCTCACTGGACTATTCGGTGACTCCATCTTCAACTGAACTTGAGCTTCGGCCTTCAACTTCACTTTCTCTGCCATCTTCAGTGTTTTTTGAGGTATCTAAGGAGCATTCACACCCTCTAACACTTGTATGACAGGAGACGAATGACTTGACCCTTAATAGTATCGGCATTCCTATGGACTCTCCAACTAGTATTTAGCCTTGGTCCTTCAATGCACGGAAACTCCTCTTCTTGGGATTTTCTTTTGTTATCCATCGAGGAAACCCAACATGTAGTAGAGATTAGCGTGGTGGAACCTACATTCACAACTTTTACCTATGGTGTTCATTCAATCACCAAAATCAATTCATACCTTTTAGGAGGTCATGAAGCTTACAGCGGTGTGACTCAGACCAACTAGCACAAGTGTGGTGTCCTATGGACAAATCTCCCTAGTTATAATTGATGTCACTTGACACGTTATTATCATAGTTTGAAGGGGGTAATCTTATGTTAGATAAAGATTTGTATGTTTTTTACGTTAGTTGTGAGACGTGCTTAGTTGGCTTGGATGTGGATGACTAGATCTAGAATTTGACCAATAATAATGAGTTACTGTAGCCTATAGGATAAAAAAGTCTCATTTTCTAATTATTCGGGTAGTTCGGGTACTAGAGGTACGAACCCGATTAAGCCCGAAATTAACTCGGGTTTTCAGATCTACTACCCAAATTTGATTCAGGTTTCAAATTTCTTTTTTTTGGGTTCGCGCTCGGGTTTTTTCGGGTTCGAGCTTTGGGCTCGTGTTTTGTGCCTAGAGCGAATGAGATGGGTCGGGAGTAAAAAATAAGATCCGCATCTATACTTGCGGGTGAAAAACAAGACCTGCAGCCGCACCCGGCGAATTTCGAGTGGGTCTCGAGTGCCCCGCAGGTGTGATAAAATTTTCAATGAGCTAATACACATACACATGAACAATAAAATAATAAACATTTAAATGCTCACATAAATCTCATTATTAATCCTAGTATAAACGCAAATACACACAACCACATAAATGGTAGTTTGACAATCAAATACTCCTACAAACAATAGTCTTTTAAATAACAATAGAAATATTAAGAATTGGAAAAAAATTGAACATAATCTACAATTACAGATAATCGTCGAATGACTCACGTATGAAATATGAAATCCACAACCGCACCAGGAAATGTACGAATCGGTGCAGGTAAAATCAACAGGTGAAAATTTTCACCCGCACCTATATACACCCGACAGGTGGGAAACTTGTCGGATGCCCGCATCCGCGGGTGAAACTGCATCCCTAGTGTGGCCGTGAGGCTTCTTAGGCTGGACCGGAAGCCGACAGCTCAGAGCTGTGTCGCTGCAAATAGGGACCGGGAAAAGAAAGACCACACCGGGAGGAGAAAACCGTTGCAGGATTTGCAGCCGCTTTCAACACGCAGAGAGCTGGAGCGTGACCAATTCCACCTGGACAGGAGCAAGACCAACTATACCTGGACCGGAAAGTAAAAGAAAATTATTTAAGAGACAAGTCTTAAAATTGTTACTTCCTCCATCCTACCATAAGTGTTATTCTAGACTTACATCAACATTTAATCATTCGACTTATTCAAAAAGTTTGTGAATATATTATTTATATTATTTTTAAAATATTTTATTATTGGAATTACTTTAAATATGACTTCTTTATTTTTATATTTTTATAAACCTTTTGAATAAGACAGATAGTCAAAAGTTGATTTCTAAAATGAAAAAGAGACTTATTCTGGGACGGAAGGAATATTATTTTCTTCCTCGATCCTTTTGGTTATGAATTTTCCTCCAAGGGCTAAAATTTAGATTAGGTTCTTTTCTTTACCCCTTCATTAGTTTAGGGCACTAATAATATTAAATGAGAGCCCCTTGTCTGAAATGAATCAATATAATTTCTGTTTGTATTTTTGTATATTACACTTTACTATTCACCTTATTTTAAAAAGTATGATAATACCATATATTTTGTTGTAATTTACTTTGTCAATAAAAATATTTAAAGTATAGATTATAATTTTACATATTTGAACTAGTTTTCAAAATAAAACAAAGAGTTGCAACAACAATTTAAGAAGAGGGTGTATGTCTTGAAGGCTAACTCTATATCTTTAGGATGATTTGTACATCTAGTATTCGTTAATCATTTTGTGCTCTATTATCCACTTGTGTGTTATCGGGAGGTGGAATCGGTTTGTCCACTCTAGACCTGGATTCATAACAAGTTATCAATCGAAAATTGAATTAGCAATTATCTTCTATTTTGATCATGGCCGAACCTTATACCTCGGATATTTACGAGACCCTAGCCCAGCCATAAGGCCCAACCACGAAGGACGGTCCA
The DNA here is from genome assembly GCA_001602275.1 of Zoysia japonica. Classification (NCBI taxonomy): domain Eukaryota; kingdom Viridiplantae; phylum Streptophyta; class Magnoliopsida; order Poales; family Poaceae; genus Zoysia; species Zoysia japonica. The sequence goes on from BCLF01000005.1 coordinate 623,930, forward strand.
TTGAACCACGGGCCCAACAAAGTCTGCAAAACGATCCAACTTCACCAAGTCCCGAAGAAGTGATCCGACTATTCTAGGGTTGGATTGCCTGAAGACCTGATCCGACCACCCGAGGGTCGGGCCCACCTGAAGACTTGGTCAGATCATCCGAAGGTCGGAACCGCCTTAACTTGTCTGAACCTAGGGTCAAGTATCGCCTTAACTTGTCTGAGCCCAGGGTCAGGCACGCCTTTGAACTACCAATACCCAATAAGAGTAGAGATTTCTGACAATGTTCAGTAGACATTGTATGCCGGGCGGTGGAGGGAAAGCTGGATTTTTTCCTGCTCCCGTTGGAGAAACGACAAAGACAAGGACAACGACACGATGACCTGACGCTCATAAGCTGTCAGGCAGAGCAGTTCGAAGATACTTGCGGCCCCACCTGTCAAGAGCTGCTCGGTTACATAGGCGCCAAGCCTTGTAACCCTGGCCCAACCCATACATAAGGTCACGCCAGGGATCCTAGAGAAAGGCAGGATCATCACCATTCAAGCATACATGACACACAAAAACTCTAGGGTTCTTGTCCTAAGAGGAATCCTAACACCATTGTAACACGTGATCGATCAATCCTCAAGATCAATACACTCCACTCCTGGACGTAAGGTATTACCCCTCTGCAGCGGCTCGAACAAGGTAAAAAATCCCTCGTGTCTTCTGTAGACTAGGCCATTTCAACGAGAAGAATGCATGATCCTCCTCTAATACACAAATTCTACTGTGCTGATGATACGAAACACCAATAGCTGGCACGCTAGAAGGGGCTTCGTCGTGCGCATCATTTCGATTCATTGATGCCTTCGATCTTCACCATGGTGGGACAGTCTTTGGTCTCTCACCTCCAATTTGGGGGCTTCACGGTTGCTGTCACTTAAGATTGTCGATCGTGGTGCATCCTCGTCTGCACCACTGGCCAAGCTTTCCGTTTCGAGAGCCTGGACTTTGTTGCCAACCAGGACGGCGAGCTGCGTCTTCGGACCCCGCACACGAAATGTGCAGCTCGGCGCTGCCACACCCACGCGGTGATGGATCATGAACCATCACGCGAGTGCTTCATGCTTCAAGCACCGAAGGGAGGAGGAGAGGAGATGCCTCTTAGTCATACTCCGACTAGCCACCTCTCTTCAAGACTCGGGCGGAGCGGCCAGCATCGTCGAACAAGCTTTGTGGTGCAAGACCGTCCAAGGCTAGGCCGACTCTGCCTGCCACATCGACAAGGTAAGATCGGCGCCGCCACTCAAAGGCATACCATCGATAGCCGGTGGCATCCGAGCCCATGAACGCACTTCCTACGAACATATCATGGCTTCTGGCACTCCCATCTTCGAACATCGAAGTGAGAACATGGCGGCGGCAACATTCATCCTCGACGAAGTGGTCATGCGTGAAAACCCCATGCTCAGTGAGACTTACAAACGTCTCCAAGTCTTCCTGCACGTGGTGTTGAAACAAGAACAATCGTCTCGATGGAACGATCTGTGGTTTGTAGCATTCTGTCCATCGACGCCTCGGGCCAGGTCATCACACGCGACATACCATCTACGCCAGACGACTGGCCAGGAGCGACAACAACGCTGACTCATGGCAAAAACAAACCTGAGCTCTGCGATCCCAGACACGGCCGCAACCCATCTCGGAGTCCCACCCTTGAAGGGGTCGAACCTCAGGCCTTCGAGTCGAAGATTCGTCGAGCGAGACTACCACCTCGCTTCCATGCACCGGCCAACATCACCAAGTACACCGACGAATACAATTCATCTCACTGGTTCGAAGATTATCGCCTTACCTGCCAAGCAGAAGGGGCAGATGACCTGTTTGTCATCTAGTACTTGCAAGCACGACTGATGTGACTTCCGACGCATCTTCGTCAGCAACTCTCAGGGGATCTACACTCGTCCTAGTGACACTTGGGATCTCAAAACATGCAAGCAGAAGTCAGGTTAGTCGCTCCGAGACTGCATCCAGCGCTTCTCTTGGAAGTGCAACAAGTTGCCCGACGTCATCAACGCCTTTCACTTGCGAAAAAACATCCAAGTCTGTCGTCCACAAGCTCGATTGGGTGTAAAAACCCTAGCACACCTTGCGACTTCCTCGACATCGTCACCACCTTCGCCACTGGATTGAGGCCGTTCAAGCCAACTTCGACAAGGGCCGAGACAAGAACAGGGCGAAATCCAACATGGAACACCGTTTAAACAATCGACCAGCGGGCAAGCTCGAGCCGCAAGAAGCCCAAAAGAGCAAGCCATGTCGCAACGAGATTGTGGGTGTCACTGATTGACCTTCCCAACCTTAAGCGCGCATCCAAGATGACTACTTTGAAAAGCTCCTCGATAAACGCTGCCCGAACCATGCGACTCTGGTCAGGCACATCTACAAGGACCGTCATCCGATGAAGCAAATCTTGAAGGGTGACCTCTGACCCTTGCAGCAGCGTCGACGGCCTGACCCTCCAAGGAAGAACGGTGAGGGGGATGGGGTGCCTCCTTTCCCTAAGCTAGAAGGTTGCCTCATGATCTTCAGTGGGTCAGTGGCCTACGAGTCTCGGCGCCTCCATAAGCTTACTTTGAGAGAGGTCAACATTGACAACCATGTTGTCTCGACCTTCTCAAATGGTTGGAATCACCCATCACCTTCAACCCGTCCGACCACCCCGACAATATACCACAGCCGGGACGTCTTCCGCTTGTGCTCGACCCCATCGTCGGCACCACTCGGCCCACCAAGGTCTTCATGTATGGCAGTAGTGCCCCCAACATTCTCTACATCGACACGTTCAACGCCATGAAGCTCTCGTGATCGGATATCCACCTGAGTAGCACTCTGTTTCACGGGGTCATCCCCGAGGATCATGTCATACACCTGGGACAGATTGACCTCCCGATTACCTTCGGTGATCCGAGCAACTTCAAGACAGAGAAGTTCACCTTCAAGATGGTCAACTTTGTGGGCACCTACCACACCATCCTTGGACGACCATGCTACACCAAGTTCATGGCCATCCCAAACAACATCGACCTCAAGTCGAAGATGTCGGGCCCTAACGGCATCATCACCGTGACGTCATGTTTTTGACATGCGCACGTCTGCGAGTAGGAGAGCCTGAGCTAGCTATGGCCCTCGCTGGGTCAGCCGAGCTAGTAGAGCTCCGCAAGACCAAGGGGTTGGCCAACACCCTCAACTCCAAGCCTGTAACCTTAACGTCCTTCGAACCCACCAACAAGTTCAAATTAATCATCCTCGACCCCTCAAACTCGACCAAAAAGGTCAGAGTCAGAATGACGCTATCCGACAAACAGAAAAGCGCGCTTGTCGACTTCCTTATCAGAAATCGGGACATCTTCGCTTGGAAGCCCGCCGACATGCCAGGTATCCTTAAGGAAGTCACTGAGCACACCCTAAACATAATCCCTAAATCTTTATCGGTCCAGTGGAGACTCCGACGGTTCAACGACGAGAAGTGGTAAGCCATCAAAGAGGAAATCGTGAAGCTACTCGATGCGAACTTCATCAAGAAGGTGTACCACCTGAGTGGCTCGCAAACCCTGTAATGGTTAATAAAAAGAATGGAAAGTGGAGGATGTGTGTTGATTATACTGATCTCAACAGAGCATGTCCGAAGGATTCATTCCCTTGGCCATGTATCAACCAGGTGGTCGACTCCATGGCTGATTGCGAGACCCTTAGTTTTTTGATGTGTATTCTAAGTACAATCAGATCTCAATCCGCGGTTCCGACCAACTTGCTACATCCTTCATCAATCTGTTCAGTTCCTTTTGCTATGTCACCATGCCCTTGAGACTCAAGAACGCCAGCGTGACCTACTAGGGCTGCATGTATATGTGCTTTCACAACCAGTTAACTCGGAACTTCAGAGTCTACATCGTTGATATTATCATCAAGTCCCAGAAGACCTTCGATCTCATCGGAGATCTTGAAGATACATTCACCAATCTTCATCGGTACCATGCAAAGATCAACCCTGATGTAAGGATCAAGGACACCAAGAAGGGGGTTGAATCGGTGGACTTATAGAACCAATTTTGCTACGAACTTAAGCTATAAGACTCGATTGCAACGGAAGCAAATATATGCAAAACTAGTAGGCCAAGACCCCTAACAATGCTAGTGGAAAGATAATAACAACAAGCAAGCACTAGCACAATAGCCCCCAAGAGGAATCAAAGAACAACGTATCACACTACTCAACAGTAAGTAAATGCGGTAAGTAAAGAGACTGAGATATAGAGTGCTCAATAATTTTTTCTGAGGTCTCAGAAGGTGAGCGCCTTCCCCTAATTCTCGTTGAACCACTCTCATCAGAGTCTTGGTTCCTCCCGCCGTTTCCGGAACGATGCTCACAAGGGTACGCTTCACATCCGGAGTGAAGTCACCGGCGGCCCAGCTGTCGCACACAATACCCAAGCGCTGGAGCAAGCCTCTAAGGCTCGGGCGCTCCCTCTTATTGTCCCTTTCGAGCTGGAGACCTGAAACCGCGTACAAACTTGACGCTGTCTTCCACAATCTCCTCGAAAGCTCAAACACCGACTCCTAGCCGATCTAGACTGCCCAAACTAAGAATAATAGGCAAAGATCACTCCTCTTAAGCCCTACAAGCTCTAGAAGTGTATGAATACTCCTTCCTACTAGCACCAAAAATCTTCAATCTTGCAATGTGCTCTGTTGGTGGTGTCCCTTGGCCCCTCACAACTTGGCTCTAGCAATTCTGATCAAGGGCACACTAGAAAATGTCCCCCTCCACGGTTTCAATAGGCTCCAAACCCAAAAACAACCGTTGAGATGTGATGTCATAAAGCTAACTTCTTTATGCAATCACTGGACTGTTCAGTGACCGGACCATCGAACTGTCCGGTGACCATTCTTCTTCCACGGCCAGGGAAACTCTCTGGAATCCATTCTATAGGACATCAGACTGTCCGGTGCATACCTTCACTGGACTGTCTGGTGACTTTCACTTTTGGACTCCCTGAGACATCTTCACTGGACTTTAGTTTCTGGCTCACCAGACTGTTCGGTCACTACACCGACCGACTGTTCGGTGACTGCTCCATGTCGACTCCAGAGAACACCTCTCTCTGTACTGGCTCCTCCAGGGCTCACTGAACTGTCCGGTGACCTCATCGGACTGTCCGATGACTGAGTCTTCAGCTGGTTCTTGAGCTCCGGTCTTCGACTTCGCTTTCTCTGCCATCTTTAGTGATTTTTGAGGATCTAAGGAGCATTCACACCCTCTAATACTTGTATGACAGGAGACAAATGACCTTACCCTTCTTAATAGTACCGGCGGTTCTATGGACTCTAGCTAGTCCTTAGTCTTGGACCACTATGCCCGAAAACTCTTCTTCTAGGGATCGTCCTTGTCATCCACCGAGGAAGCTCACCATGTTAATGTAGAAATAACGGGGTGGTACCTACAATCACAACTGTTACCTATCATGTTCATTCAATCACCAAAATCAATTCATACCTTTTTGAGGAATTCAAAGGTCATGAAGCTAACAATCTTCACCTTTTTGTTGATTGATGACAACTATAGTACTCACAAACATCTTAAACGAGATAAAGAAAGATAATGAAATGCATCTCGAAAGAACACTTACCCCCTTACCTTGATGACTCCTCAGAAAAATTTTGCAAGAGTTCTCCTCCTTTGTCATAGGTTGAAAGCGTCGTTCTCGGCTGTTCTCCCCCTATTTGTCATCTAATCATCCAAAAAGATGGCACCGAGGAAGCAAATAGAGAGGGAGAACACTAGTTTGACAAAGAAAGGTGCACGATAGAATATAAATCGAGAGCGCACATGCACGAAGGAACCTGTGAAACAATCACAACACTAGGAACCATACAAATGAATCTACGGGGTTAGTCCAAAACCGAGTGCATTCCAATGAGGTAAAAGAGTCAAATAGAAAACAAGCTCAAAAAAAATGTCACAGGAGAGCCAAGAAATCCGCCAAACAAGAATCAAAGCCCCAGCTACCCATCCACGGCCTTCCCCTAGACGGCTAACCCTCAAAGCGATACACCTCAAGTCTCTCACCCAAGCTCCTAAAGAAGATCTAATCTTGCGAGGCTGAAGAGCTGGGTGCAGTGATGGTCAGGGGCTGCTCCTCTGCTGGCTGAGCTGCTGTCGTTGATTGATCCTCTCTCGGCTGCTCAACATCATCAAAAGCGCTCAAGCCTAAAGATGACGTCGGAGAAGGCTCCTTGCCATCATCTGAAGCTGGTTGATCTGCGCTGGTAAGGGCCTGAGCTGCCTCATTTGGAGTGTATCCGGTCTCAACCAAGATAGCTGCATCTGAAGTACTGGGCTGTTCAGCTGTGGTGGCTGCAGGCTCTGTCTCTGAAACCTCGAGCGAAACTAACTCAGTAGTAGTAGCCTCAAAAGATAGAACCCTCAGAGCAAGAGGAGAACTACCGACTGTTGTCCCTGACTCCAATGTCGGCACTGAAACTCTTGGCTACTAAAGCAAACAAAATTGACACGGAGTATGAGGAAACTGGGGAGAACGGAGATGAAGTGAGATGAATACTAACTCCTCCAATAGACATGGCTGTCCTGGCTGCCCCAAAAGTTACAAACAGTGAAAGCGGGGCAGAGAGCAGTGTAGTAAATTTGAACTGTTGTTGCTGCTGCTAACTCTGGCTCTGCAACTCAGATGTGAATGCTGACACTAAAGAGTACTGAGGCTAAGGTGTCTGGTAGCGTAGTCGTCGAAAATGCAGGCAAAGGTGACATACCGACCCCTTGGAGATATGACGCAATAGCTCCGAATCTGACCGACATATAAGATTTGGCCGCTGCCATCTCCAACTGAGTGCATTGCCACCTCTCAAAGAACTCCCTGTCCTACCGTCTCCACTCCCCTGCGAGCTCTCTCTCCATCCAAAGCCGCTCTTCAATCTAGAGGTGCTCGAGTCAGATCCTCTCCTCGAACTCGGCCCTCTTTCGGCGTACCCGCTCATCCTGCTCCTCTCGGTACCTCCTCTGCTCTGCCTGAATAGCGTCCAACCTGGCAGCAAGTGCAAGGTCTAGTGTGGCACAAGAGGTCAGAGTCTTGGACTGACCTGGAGCCTCAGTGCTCCAAGCTCCCGGCTGTGCTCCCTCTAGAGCCTCAGTCTCCTCCTCTGGGACTATGGTCTACTCTCATCCAAGGGCGCTCTGTGAAGCGAACACTCTAAGAACCCTGGAATCGGATAGCTCTGCTGGACTGAAAGAGGTGGTAGACTCTGGCAACGCTGCATACTGCTCCTCAATCATCACACCGGCTCTCTTCAGCATCAGACATATGTAGGGGAAAAAGGTAACTGTCGTACTCCAATCCCCTCATATATCACATCCTACATCTGAGTTAGCAGCAGATCAGTCAAATCAAAATCCTCGTGCCTTAGCAGAAAACATAGCAGCCACTAGTGAAGAATAATAACTCACTCTCGGTAGCCAGCCCGTGGTGCAATAGACCTCCCTAGCAACCTTCTCAATACACGTGCCTCGTGTGTCAAGCTAGAGGGTGCCTCGAGTAGTGCCCCCTACGAGGCGGTGAGAAAGCAACACTCATCCTGTCGTTACTCGGCTCCATCCCTCCAAAAGGTCTGAACAGCGGTGAAAACTCTGGATGGGCTAGTGCATGGATCCGAGTCTCTGAAGATACAAACTCTAAAGCAGACAAGACATCGATCCTCTCAAACCTGTGTGGCTCCTCTCTATACATAAACCAGAAGCAAGAGCGGTCGAGGGAGATCCACAATGAGCCATAGAACTCCAGCACAATATGACAAGCCTAAAAGATAAGAGATATGCTCCTGCATGCCAACCCCAACTCCTTTGCTCCGTGCCTCTAAAGAATAGTGGCGACGTGCAGCAAACACTCAGCTCTTGCCCTTAGTGGCAAGCTGCCTCATGTAGGCCTCAAAGATTCTCCGCTGGAGAACTGTCCAAAACTGACCAGCATTCGTGTGTCTACCAGCGGAGACCCAAGCAGTGAAATCCACTCTCCTCTTGACCTTGATGGTCGGGCCCTTCAACTTCAACAGATCAACCTCTACCTCAGCAACTCTGGCAATAGCCCGGCGAGCTATCTTGGTTGTAGCAGCGTAAACAGCGCAGACCCCAGTCTTCTGATGAGGACACCTCTGTGGCCTCGGCTGGGAACTCCTCTGGGCTGCCTCTCTCTCCGCGGTTCTCGACTGCCAACTGATAGGAGCTCTCCACGGCTGCACCTCTGCTACTAGAGGAGTGGTTGCCACTATCTGACAGATCGACCACCTCAACTCCCCTGGGACTCTGCTCCTCCAATCCTCAAAGCTCCTGACCTCCTATATGGAGGAACATCCACATCAGCCGCTGCAAGTGGTCGGTCCCACTTAGGGTCACCAGTCCTCTGCTTCTTCTTCTTCTTCTCCTGCACAATTGCCTTCCCCTTCTTCTCTAAGGATGCTCTCTGTCTGCCCATACTGTCAACTGAATCTGAAAACTCAAACTACAAGAACAACTGCTCAGCTGACTCAACAAGATAGGATTAAGAGCTTAGCTCTTAACCCGTCCAAGAACTTCTGGACTGCCACAAAAACATCTGAACTGTCACTGTCCTTTGACCTAATCCACTGCCCAACTTCACTGCACCACATAGGAATAAAATATAAGTTGTAAGCACAAAAGGTGAGCAAATCAAAATGAAGTCCTAGCGGTGGAATCAAGGACATATCATCGATCAAATAAAGCAAATAAGCACAATGGTGATATCGATAGACTAATGACACAATTCATATATTAGCTATGCATCTAAATTGTGACACTAGCGACAGGAGACTCAATGCCATACTAAAATATGCAAGAGATGACCTCAATATGGCACTAAGTACGGGAATTTATCAACTAATCATGTCAATTGGCAATAAAAGGTGAGACATTTAAGCAATAATACCAAATTTTGCAATTATTTAACAAACAAGGCATGCGGGGCATTTTCAATGAAATGAAAGTGATAGAACTCAATACCCCAGGGAATAGAGCCAAAATCCGCCGAAGAAGTCGCCGGAGAGACAACCAATCACCTCAAAGCTAAAACCCCAGAGGGTTTTTGGTGGAACACGGGGTGATGGTTAGAAAAGCACACGGCGAAGTGGAGCTGGCTAGGACGGCGTGCGGTGCTCGGCTAGAGCACACGGGGTGATGGTTCGAAAGGCGGCGGTGCTCGGCTAGAGCACAACTTGGGCAGGCGAGTGCGAGGCAGAAGCAATGTGCAACGAGCGCGGAGGCGGCAGTGGAGACGCAGGCACAGTTGTGGCCGGAGGAGTGGTCAGAGGGGCGCGGAGGCGCGGTGAGCTCAAAGCGGCGACAGGCGACCGATCGGTGGCGACGAGGAAGTTGGCAACGAGGCAGTGGAGACGCAGGCACAGTTTGAGAAGAAGCACACGTGCGATTTATGTCGTAGAATAATCAACGGCCGAGATTAAAAGAAATTAGAATGGATGGCCAAGATTGCACCAAATCGCCAAACACCGGACAGTTCGGTCCTCAAAATTTGTCCGGTGACTATAAAGGTCCGGACTGTTCGGTGTCTAGAGAATTCCGATTCCAGAGAACCAACCACTTCATCTTCCAATCATCGGACTGTCCAGTGAACTCGACGGAATGTCCGGTGACTGTCTGAGTCTGCAGGTCACTCGGTTCAAAGATCACAATCATCGGACTGTCCGGTGAAGGCGCCGGATGTCCGATGACCTCAAGAAATTGCAGAACTAAGGAGTTCTTTCTAGACATTAAGTGTCCTCACCAAAGAACTAAATAAACACCACACTTGTCTAGAAAGAGAACTCTCAAATACTCCTTTGCAAATAGATAACTCACAAAGGGTTTAGCATTTTTGTAAATCGCAAATAAGATCGAGCGATAAAAACTAAAGCGAGAAGGAGGCTCCAAAAAGGGAATGTATGAACCCTTAGTTCACAATCCATGTAAATAGATGTTAGAGACCGTTAAGCACAGGGTTCAATGGGCATGAAGCTCCACAATTGCTTTGGTTACTCTTTGTGGAGTATGTGAATCCATATGGATAATGTAGTCACTTTCTTCATAGATTAACACGCCTCCTCTGTGGTTCCTATATGCAATGCATGCAAACAAGCTAGCTAATGCATGAGAATTTAAAGCATGCCATATAGATGCAAGCAAATTAAAGACATTGCATAAAGAAAGCTATTCGGTGCAAAGTTTGACCCATCTCAAGTTTATTCACCATATGACCGCCGCTTTGCCTCGAGATAGCCAAACCACCTTCTCCAGTACTTCCCCATGCATATAGATATCTTAAGGTGGTTAGGCACCGATCTAATTTTTTTTATTCTTTTCTTTTATCTTTTTACACATGATGCATGATAGTGCAAACATCTATTACACAGAGGAGTCCTAACTACCACGCAAGACAAGAAAAGAAACCTACTCTACTATGTACAAGAATAACCTCCTTGAAGAGTAGATTGGCATTGTAGCTTGATTAATGGTGGTGGACTTCAAAAATCTTCAATTCGCTTCACGGTCCACCACCTAGGCCCCTTCACTTCTTTTTGAGAACCCAAAAGAGTTTAGGCTTCCTCTCTCGGTACACGATCACCTTGCGGTCCACGATCACCTAGGCTTCCTATCTCGGTCCGCTTGTCATTTGGCGGTCCGAACGGCTTGACCTTCACTTTTCCATCTTTGTCCTTAAAAAGTTTGTAGTGCACATCTTCATAGAAAAGGTTAGCATTAGGCATAATCTTAGGCACACTCACCTTGAGACAATCCTTGGAGAGGTGACCATCAAGGCAACACTTCTCACAATAGTAGTCATCCGCTATGAACGGGACTATCCATTCGGGGATCTCATTTTGGTTGCCAATGATGTTGATAGAGGAAGGATATGATCCTAAGCCCTTGTGATTGTGATTGTTAACGATGTTTTTGCTTAGGATTTTCTTTTGAATTTGTCTTCCTCTAGTGAGCCGCTCGAATGCATCCATCATGGCCTCTCTCTCATCCTTGAGCTTTGTGTATTCCTTCAAAATAGATGGCTCAAGAGTAGTATTCTCCTTGGAGAGAGTTAGATCACAAGAAGTAGAAGCTTCATTTAAATGCTTAGGAGAGTTAAAGAGAGTCAAGATCAAGAGCTTCATGGGAGCGCATCAATGTCTCATGCTTCTCACTTAGCTCTATGTGCTTTGCTTTGAGATCCTCATATGACTCACGTAGAACACAATAAGAGTGCTTGAGTGCATTGAGCCCCCCCCTCAAGCTCTCGAACTCAGAATACCACAACTTCATGCTCCTTGGTCACCACTTCGATTTTCTTGGTCTTCTTGATGATGGTCTTGTTGGCCTTCTCAAGGAAGAAGACTATATTATTGTAGCTCGGTCCATCATCTTCATTATAATAGTCCTCCTCTTCTTCTTCAAGATCATCATCCTCATCCATGTAGCCCTCACAACTTCGGACCATCAAGCAAAGTGGAGGTGGTGATAGCTCATTGGTGGAGCTTCTCATGGCGATACCCGCGAGCTCTTCTTCGCTAGAGGATGAAGAGTTCGAATCATCATCAGTGAGCCAATCACCAACAATGTAGGCTTTGTGCGGGTACTTCTTCTCCTTGCTCTTTCTCTTCTCCTTGACAAATAACTTCTTGAACTTCCTCTTTGGCTTGCGTTCTTCGTCTTCACTCTCACTAAAGGCTTCCTTCTTGCTTTCCTTCTTGGGCTTGGGACATTCCTTTACAAATGGCCTTTCTTGCCACAATTGAAACACACGGAGTTTCTCTTGAAAGATGAGGGCCTTTCCTTGCGAAATAGCTTCTTCATCAAGAGCACAAGGTCCTCATTATCACTATCCTCATCCTCATCTTCCTCCACCTTCTTCTTTTTCTTCTTCTTATTCTTGCCATTGGGAGATTCTTCAACTTGAAGGGCATGATTCTTGGGCAATTGAGAATCGGTGAAGGTGCCCAACATATATCCCTCATAGGGCATGAGCTTGCCGAGCACAATGTCAATGGATAGAGTAGCTAAGTTGGCTTGAAAGAGACACGTTACGATGGATTTGTAGCTTGGCGAAACATCCTCAAGAGCTTCCTCATGATCTCAATATCATCAATTTTGTTCTTGAGGCCCAAGGCGTTGATCTCCTCCACCACTGCATGCAAGCGAGAATAAACATCATTAGCTTTTTCATATGGTAGCATGGTGATAGAATCATATTTATTCTTAAGAACATAATAACGCTCTTCCTTGGCCTCAGAGGAGCTCTCATGAATGTTTTGCAATTGCATCTAAATTTCATGCGCGGTAGATGATGCATTGATCCTAGAAAAGATATTTTTTGATTTGCATCCAAACATAGCATTCTTGGCCTTTGCATTAAATTTAATGAAAATATGATCAAGTCTCTCATTCTCATTTGTAGCATTGTTAGTCACATGCCCCACTTTCCCGTCGATTGACTCTAGGTAGGTTGGCATGCGAGCCTTCTAATACGAGTAATCGTCCCCATCAAATACGGGTGGAGTCTCCATTTCGTTCGGTATCCTTACACAAGGCGGTGAAGTCCGAAAATAAGCACTTGGCTCTGATACCACTTGTAAGGATCAAAGACACCGAGAAAGAGCGTTGAATCGGTGGACTTATAGAACCAATTTCGCTATGAACTTAAACTATAAGACTCAATCGCAATGGAAGCAAACCTATGCAAGACTAGTAAGCCAAGACCCCTAACAATACTAGTGGAAAGATAGTAACAACAGGCAAGCACTAGCACGATAGCCAACAAGAGGAATCAAAGAACTCACTACTCAACAGTAAGTAAATGCGGTAAGTAAAGAGAGTGAGATAGAGAGTGCTCAGTGATTTTTTCTGAGGTCTCGAAAGGTGGGTGCCTTCCTCTAATCCTCATTGAACCACTCCTGTCGGAGTCTTGATTCCTCCTATCATTTTCGGAATGATGCTCACAAGGCTATGCTTCACACCAGAAGTGAAGTCACCAGCGGCTCGGCTGTCGTACATAATACCCAAGCGCAAGAGCAAGCCTCCAAGGCTCAAGCGCTCTCTATTGGTGTCCCTTTCGAGCGGGGGACCCAGAACCCGCGTACAAACTTGGCGTCGTCTTTCACAATTTCCTTAGAAGCTCGAACACTGACTCTTAGCCGGTCTAGGCTGTCCACACCAAGAGTAATTGGCAAAGATCACTCTTCTCAAGCCCTACAAACTCTAAAAGTGTATGAATGCTCCCTATCACTCTCCTACTAGTACCAAAGATCTCCAATCTTTCAATGTGCTCTCTTGGTGGTGTCTCTTGGCCTCTCACGAGTTTTCTCTAGCTTCTCAGACCACAGGCACACTGGAAAACATCCCTCGTCATGGTTTAAATAGACTCCAAGCCCATAAACAACCATTGAGACGTGATGTTATAAAGCTGACTGCTGCTTTATAGAATCACCGGACTGTTCGGTGACTAGACCATCGGACTATCCGATGACCTTCCTCCTCAGCTAGGGAAACACCCTCTCTGAAATTCATTCCATAGGACACCAGACTGTTCGGTGCATACCTTCACCGGACTGTCTGGTGACTTTTTATTTTGGACTCCCAGAGACATTTTCTCTGGACTTAGGCTTCGACCTCACCGGACTGTCCGGTGACTGCCACATTGGACTGTCTGGTGTCTTCTCTGCAGAAACTCCAGAGAGCACCTCTCTTCGGACTCCGAAGTCATGGCTCACTGGACTGTCCGGTGACTGCTTCATCGACTGAATCTGAACTCCAGTCTTCGTCTTCGCTTTCTCTGTCATTTTTAGTGCTTTTTGAGGATCTAAAGAGTATTCACACCCTCTAACACATGTATGTCAGGAGACAAATGACCTTACCCCCCTTAATAGTACAGGCGTTCCAATGGACTCTCTAGCTAGTCCTTAGCCTTGGTCCTCCAACGCCTGAAAACTCCTCTTCTAGGGATCATCCTTGTCATCCACCGAGGAAGCCCACCATGTTGATGTAGAAATAGCGGGGTGGTACCTACAATCACAACCGTTATCTATTGTTGTTCATTCAATCACCAAAATCAATTCATACCTTTTAGGGGACTTCAAATGTCATAAAGCTAACACTTGAGAAATGTGTCTTCGGCGTACTCGGCTTCGTCATATGTAAGTGTGGCATCGAAGTCAACCCCAAAAAGATCGCTGTGATCAGCAATCTCGGTCCCATTAAGAATGTGAAGCGAGTGCAGAAGCTAACAGGGTGCTTCTATTGAAGTCCGACCGCTTCATCTGGACCACCAAGGCCCATGAAGTGTTCGAGCGGCTCAAAACTCTCCATTCGACGCCGCAGATCCTGGCTTTCTTCGACCTCTGATGAACCCCTACTCCTTTACATCTCTACAACTACGAAGTTCGTCAACATGGTGCTCGTCGTCGAGCACTTAGAATAGTATTAGGCCCTGAAGGTCCAGCAACCAGTTTACTTCATCAGTGAGTTACTCGCCGATGTGAAGACTCAGTACACTGGGACAAATTTCTCTATGCAATACTCATCACTACGCAAGCTACGCCACTACTTCGACAGCCATACCATCCGATTAGTAACGACTTTTCCTCTTGGTGAGATCATCAATGGCAAGTATGCGGGCAGGCAGATCGCGACCTGTGCGATGGAGCTTACAGACCGCGACATCTTCTTCGTACCTCGACAAGCTATCAAGTCACAGATCCTTACTGAATGCATGGAAGATCAAGAACCATCGACCTCGACCGACCTCAAACATTGGATGATGCACTTTGACGGCTCCTGCATGCTCAAGGGCTCGTGTGCTGGTGTCGTTCTCATCTCCCTAAAAGACGACAAATTTCGGTATATATTGCATTCCATGCATCTAACAATGTTGCCAAGTACGAGGCTCTTCTTCATGAGTTCCAGATGGAGATCACCCTCGAGGTGCGAAGACTCTACGTCAAGGGCGATTCTTAGCTTTTCGTCAACCAAGTGATGAAAGAATCAAGCTACCGACACCCGAAGATGGAAGCTTACTATCAAAATGTTCGTAAGCTGAAAGACAAGTTTGACGAGCTTGAGTTTCACCATGTTTTACGTCGTGACAACGACGCAGTCGACGTACTCGCTTAGATGGCCTTAAGACAGGAAACCGTTCTCGATGACATCTTCTTCGAAATTCCCACCAATCCAATTATCAAGATCAAAGACGACGCCTCTGACTTAGAGCTTGAGGCCATGGTTGGTATGAATAAAGAAAAAAAGTTAATATTGATGATTGATAAAAAATTAAAAATTTTGAGTTGCTCATAAGGAACTTAAGTTTTTTTATAGCTGCTAAAGAATTTTCCCTTGATTAATCATAAGAACTTCCAACTCGGTTGTGATGGCCCCCGTGCATGATCCTTACTCCAGGACCTAACAGTGTACTAGTCGACTCGCTATCAGACGAAGCCTGACGACTTGGCCAGCAGCTAACTGGTCGATGACGACTCATGTGGCGTTCAACGAATGACTCCACCATTGAAGACCACCGCATCTGCCAGACTAGTCCAAGTGCCTCTACGTACTACTTCTGGGAAGTTGCCAACTTGCCATGCGTGCGAATCCCTATTTCCGGGAAGTTGCATCAAGCAGGATACGGCTACTATTTTGTGCACGTGTATTGTTCTAAATGCTTGCTTAATGTCCGTTTTAATCACTAAACTTGTAGCGAATGGGATCTGTATAGTGGCTAATTCATGTCTGGTCGCAATATTATGGAATTTATTTTTTTTTAAAAAGCTTGTTTATTTCTCACCCACGTGATGTCTATGGATATAGAACTTGGTTTCTGGTGGTCATGTGGGATTAAAGTCCGTGATGAAGTTGGCCCTTTTTCCACGTGGAGAAAGAACTAAGGCAAGGACATCCACTCTCACCGATGTTGTTCAACATGGTCAAACATGTTGGTAATTCTAATATCATGGAAAAAAGCGGATAAGCTAAGTTTAGGAGTCATACCTCACCCGGTCAATGAAGGGCTACCAATACTACAATAATCTGAATATGACACTACTATTTTCATGGAACAAGAACAACTATCCATACATATATTTTCAGACCGAAATGTCTTTCTTCTCCATCTCCGGCATTGCTCGCGCCCCGCCGCGTCTGGCACACATAATCGCTCACCCACCCGTGCCCGGCACACCTGACCGCCTTGTCTCGCACACTGGACGCGGCAAAGTGAACCGGGCGGCGGGTGTGTCAGGGTGGCGGTGCGGGCAGCCAAGCAAGCTAGGCAGTCTGATTTGTGGGTGTGGCTGGAGATGGAAAAGAAGATCATTTGTCTCAAAATGAAATTAAATCAACAAGAGGTAGTTCTGAAGAGGAAAACTTATTTAGAGGTTTTAAATGAAAGTTACCTGATTGAAGGACAAGAACCGAAAACCTCCTGTATTTAAGGGCAAGAAACAAAAAACAAGTTCTAAGTGAGGGTGTACTTGGGAACTACAAGTATTGTGCCCTACAACTGGGCAGGGCGACGTAACACTACATACTTTTGTTAAGAATTGATCTCCACCCGTTTTTGCCCAACGGCCTTAATGGGCCCTTGACCTAATCGCGCCCTGATCGGGGGTGCCCAGCCCATTATGGCTGGTGGGCCCCTGTCGCCAGCGCCACAATAAATAGAGGTGGAGGGCCGGCCGGAACTCATGACCTAAGTTCGTCCATACCGCCGCACCCCACCGACATCCCTAAACCCGATCTGTGAGGGGCGCTGTGCCGACGGGAAGCACCACCGCCACGACGACCGCCGCCACCGAGAGATCGACGATGTCGCCGTGACTCCAACGCCACTGCCCTCTCCACCGACCGACGCTGCCCAAGCGCAGAGGACCGCACCGACGAAGGGCAGATGGCCGGAACGTCTTCCACGACTCCGGCGACCGGATCCGAAGGTATTGACCACCTCCGAACCACAGATCTGTTACCGACACAGAAACTCTCGGATCTACACTCCTAGACCCAGAGA
>BCLF01000005.1:643184-675721 GCA_001602275.1 Zoysia japonica
GAATGAGCAACATGGCATCGAAGCTCAAACCAATGGATCTGGGTCTCAAGGATGAACTCCTTATCCATCTGATTTTTACTTCTTTGCCAAAAGAGTTTGAAACGTTTATTGTCAACTACAATATGCAACCCGAGTCTTGGGACTTGAAAAAGTGCATAGCAATGTGTGTGCAAGAGGAGGACAGAATTAAAGCTTCACATGGTGGTTCTATCAACTATGTGAAGGATAACAAAAGAAAGAACTTCAACAACTACTCCTCAAAGAACAAGGGAAAAGCCCCTGTCCATCAGCCTCAACAAAATAAATTTGCAGTGGACAAAGATCAGTGCCTTCACTGCAAGAAGACGGGACACTACAAGAAGGATTGTCCCTCATATTTAAAGATGATCAAGGCAAAGAAAGGTGAGAACATTATTACCTTTATAAATGAATCTCTATATGTGCAATATTCGAAATCTACTTGGTGGATTGACTCTGGAGCAACTGTTCATGTTGCTAATTCATTGCAGGGATTCTGTTCGACGAGGACTATACAAAGAAGAGAAAGAAGCATTAAAGTTGCAAACGGAGTCCAAGCTGAAGTTGAAGCCGTTGGCGATCTTTCATTAGAGCTAGCTAATGGCTTCATTCTTATACTTAGAGATATTCTTTATGTACCCTCTCTACAGAGGAATTTGATTAGTGTTTCATGTTTGGATAATGATGGTTATGATTGTCATTTTGAAAATGGCAAGTGTGAAATAAAGTTTAATAAAGAATGTGTTGGTCTTGCCATCTTACAAAATGAGCTATATTTGCTATCACTACGTGATGATGTGAATCTCGTATGCGATAATGATAACGTTGCGTGCGAGATAAAAGAATCCTCGTCTATGAATGAAAATAGAAAACGAAAAAGAACTCTAGATGAGTCGTCGAAATTATGGCATTGTCGTTTAGGCTATATTTCGAGGGGGAGAATAGAAAGACTAGTTAAGAATGATATTCTTCCTCCACTAGAGTTCTCAGACTTAGAACAATGTCGAGATTGCATTAAAGAAAAATATGTAAAAAAAATTAAGAAAAATACAAAAAGAAGCACAGGAGTTCTACAAATTATTCACACGGATATTTGTGGTCCCTTTTCTGTGAAGAGTATAGATGGTTATGACTCGTTTATAACATTTACGGATGATTACTCCCGATATGGATACATTTATCCAATTAAAGAAAGAAATGAAGCCTTGGATAAATTTAAGATATTTAAGGCTGAAGTTGAAAACCAACACGATTTAAAGATAAAGACAGTCTGATCTGATTGTGGGGGGGAGTACTACGGTCGGCATACCCCGTATGGACAAGTTTCTGGACCTTTTGCAAGGTTTCTACAGGAAAATGGAATAGTAGCCCAGTATTCTACACCGGGCGAACCTCAGCAAAATGGAGTAGCTGAAAGACGTAACCGTACCTTGATGGATATGGTGCGAAGTATGATGAGCTATTCTCCACTGCCATTGAGCTTGTGGATGGAGGCGTTAAAAACCGCTATTCATATTCTCAACAGAGTACCAAGTAAATCGGTGCCGAAAACACTGTACGAATTGTGGACAGGTAGAGTTTCCTCGTTAAACTACTTACGAGTGTGGGGGAGCCCAGCTGAGGCTAAAGTATTTAACCCAAATCTTGGGAAACTAGATCCCAAAACTGTGAGTTGCCATTTTATTGGTTACTCAGAAAAGTCAAAAGGTTATCGTTTCTACTGTCCAGACAGACATACAAAGTTTGTAGAAACGAGACACGCTGTCTTCTTAGAGGATGAGATGATGAGGGGGAGCATGGTAGCTCGAGAGATTGACCTTGAAGAGAAGCGGGCGTATGCGCCCACTCCGATGATTCAAGAGCCATTCTTTACACTAACTGCTGTCGCTGCACCGACAGTGCGAGATACTGTGGTGCAAGCACCTGTTATTGTTCCTCCTGTGACAACAATGAATGAGAATGAGGAACCTGTTCCTCAGGATCCAATAGAGCCCATTGCCACAGATGAGGGGGAGCAAGAACAGTCTCAAACAGAAAATGTACAGAATGAAGAGGCCTCGAGAAGGTCTCAAAGAATAAGAAGAACAGCTATTTCTGATGACTATGAAGTTTATCAGACAGAAGAATTTCAAATAGAGGATGATCCCACCTCATTTGAAGAAGCCATGAGAAGTGAAAACTCTTCAAAATGGCTTGAGGCCATGGAAGAAGAAATAAAGTCCATGAAGGCTAACAAAGTCTGGGACTTAGAAGTAATTCTTAAAGGAGCCAAAAAAGTAGGCTGTAAATGGGTCTACAAGACAAAACTCGACTCCCAAGGGAACGTAGAAAGATATAAAGCACGACTCGTGGCAAAAGGCTTTACTCAAAGAGAAGGGATTGATTACAATGAGACTTTTTCTCCGGTCTCATGTAAAGATTCCTTCAGAATCATAATGGCACTAGTGGCTCATTATGATTTAGAGTTACATCAGATGGATGTAAAGACAGCATTCCTAAATGGGGATTTGGAGGAAAATGTTTACATGGCACAACCGAAATGTTTTGTTATGGAAGGAAGTGAAAAACTGGGATGCCGTCTAAAGAAATCGATTTATGGGTTAAAGCTAGCTTAAAGACAATAGTACTTGAAGTTTGACAGCACGATAAAGAAATTTGGGTTTAAAGAAAATATAGAGGACAACTGTGTTTATTCAAAGTTTAAAGATGGAAAGTTTATCTTCCTAATCCTGTATGTGGATGATATCTTACTAGCTACTAGTGATGTTAGTCTACTACTGGAGACAAAGAAGATTTTGTCCTCTAACTTTGATATAAAAGATCTTGGTGAAGCTTCATTCGTTCTAGGAATCGAAATTCATCGAGATAAAAACAAAGGGGTATTGGGACTGTCACAAAAAGCATACATAGAGAAAGTATTAAAAAAATATGGTATGCATAAATGTAGTCCATCACCTGCACCTATAGTCAAGGGCGACAGATATGGGGATTTTCAATGCTCGAGGAACCAATATGAGATCGATCAAATGAAAGCGGTTCCATATGCTTCAGCTGTCGGAAGCTTACAGTATGCTCAAGTGTGTACACGCCCTGACTTAGCATTTGTTACCGGGTTACTTAGCAGATTCCAGAGCAATCCTGGAATAGAGCATTGGAAATTGATAAAGAAAATCTTGCGTTATTTGCAAGGAACAAAAGGCCTCATGATGACATATAGAAAATCAGATTCACTCCATATAGTGGGGTATACAGATTCTGATTATGCGGGAGATGATAGAAAGTCTACATCCGGATATGTGTTTACTCTCGCTAGAGGAGCTATTTCGTGGAAAAGCTCAAAGCAAACCGTCGCTACATCGTCCACAATGTATGCCGAGTTTGTAGCATGTTATAAGGCTACAGGGCAGGTGAACTGGCTTAAAAAGTTCATACCCGGTTTAAAAGTGGTTGACGACATCTATAGACCACTCAAGTTGTACTGCGATAACGAACCCGCAGTAACGTATGCATACAACAATAAGTCAAGTGGTGCTGCCAAACACATTGACATAAAGTACTATGTTGTGAAAGATAAAGTTCGGGATCAAATCATAAGTCTTGAGCATATAAGCACCGCAAAGATGCTAGCGGATCCGCTTACTAAAGGCTTACCACCCAAAGTATTTATTGAACATGTTGCCGGCATGGGTTTAAGGGAAAGCCTGTGATTTCTGAACTAAAAGATGGCCCAAAATGTATAGTAACTATTTCAGAACAGAAAAATGCATTGTAGCTGTTAAGTCCATCGGCGATTGATCGTGACGATGAGGCAGTTCTATGTATTAATCTGTAATGGAATGAGTGAAGTTAAAAGGCAATAAAGATAAAAGTATAGAGTGAGATCAAGGGGGAGAATGTTAGGAATTGATCTTCACCCGTTTTGTCCCAACGGCTTTAATGGGCCCTTGACCTAATCGCGCCCTGATCGGGGGCGCCCAGCCCATTATGGCTGGTGGGCCTCTGTCGCCAGCGCCAC
The DNA here is from genome assembly GCA_001602275.1 of Zoysia japonica. NCBI lineage: Eukaryota > Viridiplantae > Streptophyta > Magnoliopsida > Poales > Poaceae > Zoysia > Zoysia japonica. Next base: position 647,218 of record BCLF01000005.1, read on the forward strand.
AATAAATAGAGGTGGGGGGCCGGCCGAAACTCATGACCTAAGTTCGTCCGTACCGCCGCACCCCACCGACATCCCTAAACCCGATCTGTGAGGGGGCGCTGTGCCGACGGGAAGCACCGCCGCCACGACGACCGCCGCCACCGAGAGATCGACGACGTCGCCGTGACTCCAACGCCACTGCCCTCTCCACCGACCGACGCTGCCCATGCGCAGAGGACCGCACCGACGAAGGGCAGATGGCCGGAACGTCTTCCACGACTCCGGTGACCGGATTCGAAGGTATTGAACACCTCCGAACCACAGATCTGTTACCGACACAAAAAACTCTCGGATCTACACTCTTAGACCCAGAGAAAAGATGACAACAACTTTATATGAAGAAGCCCTTAATTCTTCTATATATCTTTTACTCCCTCTGGATATAAGTTTACATCTATGTTTAAGTGAAATTTGTCTGTGATCAAAGAATTTTGATAAATTTAATTAATTCTAATAATATAAATTATATATATTATAAAATATATATTTTTATGATAAATTTAAAAGTATAAATAGTTGAATTTTAAAGTTAACCGAATTGAATCTATAGAAATCAGTCGTGAAACATAGATGTCATAAATTTCAAATGTAAACTTATTTTCGGAAGGAAGGAGTAATTACCTAAAGGGAGCTTTCAATTTCGGCATGATCCGTGCATGAGCATTACTCCAGGACCAATCTTGAGACGACCCGCTATCAGACGAAGTCTCGAAGACTTGGCCTTTACTGTACAGGTTTTCTTCCAGAACAATGGAAGTCGCAGCAGACCGCAGACCTCGTCTGTTAGGTGCACTCACGAGAATCTGTCCAAGACTCCAAGTCTCCGCATCCTTGTACTATTTTCTTTTATGGAGAAAAGATGACGCGGAACGAGTCGCGGCTGCTGCCTCTGTTTATCGCGGCTCTGCATCCAGCGCTGAGATAGGAACCCAACGCAAGGGCGCTCTTGTTCTCGCTACTACGCTGCCACTGAAAGGTGTCGCTAGGTTTTGGAGATTGGGGGCCGGGGAGAGGCACTTTGTTGCAAGGAAGAACCGGATCATCATAACTTTGGCCGTCACCCAATAACGAAGGTACCGGTCTGCTCTCGGGCCGGAGTTCCATGCTCTGGATTGCAATATTCACTCTTCTGTTCTGTTCCCCAATTGTGTACTTCTGGCGCAAAATCTTTAACGTTAGAACGGTATTTTTTCCTGAACCCAAGATTTGTCCAAGCTTCTACCATTCGGAAGAGATCAAAGATCAATGGAAGTTTGTATCAACGAGCACACTGGTTAGTACTCCCTACTTTTCACTTTTCATGACATCGTGAGAGGAGGGGGAGAAACCAAGGAGTAGTGCTACTTTTACTCTGCTACGCTCATTCAAAGCTACTCACATCTCCTACGGAGGCTAGCTACAGCTAGCAGCACACCCAAGCCTAATGCTGCTACTATGCCATCATTTAATCAGGTAAGTAGGGGCATTCAGTGGAAAACTTGCTCTGAAATTACATTGGACCTGATAACATCATATATTTTGGAAAGAATTTCAAACTCTAGGATGTCAACTAATCTGAAATGGAGGGAGTAGTCCTAAGCATAAATAAGACACATAATTGAGTTATTTATCTTGGTAGCAAGGTTACTGCTGCTTTCATGGGCGGAGCTAGCGCAAAATTAAGGGGGTGTGCTTGTCTTCTGGGTGCATAGTTTTGGCCTGGGTGCTTATATGGTGATATACGGTGAAATTTGACTATAATCACTGCTTGTTTCATTTTTTGCTGCATCCCTACCTCCCATGTAGATCTGCCCATGGCTGCTTTGTCTAAACATGGGAATTTCTGAGTAATCATATAAAAAAGATTTTAAGGTAGACCCAAACTAACGTGGACTATCCATTTGCATGGAAATCGGCAGGTGATGGGAATGAAGGAAACATTGCCGGTGGATAATATTTTGATTCTTGATTTTTTTCTCCTTAGGCAAATGGATGGTCCAGATCTATTTCGTGTGTTACTTCCTAGGAGTGAAACAATAAGAGTTGGTCTACCATAAAAGGCCTCTTATATAATGTGAACCACTATCAGTCCGTTACTGCAGTCTAGTTAATTCAATTTCATACTTGTATAAAGTGGTATACAACCATGCATCTCAATTTAGAATGACCAGTCAGAAGCAGAAGCTCCTCAATGAGTAGAGTCGTTTATGACATGGAACCAATATAAGAAGAGGCAATGCCTTACATTAAAGCCTGCAGCACCAGTAGTTTGTAATTGCACAATGGATTATATTTGAACGATTAAATGGTTGATATCTATCATACTGATGTTCTGTTTTCCAGGTCAGTAACTACAAGGTGAAAGTAGATAAAGGTGCAGCTTATGCATAACTAGAAAGTAGTTAAGTGATGCCTCGGCATAGCAGCATCATAAGGGCTGATATGGCATCAGCTCTCGTGGTTCTAGTGGCAATGTTACTGTCCGTAGGCTCTATATCAGCTGAGCAAGCCACTGGATGCCAGACACATTGTGGTGGTATCGAAATTCCCTATCCATTTGGCATTGGTGCAGACTGTGCTATAGAAAAAGGCTTTGAAATCAGTTGTAACAAGACAATCAGTGGTGAAAAGCCGTTCATTACAAATGTCGAAGTTCAAAATATTTATGTGTCCCATGGCAAAACTAAGGTGTTAAACAGAGTCTCGACATATTGCTACAACAATACCGCAGGAAAAATGGAGCGTAAACTGTGGTGGCTTGACTTCTCCAAAACACCATACCGCTTCTCCAATGTGGACAACAAGTTCATTGTCATGGGCTGCAACACACTTGCGTATATCTACAACAAAAATAACAGGACAGGATACACTACTGCTTGCGCATCAGTATGTGATAATCCAAGGGCTTTGACAAATGGTTCATGCCTCGGTGGTGGCTGCTGTGAGAATGCCATCCCAAAGGGCTTAACACGCTACGATATCGTTTTCTACAGTGTCTACAATGAATCAAAGGATTATCAGTTGTCTCAGCTTAACCCCTGCAGTTATGCTGTAATGGTGGAAACAGAGTCATTTTATTTCAGTATTGAGTATATAACCACTATGAAGTTTAATGAAACTTACGAGGGGCGGCAACCGCTGGTGCTGGACTGGGCAATTGGGAATTACACATGCACGGTGGCAAAAAGCATGTCCACTTATGCATGCCGTGATATAAACAGCAAATGTGTGGATTCAACCAATGGCCCTGGGTATCTATGTAACTGCTCTGACGGGTATGAAGGGAATCCTTATCTCCATGGTGGGTGCACTGGTGAGTTCATTTCCCTGTGAAGCATTTATGTTCAATCCATATATATTATTGGAATATGAACAGTTAGTAATGAAAGCTGGTAACCACATCTCAATAGACATCTCAATTCATCTATAGTTATTTCTTCAAGATCAAATATATAAGTTTATATTATTAATTAATTTTCAGTGACCGACTGATGTGACTATGCCCAAACAATTGGTTCTTTATACAACAGATGTCAATGAATGTAAGCAGAGTCCAAGTCCATGCCCTAGGGGTGCAAACTGCCAGAACAGAGTAGGAGGTTATCATTGTAAATGTCCTCCAGGCAGAAAGCTTGCAGCGGAGACAAACTCATGCAACCCAGACATCAGCCTTATCATAGGTAAAGAGCTTTGCACATCATTTTAATCATGTACAAAATAATTCAAATGCAATTGCAGTTGAAATTCCAAAAATAAAATGAGATAGTATTTATCAAAATCATGAAGAAGCATTTTATTTTACACCTAGCAGCTAAGCTCGTGTAAAAGGTACATTATTACATACGAGTTGGGACAACAGCGTCAGTGTATGAATAAGTGGCAAGTAGCCAAGCATACAGAGCAGAAGAACAAACAGTAGGTGACATTTAAAGGATGAAACTTAATTGATCAGCGAGACTCATATAGAGGTGATGTATATATTTGTATGCGCACAACAGGATGTTTCAGTAAACTTCAGAGAATGAAATATAGTTTATCAGGGTAATTCAGGATGTACATACATGGCACACATCTGTAAAACATTTGTACATCCCTCCTCTAAATTGATTACAACCATTGATATGAAACTTAGTAACTGGCCCATTATTTTTAGTACTAGTCCACAATTTAAAGTACCTTTTAATAGTTATCTCCCTACGTTCAACCTTAGATCTAATCAAATGAACGGTTATTAAATCCAAGCACCCTAACAAAGCTCTTTGTTATATGCTAATACAGTTTGCTTAACAGAGCACCATTTGATATTAATATTTGCAGGTATTTGCATCGGGTCCATTGTTCTAGTGATTATCATTTTCTGCATGCGTATCATGTTTGAAAGACGGAAGCTTATAAATGTGAAGAAGCAGTATTTTCAGCAACATGGAGGGTACCTATTATTTGAGAAGATGAAATCAGACCAGGGTCTTGCATTTACAGTGTTCAGTGTAGCAGAGCTAGAACAAGCAACAAACAAATTTGATAACAGCCAGATTCTTGGACATGGGGGCCATGGCACTGTATACAAGGGAATAATTAAGGACAAAATTTCAGTGGCCATTAAAAGATGTGCTTTAATTGATGACAGGCATAAAAAGGAATTTGGTAAAGAAATGCTCATTCTTTCCCAGATCAATCACAGGAACATTGTTAAGCTATTGGGTTGCTGCCTTGAGGTGGAAGTTCCAATGCTAGTATATGAGTTCATTCCAAATGGAACACTTTTTGATCTTATTCATGGCAAAAAACGCACATTGCATGTACCATTCAGTTCTCTACTGAGGATTATCAATGAGGCAGCTGACGGACTTGCCTTTCTACATTCATATGCAAATCCACCGATCGTACATGGTGACGTGAAGACATCTAACATCCTTCTCGATGAGAATTATGTGGCAAAGGTATCAGATTTTGGTGCATCTATCCTGGTGCCAACTGACGAAGCCCAGTTTGTGACAATGGTTCAAGGGACATGTGGTTATCTGGACCCTGAATATATGCAAACATGCCGTTTGACAGACAAGAGTGATGTTTACAGCTTTGGTGTCATCATTTTAGAGGTTCTTACTGGGCAGATGCCATTCAAACTTGATGAGCATGAGCTGCAACGCAGCTTGTCATCAAATTTCTTATTGGCTATGAAGGAGAATAATCTTGAAGCTATGCTGGACAGTCAACTAAAAGAGCATGAAAACATGGAGTTGCTTAGGGGACTCGCGAAGGTAGCTAAACACTGCTTGGACATGTGCGGTGATAACCGGCCCTCCATGAAAGAAGTATCTGATGAGCTTAGTAGATTAAGAAAGCTTTCAAGGCACCCTTGGCTACATCATGGCACTGAAACAAATAGCTTTCTCTCCGCACCATCAACCAGTAGCTACTTTGAAATAGAACAAAGCACTGAGTACCCAGGAAAAGATGAGGAAATGCCCATGAGCCAAAGCAGTTCTTACTTTGTTAGGTAAATCAGAAATTCGATATGTCTATATTTCAGCCTACGATGCAGTGTCGCCATTCAGGACTATATTAATGCAACTACTAATATTCTATATTTGTAATTGACAATCAAAATACTTTCTGTTGTTTTCAAAATACATTGGTATGATGTTACCAGCTACGGGGTTTATGATTATCCGATACACACTTTCATGTAAAAAAGAGGCTATTTTATTTTATATTTACCATTTACAGGAAATGGCTTTCGTAACAATGAAACTGAATGTTTCCTAAAAATTGATTTACCCATCTGACGGTATTCAAGAAAATGTTTAGCATCCTGGCATTCAACACCGTATATTTCACTGAAACGGAATGTAAAGCTGAGATGAACCTGCGGCACAAATTTATCAGTGATCATCTCACGGGACTTTGATGTTCGTTGTGTTATCTCCCGCAACTGCCATGCTTCATCTTTTGCTCCGAGTCTTTGCTGCCTCTCGACTTGACATAAGGATGATCTCCCCTACCTGTCCTTTTAGGTGCCGGTAAGAAAAACCGTCGCGCGTCAATTTTTAAGGTTTGTTGGGGTGATTGAGATGAACTGGATGTACCTACCCTCCTTAATTAATCTTAGTCATTAAATTTTAAAATTATTATTACCAGGTTCACTACTTTTTAGTACCTATCCACAACTTAAAGTACTTTTTTGTAGATATTTAAATTTCAGATATAATCAAATGAATGATTATTATTAACTCCAATTACTGTAACAAAACTCTAATTTTTTTTATTAAGCAAGCATCATAATGGAAATAGCTCCTCTGTCGTACATTTTCCGTCACCGATACGTGGACCACGTGGCCCGTGCATCAGCGAGCACATGGCAATGGGTAGTGCAGGCAAAGGGTCCAGTTTCCATCATGATCATCTCTCATGCCACAGCTCCAATTATGTAGGCAGGGATGCATGTGGGCATGTTCGTGAGGCCAAATCTAGATAAAATTTATGGGTAGCATATAAATACCCATAAAATTTGAATTAGATGTGTCCGTTGTGGATACCAATTGCACCCCTGCCACGTGAACAACCTGCATGAATAAACTAGAAGATGTCATTGTCAACCGAGCTGCAGCACTGCACGTGTACCATGAAGCTCCACCAGCTGTATGTGCGTGCCTTGTCTCTGTATTCATATATGGAGCGTAGCTACCTTTCTTGTTGCGCTCGGACACTTCAGCACCATTTTAAAGCTCCTTTTAGTCTTGCACTATTAGCAAGTAGCAACACAGCTCCAGCAAATTGATTCACAACGCAGCAGAGGAAAGCAGAAATGGCTCTATCCCAGCAAAAACTCACTGCACTTCAGAAATTATACTTATTGATTAATGTCACAACGGAGTAAAGCAACGGATGAAAAGATAGGGCATGCTTAACATTTTGGTCTTGCCTTTGGCCGGAAAATATTGGTGCCGAACACTAAGCTCTATATAACAGGAGTTACATCATTAAAAGTGGAATTAAACTCAGAGAGAATACCTTTTTGGATAAAAAACAATGGCAACTGATCTTTCACCAGCAAAATTTGCATCGGCCAAAATAGCATTCAAATCTATCCAACGAAAAAATCACAGCTACTGTGGACATAGCCATGCGCGCCACAAGGATGAACGATGTAGGTCACAACAGTGAATACAATTTCACCTTGAAAAATAAAGTTAGCATGAATACGATGTTAGGTTTGTTGATCATCTGGCGGCTGCGCAGGTTGTAAAGATGAGAGAGAGGACACGGCCTAGGCTGGCAGTGGGCGAGAGTTGGCTGAGGCGCCGTGCTGTTGCTGGCATCTCTCTAGCGATGTGCAGCCAGAGAAGAGTGAGAATTTTCTCAATCTCTGACTTAGTTTATTAATTAACCAGGTCTAGGCTTTTGTAGCCAATTCCTAACAAACACCAGAACTAATCAAATAAACCTTGAAACTAATCTAAAAAAAGGCTGAAACTAATCCAATAATTTAGAAAATCTGCTAATCGAACTAATAGATCCTATAGTTAAGGAAATATGGTGGTGGCCAGCCGGCCAGCCATGCCGACCAGTCACAGCGGCGTAGCTCGTCCTCGAGCTGAAATTCAGATAGGAGGGCGCCATAAATCTTGCTGTGAATACTGGTAGAGGCAAATGACCACCGGCGTGGATGGCATCCTTGGCAGTAGCTGTAGCCGTGGATTCTCCGTCCTCCTCGAAGTCAGCCACCTCCAGATAGAACAGGCGCTGGCACTTGTGACCACGGACATAGGACTTGTCGCAATTGTAGCAAAGCCCTTGGCGGTGACGCTCGGCCATCTCGGTGGGTGACAGGCGATGAAGAGCCTCAAGAGGTTTCGGTACTGCAGGGGTCGACTGTGGTGCCGGAAGAGCGGGCACAGTGTCGGGCGTGGTTTGGACACTCGTCGGCTGCCTTGGCAGTGTTGCATGGTCCGTGGACGCCGCTAGGGCGTTCAGGCACCATGCTAAACATCCATCGGTAAGATGGCCTCAGCGCGATGCTCATATGCCTGCATCACCGACCGAAGGTCCTGTGGCCCCCGAAGTTCAACGTTGACTCAAATGTGCCCGGGAATATCGCCCGTGAACAGCTCCGTTTTCTGTATTAGCGACAAGTTGCGCGCATGGCATAGTAGCGCATTGAAGCGCTTAGAGTACTCCTGGACTGTGGATAGGAACGAAGTCGAGGGAGATCCACCAACTTGTTGATACGGACGGCTGGCCCAAAATGCAGTTGACACAACTCCTTGAAGCGGTCCCAGCCGGGCATGCCTTCATCCAGCTCCAAGGCGTAGTACTAGGTCTACCAGGTGGTAGGAGGTGAGCCAGACCCAATCCGAGACGATGGTGCGTTGGGCACAGAAAAACTGCTCACACCTATTGAGCTGGTTTAGGGATCCTTAGAGCCATCGTAGGTGGGAAACTCCAGCCTATAGAGGCAGGTTGAACCCATGCTTGGTCCTGAATCATGTGCTGGTACTTCAGGTGCGCCGAAGAAGGGTGGTCGGCGTAGAATGGAGTGCCCGACGTACATGAAAGTGTCATGCTAGGCGAATGGACTGTGGCTGATGCGCTGGCACCATGCCAGAAGAGGGCGTCGTTGGGAAAGGGCGCCATGCTGGTGTGGTTTGATGCGAACGCCGTACATGAACTCAGACCCAAGGTGCTCGGGGCCGTGGCCACACCTGTTGAAGGTATCGCCGTGGATGGGATTGGTGATGGGGAGTGGGAACTAGGTCTGATGAATGGGGACTGGGAAGGTTGGCGGTGCGCTCGACGACGACGGCCCCGTTGTGTCGTAGCCCTGTATCTCATAGGGAAGCACCAGTGGAAGGGTGACAGTGGACGATGGTGGTGGCGTTCGTTGAATTTCAAGTTGGAGAGGCGAACGGAGATGTCGGCAATGGCGCGAGCCAGATTGGGAATATTTGAGAGAGTCAAGGAAAGAATAAAAAAAGACTTGATGCTCAAGACCAGCAAAGCACGTTCAACCCCAGAAGAGATTCAATCCAACTCGAAATCGAGTTGCCTCTAGGTTTCAGGAGTAGACCATACTAAAACGGACGCCGATGTAGCATACAGGATCCGTTTTAGTTCTAGATATGGATGGAAAGCCAAGAAGATAACCTTTCTAATGGCAGCGGTCTCATCTCCAAATTTGATCGAAGTCAGAAGGAATCGTTCAAACAAGATGATATCCAGAAACTACCCTAGTGCTGCGACACTATCTTTAGGCCTTAGGGCCATGTATCTTTTTTAGGCCCATTAGTATTACAGTTTGCCACTAAAGACACTATAAATGTTATTTAAATCATAGCTGCATCATTAGCCATAGGTATTTGCTTAGTTTCATCTGTTATCAAGCAGTTTCGATGTTTCACTCGTGTGTTTACTTCAGATTTCACAATTAAGTTGCGTTCTTCCTTGTTCTTGCTTGTGTTTTTCGATTCGTAAGATGGGATTAGCCTTGATGAGGTCCATTATGTGTTGCACGGTTGATAACCATAAGAGAAATGGTGTTGCGATTCTGGGGTTCAATTGAGTTGATTTGAGCCTGGATCGATTGTGTATCGTATTTCTATCAAATCGAGAGTTATCATGACCTGACAGAAGATAGAGAACCAGGTGCTCATCAAGTGGTATCAGGGCTTTAGGTCTACCGTCAGGGTCACATCTATCCTTATCAATTTTGCATTCATCCTATTATCCACAGAAAACCTGCAACATAAAAAATAGTGGATCGTTATGTGTTCTCCTATTCAAGCCATGTTTATCCCTCGCGTAATTTTATTTTAGAGTCCGTAGTGTTGAGTTTGTGTCCTTAGTTTGTGTTTTGGTTGCCGGATTTAGAAATCTTTTTTGCATCTTGGTGTTTTTCTTCATCGTTTATCTGTTATCATGTTTAGATCTGTTATCGTGTCACATCTGTTATTTGTTCTTTTGCATCGAAATTTTATCCCACCTACCCATCCCATATTTCATCCACAAACAGATCCACCTTTTCATCATTCCCGCTGCCGAATCATTCACAAAATCGCCACCCGATTGCACTCGATTGTGTTTCACAGCTTCTAAAAAGTGTCTCAGGCACCTTTCAGTAAAACATGCATATCTTTTGCATATGAACTCGAAATTAGGCACATTTTTTTTCAAATTCTTAGAACAAAAAGATGCATTTGGCTCTCCCCCACTTTGTCAGGGTTGGAAATATTTTTGTGGCCAAAATCCCATGGAAGAGGACCTTTGTGAATTTACAAGTTTTAGCGTGCAATTTCAGACATCTTCATGGTTTTTCACAGAACACATCCTTTATTAGATCGATCTAAAACTTCTTGATGTTCCTATTTTTGTGCCTTTGGTCAAGAGAAGAATAGTGAAAATTTGAAAGAAAAATAAAAAAGGTGATATTATCGAGGACATCATTGTCTTGTGCTATATCCATGCTGATTGCTGATCTTTAGAGCCGTATCTGCTACTGATCTTTGTGTCTTATTGTTGTTCGCTTCGGATTCTTGTTAAGATTTGACCAGTAACAGGAGTTACATTCTTGGAACACTTATTCAGCATTACTATCTATTATAGAATTTTGTTCCACTAATTATTATTTTAGCCCTCCAAGCTCCACATATCCACCTCGAATCAACATAGTATTTGACCCTACAACTGTGAAATTACGACTCCCTGGTTTCTCCTATCACCGGTTGTACCATTTTTTGTCTTGCCTTGGTAAGAACCATGTAAGAACTTGGTAAGTTGTTTCCTTTTGCACGTTTGCCACAACAGATCCCACACCACCGTAGTGTAGGGATAATATCCTGCTTTGCTTCTTTGTTGTTTTGTAACCATAGCAGGAAGTGGTAAGTCTAGGAGTGGTGAGTCTGAAAGTGATAAAGCTGAACATTCTGAAGCTACCAACTCCTCGAACGACTTCACTAATTGTGTCAGTCGACAGTCGAAATCAATTTGCTGACACTCTTACTAAGTTTGATCAAAGGATGAACGAGCAATTCAATGCGATGGAGTTGCTCTTCCAGACAATGAACCAGCAATTTAAGCGTCTCTCAACTCATATGACAACCCTTGAGAGACGTCCACCACCACAACCACAAAGAGAGGAAGTTAATAACGCGAACAACTCTAAGGATGACGTTGACAACAATAGAGACCGACAGAACAGATTCTGCGAGCGTTAGCGTCGTAACTGCTAAGGTATGGAAGGTAACAAAAAGTGTGCTCCATACGAACTTTTCGCTACGGTTAAGTTTACCATCCTAGCATTCTCTGGTAATTATGATGCTGAAGCTTATCTTTATTGGGAGATGATTGTAGAACAAAAATTTACCTCTCACTTAGTCCCTGAAAATCATAGAGTTAGACAAGCTACTAGGGAGTTTCAAGATTTTGCTTTACTATGGTGAATTGACCTTTGCAAAGCACATTTGCAATCTGATAATTAGGATAGATTAAAAGATGCTATGCGTAACCATTTTGTTCCTCCTTCCTATCGAAGAGATTTGTGTAAAAAGTTGCAACACTTAGAACAACATTATAAATCTATTTAAGATTATTTTCTTGAGTTACAAAAGGGTATGATGCTTGTGGGATAGAAGAGGACATTGAGGATACTATATGTTATTTTTATGGTGGATTGCGCTGTTAAATTCAGGGCATTGTTGATTATAAAGATTATGATATTGTCGAGTAATTGTTCCACCTTAATGTGCTAGCAGAAAAAAAAATTGCAGAGAAGACAACAACAGAATAGTACCCATACATACACTCCACGGTCGATGCTTCCTTCTTCTTCGACCACACATACGCCACCACTGTCGAGCAGGAGGCCTTCCACCACCTCCAACACTGCAGTAGCACCGAAACTAGCCCCTTCGGCGCAGTCTTCGAATTCAAGTATGCCTTCTTTGTAGGTACCCACCAAGAATGCAGTATTCGGATTCAAGTATGCCTTCTTTGTAGGTACCCACCAAGAATACATCCTCCACTGCTTTGGTAGGATGCTCCCCAACATCAAATGCCATAGATGCCATGGTAGAGTCATCTGCAGCGAGATTGTCTAAGTCAGCGGGCATACGTTGCTACTGAAGATGGAGAGTACATAAGTACTTCGGATGTTGATGAAGAAGAATAAGATGATAAGATTCTTGACGAAGATGATGGTCAAGTATTTGGTGGTGATGATACTTCGGCCTACAGTACCATCATTGTCTAACGAGCGCTCTCCGTACAAGTACAGCTTGATAAGATTCAACGCCATAATCAGTGTAAGATTTACTTTGTGATCAAGAACCGACGTGCACGCGTGATCATTGATGACGGGTGTAAGCTTCATGACCTTTGAAATCCCCTAAAGGGTATGAATTAATATCGGTAATTGAATGAACAACCATAGGTAACGGTTGTATTGTAGGTACCACCTCGATAATTCTACATCGATATGGTGGGCTTTCTCAGTAGATGACAAGGACGATCCCTAGAAGAAAAGTTGTCGGGCTTTGGAGGACCAAGGCTAAAGACTAGCTAGAGAGTCCATAGGAATGCCAGCACTATTAAGGAGGTAAGGTCATTTGTCTCCTGTCATATAAGTGTTAGAAGGTGTAAATGCTTCTTAGATCCTCAGAAAGCACTAAAGATGGTAGAGGAAGCGAAGTCGAAAACCGGAGCTTAAGAATCAGCAGAAGACTCAGTTACCAAACAGTCTGGTGAGGTCATCAGACAGTCTGGTGAGCCATGGAGGAGCTAGTCCAGAGAGAGGTGCTCTCTGGAGTCGACATGAAGCAGTCATCGAACAGTCTGTTAGTGCAATGACCGGACACTTCGGTGAGTCAGAAGCTGAAGTCCAGAAAAGGTCTCTGTGAGTCCAAAAGTGAAAGTCACCGGACAGTCCGGTGAAGGTATGCACCAGACAGTCTGGTGTCCTATGGAGTGGACTCCAGAGAGGGTGTTTTTCTGGCAGAGGAGGAAGAAGGGTCACTGGATAGTCCGGTGGTCCAGTCACCGAATAGTCCGGTGATTGCATAAAGCAGTCAGCTTTATGACATCACATCCCAACGGTTGTTTCTGGGCTTAGAGCCTATTTAAACTGTGGAGAGGATGTTTTACTGCGTGCCTTTGATCAGAATTGCTGGAGCCAAGTTGTGAGAGGCCAAGGGACACCACCAAGACAGCACATTGCAAGATTGAAAATCTTTGGTGCTAATAGCAGAGTGATTGGGGGCATTTATCCACTTTTAGAGCTTTTAGGGCTTGAGAAGAATGATTATTGCCTATTACTCTTGGTCTGTGCAGCCTAGACCACTAAGAGTCGGTGCTCAAGCTTCCGAGGAGATTGTGAAAGACAATGCCCAGTTTGTATGCAGTTCTGGGTCCTCTGCTCGAAAGGGACACCAAGAGAGAGTGCTCGAGCCTTGTAGACTTGCTCTAGTGCTTGGGTATTGTGTGCGACAGTCAGGCCACCGGTGTCTTCACTCCGAAAGTGAAGTGTACCCTTGTGAGCATCGTTTCGAAAAGGATGAGAGGGACTGAGGCTCTGACGAGAGTGGTCCAACGAGGATTAGAGGAAGGCGCCTACCTTCTAAGACCTCAGAAAAAACACTAAACACTCTCTATCTCACTCTCTTTACTTGCCGCTTTTACTTACCGTTGAGTAGTGTGATAGGTTGTTCTTTGATTTCTCTTTGTGACTATCATGCTAGTGCTTACTTGTTGTTATTCTCATATCACTAGCATTGTTAGAGGGTCTTGGCGTACTAGACTTGTTTAGGTTTGCTTCCGTTGTGGTCAAGTCTTATAGTTTTAGTTCGTATCGAATTTAGTGCCATAAGTTCACCGATTCAATTCTCTTTCTCGGTGTACTTGGTCTTTACAAGTGGTATCAGAGCCAGGTGCTCAATTTCGGGCTTCACCATCTTAAGTAAGGATGCCAAACGGGATGAAGACTCCGCCCGTATTCGATGAGGACGATTACTCATATTGAAAGGCTCACATGTAAGCCTACTTTGAGTCAATCGATGGGAAAGCGTGGCAAGTTACTAACAATGTTACGAATGAGAATGAGAGACTCGATCTCATTTTCATTAAGTACAATGTTAATGCCAAGAATGCTATGTTTGGATGCAGTTCTAAATATGTCTTCTCTAGAATCAATGCTGTCTTCTCTAGAATCAATGCATCATCCACCGCACATGAAATTTAGGTCCAATTGCAAAACACCCATCAGGGCTCCTTCTAAATATGTCTTCTCAAGAACAAATACGATTGCATCACCATGCAACCTCATAAAAAAGCTAATGATGTTTACTCTCGTTTGCATGTAGTGGTGGAGGAGATCAACACCTTGGGCCTCAAGGACAAAATTGATTATGTGAAAATCATGAGGAAGCTCTTGAGTGTGTTATCGCTAAGCTACAACTCCATCGTCACGTGTCTCTTTCAAGCCAATTTGGCTACTCTCACCATTGACATTATGCTAGATAAGCTCACAGCCTATGAGGGGTACATGTTGGGCCGCTCCACCGACACTCAATTGCCCAAGAATCTTGTCCTACAAGTTGATTAAGAATCACCCAATGGCAAGAACAGGAAGAAGAAGAAGGTGAATAAAGATGAGGATGAGGAGAACGATAATGAGGACCTTGCGCTCTTAATGAAGAAGCTATTTCGCAAGGGAAGACCCTCATTTTCCAAGAGTAACTCCGGGTGCTTCACTTGTGGCAAAAAAGACCATTTTGCTAAGAAGTGTTCCAAACCCAAGAAAGAGAGCAAGAAGTAAGCCTCTAGTGAGAGTGACGATGAATAACGCAAACCAAAGAGGAAATTCAAGAAGTTATTTGTCAAGAAGGAGAGCAAAAGTAAAGAGAAGAAGTCTACGCACAAAGCCTATATTGTGGGTGAGTGGCTCACCGATGATGATTTGGACTCGTCATCTTCAAGTGAAGAAAAGCTCGCAGGTATTGCCACGACTAGCAGCACCAATGAGCTACCACCACCTCCGCTGTGCTTGATGGCTCGAAGTTGCGAGGGTTTCATTGATGAGCAAGATGATCTTGCGGAGGAGGAAGAGAACTATGATGACGAAGATGATTGACTAAGCTACAATGATCTTGTCCTCTTCCTCGAGAAGACTAACAAGACCATCATCAAGAAGTCCATGAAGATCGAGGTGGTGACTAAGGAGCATGAAGTGGCGGTATTTCGAGTTCAAGAGCTTGAGAAGGAGCTCAATGCACTTAAGCACTCTCATGGTGTTCTACATGAGTCCTGTTAGGATCTCAAAGCGAGGCACGTAGAGCTAAGTGAGAAGCATAATGCATTGGCGCGATCCCATGAAGCTTTTGATCTTGACTCTCTCTTTAATTCTCCTAAGCATTTAAATGAAGCGTCTACTTCTTGTGATCTAACCCTCTCTAAGAAGAATAGTACTCTTAAGCCATCTATTTTAAAGGAATACATGAAGCTCAAAGAGGAGAGAAAGGCCTGATGGATGCATTTGAGTGGCTTGCTAGAGGAAGGCAAATTAAAAAGGAAATCTTAATCAAGAACCTCATCAACAACCACAACCACAAGGGCTTAGGATCATATCCTTCCTCTATCAACATCATTACAACTAAGATGAGATCTCCGAATGGATAGTTCCGCTTATGGCGAATGACTATTATTGTAAGAAGTGTTGTCTTGATGGTCACCGCTCTAAAGATTGTCCCAAGATGAGTGAGCCTAAGATTATGCCTAACGCTAACCTTTTCTATGAGGATGTGCACTACAAGCTTTTTAGAGATAAAGATGGAAAAGTGAAAGCCAAGCCGTTCGGACCGCCAAATGACAAACACAATCAAAAAGATATGAGTCTTCAAGATGATCGTGGACTAGAAAAGAAAGCCAAAACTCTCTTGGATTTCCAAGAAGAAGTGAAGGGGTCTTGGTGGTGGACCGTGAAGCAAATTGAAGATCTTTGAAGTCCACCACATGTTGATCGAGCTACAACGCCAATCTACTCTTCAAAGAGGTTATTCTTATACATAATAGAGTAGGTTTTTTTTCTTGCAATGCATGGTAGATAGGACTCCTTCGTAGACTAGATGTTTGCACTATCATGCATCATGTGTAAAAAGATAAAAGAAAGGAACAAAAAAATTAAATCAGTGCCTAACCACCTTAAGATATCTATATGCGTGGGGGAAGAGCTTGAGAAGGTGATTTGGCTATCTCAAGACAAGGCGGCGGGCATATGGTGAATAAGCTTGAGATGGGTAAAACTTGGCACCGGATAGGTTTCTTTGTGCAATGTCTTTAATTTGCTTACATCTACATGGCATGCTTTAAATTGTCTTGCATTAGAATAGCTTGTTTGCATACATTGCATATAGGGACCACAGAGAATGCGTGTTAATCTTTGGAGAAAGTGACTACATTGTCCATATGGATTCACATACTCCACAAAGAGTAACCAAAGCAACATTGTGCGCTTCATGCCCATTGAACCCTGTGCTTTACGGTCTCTAACATCCTTTTACGTGGATCTTGATATAAGGGTTCATACATTCCCTTTTTGGAGCCTCCTTCTATTTTTGTTGTTTATTGTTTGATTTTAATTGCGATTTGCAAAAATGCTAAACTCTTCGTGAGTTATCTTTTTGCAAAGGAGTGTTTGAGAGTTCCCTTTCTAGACAAGTGTGTTGTTTATTTGTTTCTTTGGTGAGGACACTTAAAGTCTAGAAACAAATTTCTTGATTCTGCAATTCTTTGAGGACACCGGACAATTCGGCGCCTTCACTGGACATTCCTGTGACCACATCTTTAGATCAGTCACTTTTTGCGGAATTGGACTGACACCGGACATTTCGACGGTATCACCGAATAGTTCGGTGACTGGAAGAGGAAGCGGGTGCCTCTTTGAAATTGAAATTCTCTAAACACCAGACAGTTCGGCTCTTTGTAGTCACCAAACAATCTCTTTGGACCAGATAGTCTGGTGATCTCCTTGAGCGACGAAATCTCGACCATTCGTTTTAATTCCTTTTAATCACAGCCGTTGATTGTCTTATGTCCTAAACGCACGTGGTCTTCTTCATCCTTTTCAACTCGTGCGTGGTTCTCGTCGCCGTCTCCGTCGATCAACCGCCTGGCGCCGCCTTGTCTCGAGCGCTGTCGCCGTCCTCGCGTCGTCGCGCTCCTCCATCTTGCATCGCCGCTATGCTCGCCGTGCTACCCTGCCTCGCCGTGCTACCCTGCCTTGCCGTGCTCGCTCGTGCTTGTGTGCCTTGGCCGTCGTGCGCCGCGCCCTAGCTCTCGCCGTCGCCCCGTCGCCACCTGCTTCGCTCAGCCTCCGGTCTAGTGCGCGCCGCCTAAGCCATCCCCCTGCCGTGTGCCTAAACCTTAGCCGTCACCTGTGCTCACCAAAACCCTCGTAGGGTTTTTGATTTCGAGGTGATTGGACGCTTTTTTGGCGAGTTCTTCGGCGTTTTTCGGCACTTCTCCTCCGAGATATTGAGTTCTATCTCTTGCATTTCATGGAAAATGCACCGCATGCCTTGTTTGTTAATTAATTGTGAAAATTGGTATAAATTGCTCAAAGGTTTCACCTTTTGTTGCCACTTGACGTGATTAGTTGACAATTCTCGTACTTAGTGCCATATTGAAATCTTTGCTTGCATATTTTAATATGCCGTTAAGTCTCCTGTCGCTAGTGTCACAATTTCGATGCTTAGCTATATTATGAATTGTGGCATTAGTCTGTCGATATCACCGTTGTTCTTATTTGCTTTATTTGATTGGTAATATATCCTTGAATCCACTGCTAGGACTTCATTTAGAGTTGCTCACCTTTTATGCTTATAACTTATATTTTATTTTTATGTGGTGCAGTGATAGTTGAACGGTGGATTAGGTCAGAGTCAGCGGCAGTCCAGAACTTTCTGTCAATTCAGTCGTTTCACTTGGACGGGTTAAGAGCCAAGCTCTTAATCCTATCTTGCAGTGTCAGCTGGTCAGAGTCTCTAGCAGTTGATCTCTCAGTGACAGTTGAAAGTATGGGCAGATAGAGGCCGAGTTCAGAGAAGGGGAAGAGCAAGGCCGTAGAGTCTGAGAAGAAGAAGAAGCAGAGGACAGGCCACCCTTGGAGGGACAGAGCTCTTGCTGTAGCAGATGTTGATGTACTTCCATAGAGGAGAGCTAGTGCATTGAGGATAGGAGCAGCTGAGTCCCAGGGAGAGTTGAGGAGGTTGACCCAACAAAGAGTGACGACCGCTCCTCTAGTTGCAGAGGCGCAGCCGCGGAGAGCTCCTGCTAGTAGGCAGTCGAGAACCGCGGAGAGAGAGTCAGTCCAGAGGAGCTCATAGCAGAGGACACAAAGGTGTCCACATCAGAGGACTGGAGTGTGCGAGGTATGCACAGCTAGAGCCGAGAGAGCTCTCCAGGCCATGGGCAGGATCGCTGAGGTGGAGGTAGACTTGTTGAAGTTGAAGAGCCCGACCATTGAGGCCAAGAGGAGAGTGGACTTCACTACCTGGGTCCTCGCTGGGAGACATGTGGATGCTAGTCAGTTTTGGACAGTACTCCAGCGGAGGATCTTTGAGGCCTACAGGAGGCAGCTTGCCACTAAGGCAAGAACTCAGTGTTTGCAGCACATCGCCACTGTTCTTTAGAGGCACTGTGCAGAAGAGCTAGGGTTGACATAGAAGAGCACATCTCGTATCTTTCAGGACTGTCAGATTTGGTTACCCAGCCCTTGAGGTACAGTGAAGAGGTAGTTCTGGAGTTTTATGCCTCCTTGTGGATCTCTCTGGATCGCTCGTATCTTTGGTTCATGTATAGAGGGGACCCACACCGCTTTGAGAGGTCCGATGTCTTGACAGCGCTTGAGTTCATATCTTCAGAGACACGGATTCACACTTTGGCCTATCCAGATTTTTCACCGCCATTCAGACCATTTGGAGGGATAGAGCCTATTGATGAGAGACTGAGTATTGCCTTTTCGAAACCTCATGGGGAGCATTACTTGAGGCACCCTTTGCGCTTGACACACGAGGCTTGTGTTCTTCAAGGGTTGCTTGGAAGATCGATAGCACCCGTGCTGGCTACAGAGAGCAAGTGATCATATTGCACAGTGGCTGCTGTGTTTTTTGCTAAGGTGTAAGGCATTTGATTTGATAGATCTACTGCTAGCTCAAATATAGGATGTGATATATAAGGGGATTGGAGCACATCAATTACATTTTACTGCCTACATATGCCTGATGGTGAGGAGAGGGAGAGTGATGGCTGAGGAGGAGTATGCAGCATTGCTAGATATCACCACTCCTTTAAGTCTAGCTGAGTCATCCGACTCCAGGGTTCTTCGGGTTTTTGCTTCTCAGAGCACCCCTGAAGGTGAGGACACCATAGCCCCGAAGGATGTCGACACTGAGGCTCCAGAGGGAGCACAGCCAGGTGCTGGGAGCACAGAGGCTCTAGGTCAGGCCGAGACTCCTACCTCTCGTGCTACACTTGACCCTGCTCTTGCTGCCAGATTGGATGCTATTCAAGCAGAGCAGGAGGAGCAGAGGAGGTTTCGAGACGAGCAGCTTGAGCTTATGCACCGTGAGAGGGTCGAGGTCGAGGAGAGGATCCGACTCGAGCGCCTCCACATTGAGGAGCGGCTGCGGATTGAGAGAGAGCTCGCATAGAAGAGAAGACGGCAGGACAGAGAGTTTCATGAGAGGTCGTAGCGCACTCGATTGGAGATGACAGCAGCTATTTCGTATATGTCTGTCGGATTTGAAGCTATAGCATCATATCTCCAGGGGACTGGTATGCCACGTCTTCCAGCATTTCTGACGACCACGCTACCAGGTCCCCTGCCTTCACAGCTCCAGCCTACTGCACCTCAATCTTAGTATTCTTCAGTGCCAGCATTCACATCTGAGTTGCAGAGCCAGAGTCAGCACCAGTAGCAGTCCACGTTCACCACACTGCTCTCAGTCCCGCTTTCACCGTTTGTACCTTTTGGGGCAGACAGCACAGTCACGGCTACTGGAGGGATCAGTGTTACTGTCACATCTTCTCAGTTCTCTCTAGTTTTCTCGTACTCTATGCGGTTCTATTTTCAGCTAAGCCGAGAGTGTCAGTGCCGGCATTGGAGTCAAGGACAGCAGTTGGTAGTTATCCTCTTCCTCCGAGGGTTCTATCTTTTGAGGCTACTATTGCTGAGTCAGCGTTGTCAGAGCCACCGCCAGAGCCTTCACAGTCAAAGCCTGCAGCCACCACAGCCAAGCAGCCCAGTGCATCAAATGCAGATATCCTAGATGAGGCCAGATATTCTCCAGAGGAGCCAGCTCAGGCCCTTGCTAATGCAGATCAGCTAAGTTTAGTTGAGGGCAAGGAGCCATCCTCGACGTCTTCCTCTAGCTTGTGTGCCTTCGACGATGTTAAGCAGCCAGGAGGAGACCAGCCAGCAATAGTAGCTCAGCCAGCAGAGGAGCAATCTTCGACCGTCACTGGACCCACTTCTTCAGTCGTGCAGGATTAGATTTTCTATAGAGTTGGGTGAGAGACATGAGGTGTACCGTTCTGAGTGCTAGCTGTCTAGGGGGAGGCTGTGGATGGGTAGATAGAGCTTCTGGATTTTATTTGATGGATTTCATATGCTCTTTGTGTCAATTTGATGAGCTTGTTTTCATTATACTCTTTTAGCTCATTGGAGTGCACTTGGTTTTTTGACTAACCCTGTGGCTTTTTTGTGTATGCCTCCTAGTGCTTATCTATTTTGCAGGTTTCTTTGTGCACGTGCGCTCCTGTCTTATTCTCTATTGTGCACGTTTCTTTGTCAACCAGCGTTCTCCCTCTCTATTTGCTTCCTCGATACCATCTTTTTGGAAGATTATCAAAAAGATTAGATGATAAAGAGGGAGAGAGAGCTACCAAACAGAAGGAGAGCCGAAGGAGAGCGATGCTTCCTACCCACGACAAAGGAGGGAAACTCTTGCAAAAAAATTTTGAGGAGTCATCAAGGTAAGGGGGTAAGTGTTCTTTCAAGATGTATTTTATTCTCTATCTTCTTTCATCTCGTTTGAACTATTTGAGAGTACTATAGTTGTCATCAATCACCAAAAAACAGGAGATTGCAAGCTTCATGACTTTTAAAGTCCCCTAAAAGGTATGAATTGATTTTGGTGATTGAATGAACAACCATAGGTAACGGTTGTATTATAGGTACCACCCCGCTAATTCTACATCCATATGATGGGCTACAAAGACGATCCTCAAAAGCGGAGTTACCGAGCTTCGAAGGACCAGAGCTAAGGACTAGCTAGAGAGTCCGTAGGAACGTCGGTACTATTAAAGGGGGTATGGTCATTTGTCTCCTGTCATACAAGTGTTAGAGAGTGTGAATGCTCTTTAGATCCTCAAAAAGCACTAGAGATGGCAGAGGAAGCAAAGTCGAAGATCGGAGTTCAAGAACCAGTTGAAGACTTAGTCACCGGACAGTCCGGTGAGCCCTAGAGGAGCCAGTCTAGAGAGAGGTACTCTCTAGAGTTGACTTGAAGCAGTCCTCGAACAGTCCGTCGTGCAATGACCGGACAGTCCGGTGAGTCAGAAGCTAAAGTCTAGAGAAGGTGTCTCTGTGAGTCCAAAAGTGAAAGTCACTGGACAGTTCGGTGAAGGTATGCACCGGACAGTCCGGTGTCCCATAGAGTAGACTCCAGATAGGGTGTTTCCTTGGCAGAGGAGGAAGAAGGGTCACCTGACAGTCCAATGGTCCAATCACCAGACAGTCCTGTGATTGCATAAAACAGTCAGCTTTATGACATCACATCTCAACGATTGTTTCTAGGCTTAGAGCCTATTTAAACCGTGGAGGGGGACTTTTCCTGCGTGCCCTTGATCAAAATTGCTGGAGCTGAGTTGTGAGAGGTCAAGGAACACCACCAAGAGAGCACATTGCAAGATTGAAGATCTTTGGTGCTAGTAGGATAGTGATATGGAGCATTCATCCACTTTTAGAGCTTGTAGGGCTTGAGAGAAGTGATCTTTGCCTATTACTCTTGGTGTGGGTAGCCTAGACCGGCTAGAAGTCGGTGCTTGAGCTTCCGAGGAGATTGTGGAAGACATCATGTTTGTACGAGGTTTCGGATCCCCCGCTCGAAAGGGACACCAAGAGGAGCGCCCGAGCCTTGGAGTCTTGCTCTAGTGATTGGGTATTGTGTGCGACAGTCGAGCCGCCGGTGTCTTCACTGCGGGAGTGAAGCATACCCTTGTGAGCATGGTTTCGAGAATGACGGGAGGGACCGAGACTCCTACGGGAGTGGTTCAACGAGGATTGGGGACGGCTCCTACCTTATGAGACCTCAGAAAAAAATCACTGAGCACTCTCTATCTCACTCTCTTTACGTACCGCTTTTACTTACCGTTGAGTAATGTGATAGGTTGTTCTTTGATTCCTATTGGTGGCTATTTGCTTGCTTGTTGTTACTCTCATATCACTAGCATTGTTAAGGGGTCTTGGCCTTCTAGACTTGTTAAGGTTTGCTTCCATTGCGGTCAAGTCTTATAGTTTTAGTTCGTAGCGAATTTAGTGCTATAAGTCCACCGATTCAACTCCTCTCGATGTCCTTGATCTTTACAGCAGAAGCTGCAACAACTTAGTGAGTACTGATTTGATCACTAAGCTTGACTTGCCCACTCGACTGCTCCCACATCAGTACCATATCCAATGGTTAAATGACTCCGGTAAGGTAAAGGTAACAAAAACTTATCGAGTCTCTTTCTCTATTGGCACCTATGTTGATTCTACGGATTGTGATGTTGTACCTATTCAAGCTTGTTCATTGTTATTGGTTCATCCATGGGAACATGATGATGATGTTATCCACTATGGTAAAAATAATAAATATATCTCCGTGCATAAAGAAAAGAAAATTACTTTACTACCTTTAACCCCGTTGAAATTATACAAACTGATAGGGATAGACTTGCTATTGAGAAGAAAGAACATCCTACTACACCTGAAAATTAGAAAGCAACTAAATTGAAAAGTCCTAAAATGATTGCAACAAAATCTGATCTTGCTAAAATTTATGATTAAAATGCATCATGTTATGCTTTGATATGCAAGAATGCATTGTTCTAACTTGAGGATCTTGCTTGTTCTTTACCTGCTCCTGTTGCTACCCGTTTGCTAGAGTATCATGACATTTTTTCACACGTGATACCTCAAGGACTGCCTCCCATTCGAGCGATTGAGGACTAGATTGATTTGATTCCTAGAGCGAGCTTGCCAAACCACACCCTACAGAACCAACCTTGAGACTAAGAAAATTCAACGACAAGTCCAAGACTTTTTGGACCACAGGTATGTACGTGAGAGACTTAGCCCTTATGCTATTCCTGTTCTTTTGGTTCCAAAGAAAGATGGTTCTTGGCAAATGGGTGTCTATTATAGATCCATTAACAATATCACCATTAGATATCGTCATCCTATTCCTAGGTTAGATGGCATGTTTGATGAATTATGTAGTTGTACAGTGATCTCTAAAATTGACTTGCGTAGTGGATACCACCAAATAAGAATGAAACTGGGTGATGAATGGAAAACTGCTTTTAAGACTAAATTCGGATTGTACGAGTGGTTAGTAATGCCTTTTACATTGACTAATGAACCTAGTACTTTCATGCGTTTGATTAATGAGGTCTTACGTTCTTTTATTGAAAAATTTGTGGTGGTTTACTTTGATGATGTCTTGATTTATAGCAAGTCAATGAATGAACATTTATCTCACTTACATGTTGTTTTTGATTCTTTGAGAGATGCACGTTTATTTGGTAACCTCGAGAAGTGCACCTTTTGCACGGATCGAGTCCCTTTTCTTGGCTATGTTGTTAGCCCACACAGAATTGAAGTTGATGAAGCCAAGATAAATGCGATTAAGAGTAGACCCACTCCCACAACGGTTTCACGAGTGTGGAGTTTTCTTGGACTAGTTGGATTTTATCGCTGCTTTGTCCAAGATTTCAGCACCATCGCTGCTTTATCCTTTGCCACTTTGTAGGACAAGCTTACACATGCACTGCTGCTCCAACTTCAAAATTTTGATAAGACTTTCAAACTTGAATTTGATGCTAGTGAAATTGGTATTGGTGGTGTATTGATGCAAGAAGGAAAGCCTATTTCTTATTTTAGTGAAAAGTTGAATGGCCCTGTTCTTAATTACTCCATGTATGATAAGAAATTGTTTGCTCTTGTACGATGCTTAGAAACGTGGCAACATTATTTGTGGCCTAAAGAATTTATCATTCATTCCGATCATGAGTCACATAAGCATATTCGTAACCAAAATAACTTGAACCGTAGATGCTAAATGGTTTGAATTTATTGAATCCTTTCCTTACATCATCAAACATAAGAAAGGGAAGGATAATGTGATTGTCGATGCTATGTATAGACGATATGGTATGCTTTTCCAACTTGATTGTTAGATTTTTTTTGACTAGAAACAATTAAACAACAATTTGTGTTAGATGCTGATTTTAATGTTGCTACATTATCATGAAAGTAAAACTTACAAATTTGTGCTTAATTATAGCTTCCTTTTTAAAGCCAACCGTTTTTGCATTCCATATGGATCCGTTCATTTTTTATTGTTACAGGAGGCGCATGGAGGAGGATTGATGAGACACTTTAGAGCAAAGAAGACGGAAGATGTTTTGGTCACACATTTCTTTTGGCAAAAGATTAGACACGATGTTGAACGATTTGTCGCTCGCTGCACTACATGTCAAAAAGTTAAGTCACGGCTAAATCCACATGGTTTGTATATGCCTCTTCCCGTCCCTTCTATTCTTTGAGCCGATATTTCTATGGATTTTGTTTTAGGATTGCCTAGGACTAAGAGGGGAGAGATAGTATTTTTGTGGTAGTAGTTGCTTTTCTATGAGGGCACATTTTATACCATTTCATAAGACCGATGATGGTACAAATATTGCTGATCTATTCTTTAGAAAAATTATTCTTTTGTATGGTATGCCTTCTACTATTGTTTTAGATCGTAATGCGAAATTTTTGAGTCACTTTTGACGTACTTTATGGAATAAGTTGGGAACAAAGTTACTGTTTTCAACTACATGTCACCCACAAACTAATGAACAAACTGAGTTAGTGAACTATACAATGTCTACAATGCTACATGCCATTTTAAAGAAAAACTTAAAAATGTGAGAAGAATGTTCGCCTCATTTGAAGTTCGCATACAACCGGACAGAACACTCCACCACTAAGGTAAGTCCAGTTGGGGTAGTGTATGGTTTTAACCCTCGTGCTTTGATTGATCTTTTGCCTTTGCCTTCTAATGAAGAGTTCATAATGATGATAAGGCGCGTGCTGATTTTATTCTCAAGATGCATGAAACGACTAAACAACAATAAAAAGATGAATGAGAAGTATAAAATTACCAGTGGTAAAGGTAGACATGAAGTTAAATTTGTACCAGGTGATTTGGTTTGGCTGCACTTGAGACAAGATAGATTTTCGGGGCTAAAAAAAATCTAAATTGATGCCTAGAGCTGTTGGTCCTTTTAAGGTACTTGAGAAGATTAATGATAATGCATATAAACTTGAGTTACCTTTCGAGTTTGGGGTTGTTCCTACATTCAACGTTTCAGATTTGAAACCATAATTTGGAGAAGAAGATGAGCTTGAATTGAGGACGACTTCGATTCAAGAGAGACAGGATGATGAGGACATCCCTTTATTGTATACACACAACGCTCCTCCACCTACTATAGATAGTCTAATCACAAGAGATTGTGCATGACATCTGAATTTAGAGGTGAGTTCGATCTTAAACACACGTCTTCTTTTCTTTGAGAATAGATTGCTACCTAATAACTTTATCATGGTTAAGAACATTAGAGATGGTTAAGGGAAGCATAAAGAAGGACTTGGAGGTGCTCAAAACTAGCAAGGCATATTCAACCTCGTAGGAGATTCAATCCAACTCGGAGTCGAGTTGCCCTCGGGTTTCAGGAGCAGTCCGCACTAAAACGAATGCCCTGGTGCCAGGTCTCATACAAAATCTGTTTTGGACGTTCTAGATATGGATGGAAAGCTAAAAAGAAAACTTTTTCAACGGCACCAGTCTCATCTTAAAATTCGACCGGATTCAGCGGGAATAGTTAAAACAAGATGACATTCATAAACTACCCTGGTGCTAAGACACTACCTTTTGGCCGTAGGGCCATATATTTTTTTAGGCATATTAGTATTAGGGTTTGCCCCCTAAAGATGTTCTAAATGTTATTTAAACAATGGCCACCGTCATTAGCTATAGGTTTTTTCTTAGTTTCATCTGTTATCAAATAGTTTCGATGTTTCATAGTTTGTTGGATTCTAACTTCGTGAGTTTAATTCAGATTCTGCAATTGAGTTGCGTTTTTTCTTGTTCTTCTTGTGTTTTTTGATTTACATGCTGGGATTAACTTTTTTGGTAAGGTTAATCGTGTGTGGTATGGTTGATAACCAGAGGAGATGTGATGCTGCGATTGCGGGGTTGGAATCATGTTGATTTGAGTCTGGATCGATTGTGTGTCGCATTTCCACCAAATCGAGAGTTATCACAACCTAACAAAAAATCATAAACCACGTACACATTAGCGTACAGCCAGAGGAGAGGGAGAATTTCCTCAATCTCCAACTTACATTATTAATTAACCAAGTCTAAGCTTTTATAACTAATTTTTAACAAACAATGGAACTAATCCAAAGAAACCTTGAAACTAATCTAAACAAACCATGGAACTAATATGATAATTTAAGAAATCTGCTAATCCAACTAATAGATCCTATATAGTTAAAGAAATCTGGTGGCGGCCAGCCATGCCGACCAGCCACGGCGGCGCTGGTACCTAGCCTTCCATAACAAACGAGTTTGTTCATCAAACTAGAAAACATTTTGGGTTCTGCTGTTGAATTTCCTTATGTACTTTACCAATCCCAATTAGAATCATTTATAGCAATTAAATGGGTAAATTTCACAAAACCACAAGTGTTTAAATCCTTGTTTTAGGGAATCTCAACTTTTTTAAACAAGATTCAGAGAACCCCGAGAATGTGCACCCTTTCTGTCATAAACCAACAACCTTTCGACAGTAGTCAATGAAAAAAGTTCATATATAAGGTCAAGAATGTCCTATTTTATTTGTCATTCTAGGTGTGGACTCGGAGATTAAAGATGATGAAAAAGGCAGAGATGTACTAAAAATGAGGAGAGAGATAAAGATAGAGATGTAATAGAAATAGAGAAATATGTATTGAGAAGCGAGATTCACAAGTAAAAGAGAAAAACTTATAAACTCTATGATGACAAGTAATCGAGGACGGAGAGACTATGTAAGACCAAGACCAAAAGTTATGAGGTTATGAGAGGAGCGTGCAAATACATGGGTTCTTTGAAACTTTTTCCAAAAGCTCTTGTTCTCTGTAACTAGAGACCAAATATCTGTGATTTTGTGAGATTAACTCCAAATAAGTATGCTGACATGGTTGAAACCCCTCTGTGCCAGAACTCATTAAGGGTTTCGACAAGGCAATCACACCATAATCAAGTCCCTTGATAGAAGGACGATGTTATCTGCCTTAATATTTGCTCATTTTATCGCCTTGGAAGCATCAGAGCGTGCAAGGTTTGTTTTAATAGTGAACACCCACTGTGGCTCAATTGGCTCCTTCATCATGTTGTAGTACTCATTCTGTACAAATTGTCAAACGATCAAAATGCTGAAACAGTAAGGTGTACATTTTCTCCCTCTTACTTCATATCTTCAAAGCAAAATGAAAATAGACATAATACCTTGTCTGGGAATTTTCTAAACAAGATCTCCTCGAGCCTCCTTGCAAGTTCAGGCAACCGCCACCGCCACTCAGCAGTGTTTTTCTTCCTTCCACTGCTCGAATCAACAGGTTGCCCTTAGGAAATATTTATGTTCCTTAGGGTTTTTACTAAACTCTAGGGAAACCGAAAATTTTCCCTAGGGTGCCTAAATTTCTTAGGGAAAGATCACTATCCATGTGAATTTGATTGGATTCCTAGGGATATTGAAAATTTCTCCGTCGCACTTTTGATTTCATAGGGAA
Organism: Zoysia japonica; assembly: GCA_001602275.1. NCBI lineage: Eukaryota > Viridiplantae > Streptophyta > Magnoliopsida > Poales > Poaceae > Zoysia > Zoysia japonica. Next base: position 675,374 of record BCLF01000005.1, read on the forward strand.
ACCATCCGCGAGTCATTTTGAAATTTCTCTCCCACTCCCGCATCTCTTTCTTCTCTCTCCCGTATTTAGTTCCACATCTCTCAAAGGTAGTACAAGAGACCGTGGGGGGTGCTGGCCCGCAGCACTCGAAGGGCGGCGCGCCAACTGCTTCGGCGAGCGGTGCGGCGACGTCGACGAGCCGCGACGGGCGTGGCGCACCTCCGGTGGCAGCTGGGTGGCGGCGCCCAGCAGGAGCAACAAGCGGGCGGCAGCGCGGCGAGCAGGACGGCGGCAGGTTTCGTCAGGTAGGGCGACGAGCAGGGCGGCGTCAGGCTGCGTCGGGCGGGGCGGCGATGGGCGGGCGGTGGC
>BCLF01000005.1:676331-705637 GCA_001602275.1 Zoysia japonica
CCTTCGGTGGCAGGCGCGACGGCGGCATTGAGCAGTGCACGGAGGCGTCGCGTGAGCAGGCGGCGGCGGCGAGCAGGGGCACCGGCAGCCGCGGCGTGCAAGCAGGGGCACCGGCGGCGGCGGCCGGCAGCGTGAGGCAGCGGGTTGCGTTGCCTTTTTCTTTTTTTTCTGAACGGGCCCACACGATTTCTCTGGGAACGGATTTCGTAGGGAAAGAACTCTTTCCTAGAGTTTTCACTGTGCAGTCATATGGCATTGGTTTTTTTCTGTCAACATTTTTTCTAGAAGTCTTTTTCTAGGGTATTTTGTAAGAAAACATTTTTCATAAGGTTTTTAACCTTTTCCCTGGGGTTTTCGTTGGAAACTGTTGATTCCAGTAGTATTTCTATATATTAAAATCTGTCATTTTGACAGTACAAATTAGCTGTCAGCACTTAATCCTACATATATAAAAATATTATAGTTGAGAGTGAAGTGGATTAACATCGATAGATAGTTGAGGGATAAAGAAGACTTATCCTTTATAAATATCTGTTAGATATTCTATCTGTGCCAAGGCTCTCTCTCTCTCTCTCTCTCTCTCTCTCTCTCTCTCTCTCTCCATTTTTTTCGGACAGATCTCCCTCTTATTATCTGCCATGCATGTAGACAGAACGCTTGGGTGACACAGCAAATGACATATTTTCTCACTATTTTACATACATCGTGCACCTCTGTGACATTGACCATTTGTCTTTTCAATTTAAATCACTATGATCTATTAAGTTGACATATTTTAAAAATACTTTCTACAAAATTTAAGCAATGTAGTTCTGACGCACCCAATTCTAATATGTTAACATAATGATCTTCACTAAATAAAACCAGGGGATGAGCTAGAGGAAATACGAGAGGGTATGCATATCTTGTAGGTGCAAGGATTTTTTTTTTTACTTGTAGGTATGACTGCAGTGAGAATTTAGCTCTAATCATTATCAATTTTATTTTGTGATGGTTGCTGCCACACCCATTCACTAAAAAACAAAATTCTCTAATATCGGATCATAAGGTTTTGCAGTCGTCAAAGCACGCGACCCTTCTCATATGATATTGCTATGAGTAACGGTCAATGTCGGTCATAACCTATTAACACCAGAATAAAGTAACACTTGTCTTGTAGGTGCATGGATTTTTGACATGTAGTAATAGTGAATTCTGGTACACAAGGGACACATCCATGACTGATATTAATTTTTTTTCATAATTTCTTAATAAATCAATGGCTGAGATCAAATTCGTGCCGTGCATCCTAAGATGCGAACTAACAGCACTGGTCTACCTTTTAAGGGCAGTTGTATTTACCGTTAATAGGAGATGGCTTTCTTATCACTGAAACTAAATGTTTTGTTTCCTCAAAATTTGATTTACCTATCTCACTGCTTTCAAGGAAACGTTTAGCATCCTGGCATTCAGCACCACATTTTCTCACTGAAACTGAATGCAAAGCTGAGATGAACCTGGGGCCTGGGGACGAAACCAGCAGTGATATCTCTGACGGGAATCCGGTGTGCTTTGTGTTGTCTACCGCAGCTGCGCTGCTTCATCTTTGCCGCCTCTCCACTTGAAGCAGCCTCATTTTAAAGTTCCTTGCAGTGTTGCACTCCAAGCATGTACCAACACGCAGCTCCAGCAAAATCACTCACAAGCAACAGAAAGAAAGCAGAGATGGCTCTCTTCCAGCACAAACTCAGTGAACTAGAGGTCATGTTAATGTTACGATGGAGTAACTAAACCTGTTAATGTCACGATGGAGTAATTAAACCAACGGATGGCAAGAGCGGGCACCCATGATCTTAGGACACGCAAAACATTTTGATCTTTGCTTCGACCAGATAATATTGGTACCGAATACTAAGCTTTGTATGACAGGAGCAACATCATTAAAAGTTTTGAGAACCATAAGTATTAAATTGTGCAATCACATCGTCTTGTGCCTTGCAACTAGATAGGGCAACGTAACACTACATAGTTTATATGATTAAGACACCTGTAATTCTTCTATGCCTCTTAGTAATTACATATAGGGGGCTTTCAATTTGGTCATGGCGTACTACCCTGTGCGTGAGCCTTACGCCACGACCTATCCATGGGACGACTCGCTATCAGACGAAGTCCAAGACCTGGCCTTTGCTGTCCGTACAAGTCGACTTCCAGAACAAAAAGTCGCAGCAGACCTCGTCTAGTCGTCTGTTGGGCGCTCGCACGAGATTTTCTTCTACGGAGACATGGAATGAGACGCGGCTACTGCCTCTGTTTAGCGCGGCTCTGCAACCAGAATCGAGATAGGAACCCAACGCAAGCGCGGTCTTGCTCTCGCTACTGCGCTGCCACTGAAAGGTGTCGCTAGTTTCTTGGCTGCAAGGAAGAACTGAATCTCATCATACTTTACGAAGGTACCGCTCTACTCTTGCCGGATTTCCATGTTCTGGATTGCAATATTCACTCTTCTGTTCCCCAATGGTCTATTTCTGGCGCAAAAACTTTGAGGTCAGAACGGTAGTTTTTCCTGAACCCAAAATTTGTCCAAGCTTGAAGATTCTCATTTCTCCAACTATATATAGATATATACTTTAACCTTTCTACCATTCGAAAGAGATTTTCAAAGGTCAATGAAAGTTTATATCAACGATCACTGGTTAGTAGTCATAAGCATAAATAAGATACATGATTGAGGATTTATCTGGGTAGCAAGGTTACCGCTGCTTTGTCTAAAAATATGTTTTCTGAGTAATTATGTTAGAGTCCTTCTAAAATAGACCAAGTGATGTTGTTTCACCTTTTAAAAGGTAAGATACGAATTTGATCTTAGCTGTTGATTTATATAAAGAAACATGCCTCTGATTACGTCGCCTTCCAAATCTCACTAGTAACTTTCCAAATTGATTGATGTAGTAATTAATAATTATTTAAAAAAAATTACCTCCTAAGAGATAAAAAAAACTATTTAAGCCTCAAGATCCATGTAAATGAACAGTTCATATTTATTTGGGTCTATTTTAAATCTGCCTTATAGTAAGTGAGCCACTATTTGTCCTTTACTGCAGTCTTGTTAATTCAATTTGGTACTTCTATAAAGCGATCATATACAACCATTCATCTAAATTTAGAATGAGCAGTCAGAAGCAGAAGCTCAATGAGTACAGTCATATATGACATGCAACCATGATAAGAAGAGGCAACGCCTTACATTAAGCATGTGGCATTAGTTTATTGTAATTAACAATGGATTATATGTGAAGCATTACATGGTTGATATCTATCGGTCTGCTGCATTATTTTCCAGGTCAGTAATGAGGTGAACGTAGAGAAAAGATACAGCTGATGCATAATTAGAAAGCACTTAAGTAATGTTGGCCCAGCAGCAACATAAGGACTGATATGGCATCAGCTCTCGTGGTTCTACTGGCAATGTTACTGTCCGTAGGCTCTATATCAGCGCAGCCTGCCCCTGGCTGCCAGACACATTGCGAAGGTGTCGAAATTCCCTATCCATTTGGCATTGGGGCAGACTGTGCTATAGAAAAAGGCTTTGAAATCAGTTGCAACAAGACTGTCAGTGGTGAAAAGCCGTTCATTACAAATGTCAAAGTTCAAAATATTTTTGTGTCCCATGGAAAAACTAGGGTGTTAAACAGAGTCTCAACATATTGCTACAACAAAACCACAGGAAAAATGGAGCGGAAACCACGGCGGCTTAACTTCTCTAGATGGCCATATCGGTTCTCCGATGTGGACAACAAGTTCATTGTCATGGGCTGCAACACGCTTTCATATATCTACAACAGACGTAACAGGACAGGATACACTAGTGCTTGCGCATCAGTGTGTGATAATCCAAGGACTTTGACAAATGGCTCATGCCTCGGTGTAGGCTGCTGCGAAAATGCCATACCAAAGGGCTTAACAAGCTACGAGGTCTCTTTCTACAGTGTCTACAATGATTCAAATGATTATCAATTGTCTCAGTTTAACCCGTGCAGTTATGCTGTAATGGTGGAAAAAGAGTCATTTTATTTCAGTACTGAGTACATAACCACTATGAAGTTTAATGAAACTTACCAGGGGCATCAACCGCTGGTGCTGGACTGGGCAATTGGGGAACTACACATGTACGGTGGCAAAAAACATGTCCACTTATGCAAGCCGTGATATAAACAGCAAATGTGTGGATTCAACCAATGGCCCTGGGTATCTATGTAACTGCTCTGACGGGTATGAAGGGAATCCTTATCTCCATGGTGGGTGCACTGGTGAGTTCATCTCTGTGAAGCATTTATCTTCAATCCATATATATTATTGGAATATGAACAGTTAATAATGAAAGCTGGCGACCATCTAAAATTAATGATCCCATAGCCGAATAGACAACTTATCTCAATTCATCCATAGTTATTTCTTCAAGATCAAATATATAATTCATCTATCTAAAATAGATTTTCAGTCACCGACTCATGTGACTATGCCCGAGTAATTGGTTCTTTATACTACAGATGTCAATGAATGTAAGCAGAGTCCAAGTCCAAGCCCTAGGGGTGCAAATTGCCAGAACAGAGTAGGAGGTTATCGTTGTAAATGTCCTCCAGGCAGAAAGCTGGCAGCGGAGACAAACTCGTGCAACCCAGACATCAACCTTATCATAGGTAAAGAGCTTTGTGCATTGCCTTAATCATGTGTGAAATAGCTCAAATGCAATAGCAGTTGAAATTCCAAAAATACAATGAAATACTACATCCGTTCCAAAATATAAGTATTTTTAGGTTTGGAATCTTTTAACTTCTACCCAATTAAATCTAGAAAATTACATAATTTTTAATATAAAAATATAATTTTTTTGATTTTTTTGGATAAAATATTATTAATTATATATTATTAGTGGTCGAAGTGATAAATGTTTGACTTTGACTAAATTTAAAAATGCTTATATTTTGTAATGGAGGAAGTAGTATTTACTAAAAGCATGAAGAAGCATTTTATTTTACACCATTGTTGTTCATTTAACACATAGACCTTGTAGCTAACATCATGTAAAATGTACATTATTACCTATGAGTTAAGCAGTCAAGCATACAGAGCAGAACAAACAGTAGGTGAAATTTAAAGGATAAAACTTTGATCAGGGAAACTCTTATAGGTGTGGTATATATTTGTATGCACACAACAGGATGTTTCAGTAAACTTCAGAGAATGAAACTGTTATGATGGGTGAGGTGTCCCAGAGCCGTTGTGACAAAAGGCGCACGGCTGGCGAACTGGTTGGCTGCTACCAACTTCCTTCGTTATAGGATCTATTAGTTGAATTCACTAAATTCCTAGATTATCAGATCTATTAGTTTGATTAGTTTTGAATTAGTTCCAGTGTTTGTTAGGATTTAGCTATAAAAGCCTAGACTTGGTTATTAATAAAACTATCCAGATATTGAGAAGCCTCTCCTGGTCTCTCCCCCTCCACCTTGCCGCATGCCATCACAGAGGCGCCGAGCAGCAGCACGGCGCTTGAACCTCGACGCCACAGGGAGCCAAAGCCCCGGCCTCCCACCTGCCTCGGATGCAACCTTCATAGCATCCCAGATTCCAACAATCTGAAATCAGCAATGTCCGGCTCCGATCCCGCCGTCATTCCCACCACCACAATCCCTGCCGCCACCACCACAACCCCTGCCGCCGCCGCCACCAACCTACAGCCCTCTGCGCCGCCCACTACAACCGTCCCTACCGCCGCCTTATAAACCCTAACAACAGCCATCTACAGCCTCCACGACAGATGGGAGACCTCGCCATAAGCATAACAGATGTGAAGGGCCGCCGACCGCCGGGAGGCTCGCAGACCCTACTGCCCTATGGGGTGCCGGGATATGGCAACTTGCCCCCTGAGCCATCGTCAACTCCGGCGATCATCGTCCACTCCACGACAGGGCTACCAAGGCAGTCACGATCCACGATGGTACCCAGCACCCAGATACGGTTTCCACCGTCACTGTCACCGATCCCAGGCGATGACATAATGCCACCAGAACAGAGCACCGACACGGCGCATACAGACGGACCCGGCGTTCCTTGCTTCCACAAAGTATCATTTCTCCTCTATGATGGGAAGTAGGACCCTCTCTGTTGGCTGCACCGCTGCGACCAATCCTTTCGGGCGCAGCAGACGCAGGAGGCCGACAAGGTGTGGTTGGTCTCTTTCCACATGACCGGCGTCGCCCAACAATGGTACTATATGCTGAAATGCGACGCCATTGACGGAGGGACAGGCATTCCAGGATGGGAAGGGTTCAAAACAATGAGCCACCAATGCTTTGAGCCGGCGCTTTCCACCAACTACCTCGCCGATCTAGCTCCGCTTCCCTTCAGCGCCGGCATCGATGAGTACTTGCAGGACTTTCAAGCACGCATGGCGCATGCGGGCTGCATCACTCCACAACAGCAGGTGCAGCTGTTCACCGGAGGGCTCCCTGACCACATCCGCATCGACATCAAACTTCATGAACCACAGGATCTGCAGCGCACCATGATGTTGGCGCGCGCATTCGAGCGCCACAATGCGATCCTGACCGCAACTGGGAACCGGCCGCAGTGGCAGGTGAGTCAGCCGAGTCCGAGTCCATCAAGAACGGCGCCACCCCCCCCCCCCTAGACCCAGCGTTGCCTGCTTCGACGCCTTCCCCTCCACGACTGTTCCGTCGACTATCCCCAACGAAACTCACCGAACGCAGGCGACAAGGGCTCTGTTACAACTGCAATGAACAGTATGTGCGCGGCCACAAGTGCCAACGCCTCTTCTACCTCGAGGTCAACGACTATGACATCAATGACGCCTCTCAAGAGGACAGTATGACCGAGGGCGATTCAGAGAACCAAGTGATCTCCCTCCATGCCATCACCGGCATCCGGACAGAGAACACGATGGAGCTGCACGTGTCCATATGCGACCAGGACTTCACCACCCTCGTAGACTCGAGATCAATGCACAACTTCGTCAGCACCAAGGTGGCCCGATCGATAGGTCTTCACTTTGGGCCATGCAAAGGAACCCAGAGTCACCGTGGCCAATGGTGATCGTGTGGCTTGCACGGGTGTGGCACGCAATATGGAGGCACAGATCAGCCATGACTTATTTGACAGTGACTGCTACTCGATCTCATTGGACACGTACCTTGGCGTCACATTCCTCCGTACACTGGGACCCATTCTATGGGACTTTGACAATCTGTGCATGACCTTCGGGCGCGGCCACCGTCGTGTCTTCTAGCACGGCATTGGCTACACCCAAAAACGATAGCATGTCACCGGTGAGTCTCTACTCAGTACGGGGCACCGAACCGGCCATGCTGGATAGACTTCTCCAATCCTTCGACGATATCTTCGACACATCGACGGGGCTACCACCGGCACCATCGTGCGACCACCGTATACACCTCCTCTCCAACACGGCGCCTGTGGCAGTCTGCCCGTACCGCTACCCTGGCTCTAGAAGCATGAATTAGAGACGCAATGTGCCACTATGTTGGCGAAGGGCATCATCCGAACCAGTACATCCGCGTTCTCCGCCCCGATCTTGCTTGTCAAGAAGCAGGATGGCTCATGACGCTTTTGCGTCGACTACCGAGCCCTGAACGAGCTCACCATGAAGGATAAATTTCCCATTCTTGTGGTCGAGGACCTCCTCGATGAGCTGCGAGGCGCTTGCTTACTCACCAAGCTCGATTTGCGCTCAGGGTACTACCAAGTGAGCATGCATCAAGAAGACATCGAGAAGATTGCCTTCTGTACCCACCAAGGCCAATTCGAGTTCTTGGTGATGCCGTTCGGTCTCATGAATGTGCCAGCGACATTCCAGAGTCTGATGAACGGGGTGTTGCGCCCGTACGTAAGTTCGTCTTGGTGTTCTTCGATGACATTCTGATTTACAGCACATTTTGGTCAGAGCACCTTCAACACATCAGGACCGTATTCACCGCCCTGCGGGAGCGTCAGCTACGCATCAAACACTCCAAGTGCTCCTTCACCACATTTACAGTGGCATATCTTGGCCACATCATATCTGAGGCGAGCGTCGCCATGGACGGCGACATGGTGGAGGTTGTGGCATCTTGGCCGCAGCTGAGGTCCGCACGGGGTCTTCGTGGGTTCCTTGGCTTGAGGGGCTACAATCGCCGCTTCATCCGCAACTTTGGCACCATCGCAGCCCCTCTTACACTGTTGTTACAAAAGGACAGCTTTACCTGGTCAGCTGCAGCGACGGAAGCCTTCCTCGTGCTCAAGCAAGCCCTTGCTGCTGCGCGAGTACTCCAGCTACCATATTTCACCAAGCAGTTTATACTGCACTGCGATGCATCGGGAGCTGTTCATACCAGTTCAGCCGCCAGTTCGCACCGCGGCACCTAAAGATTGCCGCGTATGAGCATGAACTGATCGACTTGGTTCAGGCTGTTCAACATTGGCGCCCGTACTTATGAGGGCGCCGATTCATCATCCGCACTGACCACTACGCGTTGAAGTTCATGCTGGATCAGTGTCAATCGACAATACCACAGCACTAGTGGAACAATAAGCTTTTTGGGTTTGATTTTGCAGTTGAGTTCCACCTCAGACACTTGAACACAATGGCAGATGCGCTGTCCCGGCGGGAGGAGGACCAGTAGGAGCGCCTCGCTGCCTTGTCCGGTCCCTCCTTTCAGTTATACGACGACCTCCGTGCCTTCCGGGACAGTAGCTCAGTTGGTTAGGACCTCTAGTTGACCTCTAGTTGTGATGCCACCCACCAGGGTTCAAATTCTGATGTGCACAATTTGTGAAATAAAAAAAACCCACTCGCTGTGTCCTATTTACTCGGTTGACTCGATCTGTGGTGGGCGGGCCCTTATGTATGGGGTAGACCCAAAGCATAAGTTAAAGCCCGAACCACAGGGGGCAACTCTCTGAGGGTGGGACCAGGGTTCGTGAGTTTTTTCGACTGGTTCTGGTTGAGCTTCTTCTTAATAAAAAGCCGTAAGGGGCAGTCTTACCCCGTCGGTCGAGTTTTTTTACTGGTCAGATGCCATTCAAACTCGATGCACATGAGCTGCAACGAAGCTTGTCATCAAATTTCTTATTAGCTATGAAGGAGAATAATCTTGACGCTATGATGGACAGTCAACTAAAAGAGCATGAGAACATGGAGTTGCTTAGGGGACTCGCGGACGTAGCTAAACACTGCTTGGACATGTGCGGTGATAACCGGCCTTCCATGAAAGAAGTATCCGATGAGCTTAGTAGATTAAGAAAGCTGGCACCCATGGCTACATCGTGGCACTGAGACAGATTGCTTTCTCTCCGCACCATCAACCAGCAGGTACATCGAAATAGAACAAAGCACCGAGTACTCGGGAAAAGATGAGGAAATGCCCATGAGCCAAAGCAGTTCTTTCTTTGTCAGGTAAACGGAAATTCGACATGTCTATACTTAAGCCTACGATGCAGCGTCACTGTTCAGGACTATACTAATACTACTACTGATATTTTATATTTGTCATTGATGATCAAAAAACTTGTCTTTGTTTTAAAATTACAAGGTTTGATGTTACCAGCTGAGGGATTTATGATTATCCTATGCGCACTTTCATGTATACAACAGGCTATTTATTTTATATTTACCGTTTACAGGAAATGGCTTTCTTATCACTGAAACTGAATGTTTCTAAAAAATTGATTTACGCATCTTACTGTTATCAAGGAAATGTTTAGCATCCTGGCATTCAACAACTTATTATACATCTAACTGAAACTGAATGTAAAGCTGAGATGAACCTGGGGCACCAATTCATCAGTGATCATCTGATGGGAATCCAGTGTAATCTCCTGCAACTGTGCTTCATCTTTTGCCTACAATGTCAAATCTAGTTCAAAATTTACGGGTAACCAATAAATATTCATAAAATTTAAATTACATGTGGCTTTCGCGATATCCACTTGCATCTCTACATATATGTAATGGCCACGCCAACAACCTGCGTGCACAAACTGGAAGATGTCATCGTCAATAGTTAGTGTCACAATGGACTATAGCAACGAAAGGAAAAAATAGGGCATTCAAGATGGACACGCACAACAGTTTGGTCTTGGCTTTGGCCGGAAAATATTGGTGCTGAACACTAAGCTCTGTATAACAGGAGTTACATCATTAGAAGTGGAATTAAACTCAGCTGGAAAGAGAGAATACCTTTTTGCATAAAGAACAATGGCAACTGATCTTTCACCAGCAAAACTTGCACCGGCCAAAATAGGACTCAAATCTCTCCAACGAAAAAATCACAGCTACTAGGTGGACATAACCATGCGCGGCACCGGATGAAGGATCACCACTACAAAAATACCCTGCAATGTCAGGTCATAAGAGCTTACAATAACGGTCAAAATATACGACACTGCTGTGGGTTGCGACCAGTGTCGTTTACAGCCAACCGACACTGAAAAATATCACCATCGTCGGATAGCTTACATCATCGCGCCCGACACTAAGGACATAAATACTAGTGTCGGACAAAATACATAAGCATGCCCGACACTAACTACATGGCTTCAGAGTCGGGCAGCTCACAACCACGACCGCCACTAGTGTTGAAGTCAACAATGTCATAAGCTTATGTAAGCATTACCGGAATTTAGATTAGACACGATTTCAAGCAACGATAGAATACATAGTATAGTTGTGTGAATTTATCTAAGGCAATGATAGAATGCTGAGTCTACAAGGACAAACAACGGCAGAGATTTCATACTTTTCCTTTCATTCCAATTGTAGCGAATAAGAAATTACATCACGCATCGCACGAAAGCAAGACCAAAAACACAAGTACTAGTACTAAAATACATGCATGTTGAACAACTCGGCGAGCGCGGGAACATGGATGCGGAGCGCGTTGGGGTCTAGTGACGTACGACGCCTAGGACCGGCCCAGACCTGCAGCCCTGACAACGGCCTTGAGCAGGATGTTATCAGCAGCAACGAACACGGCGAGGTCCCTTAGCTCGATGACACTCCTACAAAAATAGTCTCTGCAGGTGGTTCTTAAACCGGTTTCTACGGGCGGTTTTTGGTTTCGCTGCTATTAGTGAGCCTGTAGAAATAAAGCATTTATACATACGTTTAAGTGCACTGCCTGCAGTGCAAGTGGATATCTTAAAAAACTTAATAGCCTTAATGCATGCAGATATCTTAAAAAGCCACCTGTACTAATAGACTTAGTGTAGGCGGCTCCTTAAACAAGTAGCCTGCAATATGTTTCCTAAATCTAAGCGGTCTGTAGCGTCGACCTTACAAATATTTTTATACATAATATACAATTCTTTTATACAGTATGTACAATTCAGTTTTGAAACAGATATTGAATTCAATATTTCATCAAAGTAATATAACAGATGATTGGAACACAAACAACTATATCTTACAAATCAATTATTTGCATGTCACGTTACATAGCATCCAACCAAATCTGAGCACATCTATATAATTTTAAACCTGTCATACAAAGGCCAATGTGGGTACAAAAGCAATTCATTGTTTTCCCTTTCAGAAAATACTTCATCCTGGTGAATAATCCCTCGATAGATAAAATAGCATAAGTCACTTCGGGGAGTCAACTCTTGTAAGATCCATGTCGCCATTCTTCATCGACATTGGGTTCCTGCAAATGAAAAAATGATAGATAATTACTATAACTATGATAACGATTAATCTACATATACAAAATAGGTTGATAAGATAGTTTACATCCTCACGATTCACTCTATAATGTCCCGTGATCTTAAGGTACTCGCAAACATAATAATCAAGGTACTCGCAAACATAATAATCACACAAGACAGTGTCGAGAGGTTGCTTATGACACTTCAAACAAAAACAAACTAAATTAGTTAAAAATTTGGGAAAATTACTGTTGCATATGAAAACGACATGTTTTTATTGCTGGAAAATCATAGCGTAGAGTTAGCTTTTCTTTTCCTTGAGGATGGACCCCGCCAAGTTTAATGTAAAATGTATAAGCACTATATAAATGCAAAAAATGATTAAGAAATGGAAATAAATTATATTATAATAAGTATCCACCAATATACATGTAGAAAGTACGCTTACTTTTCTAAAATTTTGACAAAATCTTTGTATTGTTCTTTAGGGTAATTGAGTGAGCCTAAGACTCCCTTTCGCCTCCTTTGGTTGTATAAAGATACAAATATAGTGATCGCTATATAAATAAAGAAAGCATTAGGTAACTTTTTAAGAAAATAAGTCGAGCGGAGTGATAAAACTTACTTAAAATTGTAAGGGGCCATTATAACCTTCTTGCCATCATTCACAAAGTTATGCATCGCCCTTCTTATATGCCGCCACTTGCAACATTCTCTCCTTGATTGTTTTCTTTGTCTTCTTTTCAAACTGCTTCTTTGTCATGTTCTTGTATTGCTACAAATTTTTATTGAATTTTTGGGCAAAATTGACCTGGAAAATCCGTGTTGGATCGAGGATCCTCATCTGCAGTTTCTTCTGCTTCTGGTCATCTAAGAATACCATCCTACATATAAAGTTACTATTCATTAGTATGACATCTCGTACTAATGACTTAAAGGCACTTAATTAAGATCTAAAAAGTATGACTTACAGGTACTACACGGTTAAGAGGTTGATATCGAGCCTCTCTTTGCAGAAAATAAGGAAGAAATATTCAAAACTGAAAGATTGAGTCTCCTCTCCACTCCAAAATGCATTTGCTTGGCACATGAAAGAGGACATGAGTGAACCCTAGAGCAGTCGCCTGTATGTATCAATCATGCAATCTTCTCAATGGAAAATGTAGCTTACTGAGTTGCACTGAGGTTAAAAACGGTTTGTCATTCACATATTGTTTAGGCACATCCTCCTTACGCCAGATTGGGTCATTCCTTCGCAGCTTTATATCATCTCTGGTATACCATTCTCCAACCTCCTGCCAACTTTCAATAAAAATAGTATCATCCTTCAGACGCTCTTGAATCGAGGATGACTTTCTTTGCAATCCTTGGAGATATTTTAATGTGTTTGCCGAAGAAGTCTTTTTGTATGCAATTTCTCGGTGGATGTGTCCAGGAGCTGAATAAGTTTGCCTCGTTTGGCCTAACTCTTCTTTTTCCTTGACAGGTGGCTCGAGCATTTTTGTTGGGCTCTTGTCAGATGGTGGTATAGTTGAAACTGTAAGACCCTCGGAGGAAGGCTGGAGCATTGTACCTTCTTGCTCCAGAGGAGAAGTTGATGGTGTGAAATATGTTTTGCCCTCGAAGACACATTGTTGCGTTGCATCTGATGGGCCCTTGGGAGAAGATCGAAGAAGGTCAAATGTATCCTTTGGAGAAGGCTGTTTGTTGGTTGCATCTGCTTCACCCTTGGTGGCTGGCTATGTCGACAGATATGCTGGGCTACTCAAACGTGGTTGGGATGTAGGTGGCCCATCATACAAAACAATATAGTGTCTATACCAAAGGATAAATTCATTTAATGCTTGTCTAAGCAATGAGATTCCCTCGGGCGTACTGTGATCGAGTTCATAATCAAGATAGTCCTTGTTGATGACTTTGTTAACTTGTACCTCCACGTAGTTCATCAAGATGGGACTACAATGAAAGGTATGCCCTGGAATTGCAAGACCAGTGGCAACCTTAATTGTCTAATTTCTCGTCCTTCCAATCGGGACATGAAGGCGACAAGGCGTGCTATCCACAATATCAACTACAGGATATCTTTGTCCTAGCGTAGTGGCTACACTACTTATGTTACAACCCAGTGTGAGCCTAATAGCTGGGTTCTCAGTTGGCACAGTTTCGAGTAATCCCGTAGCTTGCTATTTTGCTAGATACTTTTGATGTTCTTGCATAAACTTTAAGAATTTTTTTAAGGAGGCCTTGACCTCCGCCTTAATTATCTTTTCAAGAGTCTTCTTATACCTATCACGTTTTTTGTAGCTCCTTGCATCCTATGGAAACCTCTCTTTCCATGTCACCCGTGAAGAGATGGCTCCTACACGTCGAGGGTGTTCTAGGTTGCCTAGTGCAGCAGTAAGTTGGTCCTTCTCCCTATCAGGCTTGAACTTTCAGCCTTTTGTTCTGCAGCAATCTCCACAATTTTCTTGTCCACTTCTGCAGCTTGAGAACGTTTGTATATTATTTGTCCTTCGGTTGTATCCAATCGAGCATAGACTCAGTTCCTAGTACGATCATCACAACCTTTAACAGGTCAGGTCTCCCTGCCTTGGCAGCGTCCTCCCTTCTTTTTTCCCATTCAAACATTTTGCTAGCATATCCACCGGATCCTAGATGATGAGGGTAAATGTTTTTCTTTGCTAGTTCCACTTTAGCTGCACTCTGAGCTATTGCCTCAGGTGTGGTCTTCTACGAACAAATTCAGACCATTGGGCTTCCATTATCTTTGGAAAAAAAATTTGGAACCAAATTTTTCTTCACAAAGGCATTTAATTCAGCCTTCCACCCACGGAACATCTTCACCATAGAGGTTAATGTACTGTTCTTTGCAAGATCTTTTGTGCCTTCTGAAAACTTAAGCTTTGATTTTAGCTTGATCCATAAAATGTTCTTAGTCTCCTCATCGAGCAGCCTCCAGTCTGTAATTGTAATCGGGATATTGTCCCTAACTTTGAAGCCACAGGCCTGACGATTCTTCCGGCATGCATCCTAAGGACCAAATGGGCTCCTGTTGCACTCACTCGTGTTATGTAAAAAATACCCTCCGGCATCTTATTTTTGCCTCGCTCCCCTCTTTTACGCATAAGTTCACTCTCTGAGGTAATAGTTAGGGGTAAGACATGTAAAAAATTGTTAAGATTATTTTCAACTACTAGCCCTGTACTTCTTCATTTGGATTATAATCTGGGTCAGGGCTCTGTGACCGTCTTCGAGTCCTACTCGGGAATAGAGAAGGATCACTCGGACTATTATACGAGCTCTCATTGGTGCTTCCATCATCAGGGTTGTTTGAATCCTATTGAAGCATTGGATCATCAACATGTAGTATCAACTTGCGAGGTCATCCCTTTTTCCATTGCACTCCTCAAGTACCACATTGTGAGTTTTCCATTTTGAGCCGGTGTATAAATATTGTGAGTTCAATTATAACTTAGGGTATACCAAAGCTAAGACCCAGATGCAAAGTAACACTAACAGCACAAGTGTAACTCAAAGTATGTCACAAGTACAGACAAGTTTAGTAGTTAAATAGAAAAACACCATTTCAGTCTCCAAACTTCATTGGCAATGCTAACAGGATGTACAAGACAAATATAATGAAACAACAAAACAAATAGTACTATTATTTTTCTTGGCTAGCTAGTGGGTGAAGATCAAACAAAGCATATTATTTTTAAGATGAAATAAAAATGCAGATCATTGAAACCCTTAACACCCTCAGATAAATATCTACCTAGCTAAGTCGAGGCGCCTCAGTCACGTCCATTGTTTTGGATATTTTTTTTTAAAAAAATCATGTTGCTGATATACTGTTCTTTTTTTCTTTTTGCCAGTTTGCTGAATTTACTAGCAAAAACTTCAAAATGTCTTTTAAGGTGTTAGTCAAAACATGCTTTGTGTTCACCTTAAAACATCACATGAACGGAGTGGAGGGTTTCTCTATATGAAAATTTCCTGAATATTGTATAGTCCTCCCAGAATGTAAATCACAGACGTTTGACCCAGCAGTCTGCACCAGGGTTAGTGGGTCACAAAATGGAATAGCAGCAAGCGTGGTTGACAGATTGACCATGCGGCAAAATTTGTACTACTACATGGATACACAAAGGAATTAACCCCTGTGATCAGATGACCCTGAACCACCAGGCAACAGTCAAACGCACAAATTAGGTACCAGCACAATCACACGGAAGCCTAGCTGGGTCATCATCAAAAGCTTGAGAACCAACTCGTGTTAGTACTACTGCTCAGCAAGCTCGAGATGTTAGCTTTCTCCTGCAGCCATCACCTTTGCACACAGCACAACCTAAAAATCCAGTATGGCGCCGCATGCATCCGACCAACATGTGGATCAAGGAACCCGGTTCCTCCTGCCTTTTGATGATGACCCAGCTCGGCTGATTCTGTTTCATACACACACATATACACAGATCAACGATAACAAACGAGGAGGGTTGCTATTCACCTTACCTCACTTATGCACGGGGTCGGCGTTAACGATGAATTCTACGCGGGTCCGGTGACGATGACGGCGGCGCAGGGATGGTTGATGACAACGGCGGCGCGGGGACGGCCGACGACGATGGCAACATGGGGTCGTGAGACGGCGGCAGGGTCAAGCGACGGCAACGGCAGCACGGGGTCTAGCAGCGGCGGCGGGGTCGAGCGACGGCGACGGCGGCGCGGGGTCGAGCGACGGTGGGTGTGCGCGACGGGAAATTTTAGCAGCCTGTCGGCATCTGTTTCGATTTTGCCCACCTTAGGGTTTTGAAGCGGCGCCGCAAGCTACTTATAAACATCATTAGTGCAGGCGGTTCTCACTACAAACCACAAGCACTAATACTTTTCTGCACGCGGTTCTTAATACGAGCTGCCTGCACTAAGGACTTAGGACTTAGTGCAAGCGGCTATCATTACAAATTGCCTGCACCTACTGCAGGCGATTCTTGTTACCAGCTGCCTGCACTATAAGTTTTTTAATTAAACAAATATTTGTTTTTACTATGAAATATTTTTAAAAAAAACTTCAGCTGCATTTCCGAGTGTTCCATGAAAATTCCATGCTATACAATTTTGCCGTAGGTTTTAATCAGTTTATCCTTAATGTATTCATTTGCATTAGTAAACACGTGGATCAAAAGTAAGTGAGAATTGAAACAAACCATTATAAGTCTACAAAAATGGTGTGCAAAAAATATATATAGATAGATACATATAGTTCATATACAAATTAAAAAATTAGGTTAGAAAATCAAATAATTTATTAAAAAATAACATGTTGCATAGAGAATTATTTAGTCCAAGCGGACCTCTTTATGGGCCGCCTGAAGTAATATTTATACATGCGGTTTTTAATACGAACCGCCTGTAGTAGAGATTCTTAATTGAACTTTTTACTGCAAAAAAAAATTTTCTCAAAATTCAACTGTACATCTCATTGTTCATGAAAATTCCATGCTATAAAATTTTGTTGTAGGTTTTAATCAAATCATCCTTAATGTGTTCATTTGCATTAGTAAACACTATACAAGTTTATGGGATTTATGGGATGTGGATCAAAAGTAAGTGAGAAATGAAACAAAACCATTGTAAGTCTACAAAAATGGTGTGCAAAGAATATATATAGATAGATACATATAGTTCATAGACAGAAAAACAAATTAGGTTAGAAAATCAAATAATTTATTAAAAAATAACATGTTACATAGAAAATTATTTAGTCCAAGCATACCTCTTTACGGATCGCCTGAGGTAATATTTCTACAGGCGGTTTTTAATACGAACCGTCTGTAGTAGAGATTTTTAATTAAAATAAATGTTTGTTTTTAATGAAATTTTTTTCTCAAAATTCAACTGTACATCTTATTGTTTCATGAAAATTCCATGCTATACAATTTTGTCATAGATTTTCATCAGTTCCCAATTAGGTTAAAAAATCATATAATCTATTAAAAATAACATTTTCCATAGAAATTTACTTATATTTTAGGACTGAGTGAGTATATATTCTGGACAAAGAGGATAGACATTATTATGCAAACGCAGTTCCCAACGCATGTCTTGCAGCAATGTTTGTGCCTAAGATTCTGGTGTTAGTCATTCATAATAATAATAATTATTATTATAATAATAATAATTATTATTATTATTATTACATAAGTAAGTTACATAAATGTCCTTTTCTTTATTTTGGTCTTGGCCTTTACCATGTGAGGTAGTGAACGATTAGTTGAGTCTGTGCCACTATGATTTTTGTTAGACGCAATGATAACTGTCTTTTATGTGCTCAATTGGGATATAATGTCTAATTTCGTACTAGATCTGATTTCGTGCAATGAGGTTATCACTAAGACTTTACTGTACAATTAAACCTGTCACAGGGAAAATATGGACAAGGTTAGAAATTTGCGATATGGCAAACACAGCATGTCCATTTAATAAGTACTAAATTTTTTTATCATGGTTGAGCACATGCAGACACATTCAACTTTTTTTTAGATTATTATCAATTTGGTGTTTTTTTAAGGAAGCTTTAAACACAATAAGGGTGCTTTAGATTATTATTTTTTCTTTCTTTGTCATGATTATTATCCTGGTGCTGTGGTAAAATTTGTATTCAGATATCTGTCATTATAATGATACTGTGTCACCATGTGAAGTTTTGTAAAATTTATGCCATTGCTTTTTTATCAATATTTATTAGCACTGCAACTAAGTAGTAATTAATGGTGGCCTTTTATTGATGTGCCTGCTGGTGCTCCTCTTATTCTATTTGTGTTTATTGTTAGAATTATGAAGGCTAACATATCGTTTAGGCTTTCCTGAATGTTTTCCGAATCAAGAAATAGAAACACAATTCTTTCAGTTCTAGTGATTATCATTTTCTGCATGCGTATCATGTTTGAAAGACGGAAGCTTATAAATGTGAAGAAGCAGTATTTTCAGCAACATGGAGGGTACCTATTATTTGAGAAGATGAAATCAGACCAGGGTCTTGCATTTACTGTGTTCAGTGAAGCAGAGCTAGAACAAGCAACAAACAAATTTGATAAAAGCCAGATTCTTGGACATGGGGGCCATGGCACTGTATACAAGGGAATAATTAAGGACAAAATTTCAGCGGCCATTAAAAGATGTGCTTTAATTGATGACAGGCATAAAAAGGAATTTGGTAAAGAATGCTCATTCTTTCCCAGATCAATCACAGGAACATTGTTAAGCTATTGGGTTGCTGCCTTGAGGTAGAAGTTCCAATGCTAGTATATGAGTTCATTCCAAATGGAACACTCTTTGATCTTATTCATGGCAAAAAACGCACATTGCATATACCATTCAGTTCTCTACTGAGGATTATCAATGAGGCAGCTGACGGACTTGCCTTTCTACATTCGTATGCAAATCCACCGATCGTACATGGTGACGTGAAGACATCTAACATCCTTCTCGATGAGAATTATGTGGCAAAGGTATCAGATTTTGGTGCGTCCATCCTGGTGCCAACTGACGAAGCCCAGTTTGTGACAATGGTTCAAGAACATGTGGTTATCTGGACCCTGAATATATGCAAACATGCCGTTTGACAGACAAGAGTGATGTTTACAGCTTTGGTGTCATCATTTTAGAGGTTCTTACTGGGCAGATGCCATTCAAACTTGATGAGCATGAGCTGCAACGCAGCTTGTCATCAAATTTCTTATTGGCTATGAAGGAGAATAATCTTGAAGCTATGCTGGACAGTCAACTAAAAGAGCATGAAAACATGGAGTTGCTTAGGGGACTCGCGAAGGTAGCTAAACACTGCTTGGACATGTGCGGTGATAACCGGCCCTCCATGAAAGAAGTATCCGATGAGCATAGTAGATTAAGAAAGCTTTCAAGGCACCCATGGCTACATCATGGCTCTGAAACAGATGAATTTCTCTCCGGAGCATCAACCAGCAGCTACTTCGAAATAGAACAAAGCACCACGTACCCGGTAAAAGATGAGGAAATGCTCAAGTGCCAAAGCAGTTCTTACTTTTTCAGGTAAATCCGAAATTCGACATGTCTATACTTCAGCCTGTGACGCTGTACTGATACTATTATTGATATCTATATTTGTAATTGATGATCAAAAGACTTGCTGTTGTTTTAAAATTACATAGGTTTGTCATTACCAGCTGAGGGATTTATGATTATCCGATGCACACTTTCATGTATACAAGAGGCTATTTATTTTATATTTACTGTTTACAGTAAATGGCTTTCGTATCACTGAAAATCTGATTTACCCATCTTAGTGTTTTCAAGGAAATGTTTAGCATCCTGGCATTCAACACCTTATTATATACCTCACTGAAACTGAATGTAAAGCTGAGATGAACCTGGGGCACGAATTCATCCGTGATCATCTGATGGGAATCCCGTGTTTTTTTTGTACTATCTCCGCAACTGCGCTTCATCTTTTGCCTACAAGGCCAAATCTAGCTTAAAATTTACGGGTACCCTATAAATTTTTATAAAATACAACTTAAATGTGACCTTCGCGATACCCGATTTAATCCCTACATGTACGTAATGGCCACTCGAACAACTGGCATGCACAAACTGCAAGATGTCATCATCAACCGAGCTGTAGCACTGCGCGCGTACTACAATGGACTATAGAAACAACGTATGAAAAAATAGGGGATCCAAGATTTTAGGACACGCGTAACATTTTGGTCTTGGCTTTGGCAGGAAAATATTGGTGCCCAACACTAAGCTCTGTATAACAGGAGTTAGATCATTAAAAGTATGGAATTAAACTCAGCTGGAAAGAGAGAATACCTTTTTGGATAAAAAACAATGGTAACTTATTTTTCACGAGCAAAATTTGCACCGGCCAAAATATGACTCAAATCTCTCCAACGAAAAAAATCACAGCTACTAGTGGACATAACCATGCGCGCCACAAGGATGAAGGATGTAGGGCACAACAGTGAATACAATTTCACCTTGAAAATAAAAGCTAGCATGAATTCGAGATTGCACATCAAACTGGAAAACATTTTGGGTTCTGCTGTTCAATTTACTCATGTACTTTACCAATCTCAATTAGAATTATTTGTAGCAATTAAATGAGTAAGTTTCACAAAAGCACAAGAATTTGGACCCTTGTTTCAGAGAACCTCAACTTTTTAAACCAGATTCAAAGAACCCCGAGAATGTGCACCCATTGTGTCATAAACCCACAATCTTTTCGATAGTAGTCAATGAAAAAGTTTATATATAGGGGAAAGAATGACTGATATTGACCAAGACCAAAAATTGTGAGTTCATGAGAGGAAGCGTGCAAATACTTGGGTTATTTGAAACTTTTTCCAAAAGCTCTGGTTCTCTGTAACTACTGACCAAATATCTGTGGTTTTGTGAGATTAACTCCAAATAAGTATGCTGACATGGTTGAAACCCCTCTGCGCCATAACTTATTAAGGGTTTTGACAAGGCAATCACACCATAATCAAGTCCCTTGATAGAAGGGAGATGTTATCTGCCTTAATATTTGCTCGTTTTATCACCTTGGAAGCATCAGAGCGTGGAAGGTTTTAATAGCGAACACCAACTGTGGCTCAATTGGCTCCTTCATCATGTTGTAGTACTCATTCTGTACAAATTGTAAAACGATCAAAATGCTGAAACAGTAAGGTGTACATTTTCTCCCTCTTACTTCATATCTTCAAAGCAAAATGAAAATAGACATAATACCTTGTTTGGGAATTTTCTAAACAAGATCTCCTCTAGCCTCCTGGCAAGTTTGAGCAACCGCCGCCTCCAGTCAGCAGTCTTTTTCTTCCTTCCTATATACTGGAATCTGCCATTTTGACAGTACAAGTCAGCAGTCAGCACCCAATCCTACATGTCCCATTTGTTGAATTCAAAAAGGCCAGTTGCAGACTTTAAGTTTGAGATTTGGGATAGAAGTTAAACTATAGCTTAAAAAAGACTTGGCAAACTTCCATAAATATTGTAAGCAAAGTAGCACATCTATTTTCTCTGCAGTGTGTTCAGCTGGGTCAGATGTTGTTCAGAAGCTTTTTTTTTTAAATGGATTTACCACTTAGTTTCTGTATATGCCTCACTGACTCAGTACAATAACACACAAGCCAGTAAAAGAATGCCAGAGTAAAAAAAAACTTACATTTTCTCACGCATCGCGTCACGCAGCATAACAAAATGTTGGATGTCCATATCATGCATCTGCCGAGGCTGCAGTGGATTTGGCCGCTGTTGATTCTGACAATACGGTATTATGGCAGGTTGAGAGATGATCTGTAATTTGTCTTCTTGTTCATGATTCAGTTGTGGTGACCAAAAATTTACATCTTGCGGTTCAATGAGACTCTCATTTTTTATTTGAAGCTCTGGTGAACTGGACATAATGTTTAACTGACTCAGCTGCTTGCCAAGTACCTGTATTGACCGAAAGTCTCCGTTTCCTAGGTGATGAAAAACCTCAGTTTTTATGCAAGGTTTCAAAAGAAAACTTCAAACGTAGATTCAGGTAACTGGAAACTAGGAAAACAATTTCGGTGAAATTTCACCGAAATTTCCGAAATATCGTATTTATCAATGAGGTCCGATATTTTTTTTATCACCGAAATTTCATCGCTTAGTATGCATAATCAACGAAAAATACATTGTTTGTATACAACCATATTGTCTTATAGATTAATAGCAATTCCTTGTGAGTTTGTGTAAATTAGTTTTAAAAGTATTTAAATTAATTCACCGAAATTACCGATATATCCGAAATATCATATTTATCAGTGACATCCGATTTTTTTTTTATACCGGAATTTTTTTCCTAGACTGGAAACAAGTTCAAAGACTCTCGTAAAATTGTACGCACCAGCTATGCAGGTACCCATGTTAGCATTCAGAGTATCCATGTCTGCACCAGATGCTAAAAAGGCGTTGTTGTTAGTAACAAAAGGAACACTAGTTTTCCCTGTGGCGCCTCTTGCCTCACTACGAGGTCCTGAAATCATGGTGCCGTCGCCAGATGAAGATGCCATCTGCCGTGACATTAGTTTCTTTTGACGATTACGTCGATTCCGAGCCAGCAGTGTCTTCAGAGAGCTGCAAAATGGAAAGGAAAAGAGAAACAATACCTTGTTTGAGAATTTCGTGAGTATGATACCCTCAAGCCGTTTCACAATTTGGTGGCGGCACCTGTCACCGTTATGTGGTCATTTCTTTCCTTCCTACTATATACTTGCATTCAGAACAATGACCCAGATTTTTACATGATGTCAAAGGAAACAGTTCAATTCACAGAAAAAACGCAGGATTCAGAAATTTCAAAGGAGGCCTAACTAGTTTCGAAACCCATGTGTAGTGATAATCTTTTTTTATGCGAGGATAACTAGAAGCATTGTTGGCTTTGGAACGCATCAATTTCACGAAGAAGACTTACGTCTGCTCAGTGGCGAAGCTCAATGAGGCAAGGGAGGTGCCTTGGCACCAAGGTCAGGCAACAAAAACCTTCTTTACTAGCTTAAATCCACCATTTGTGCACCATCCTCAGCTACAAATTGTGTACCCTTAATAGGCGCAGCTGAAGTGTACACCCCCTCAGTTTGTCTCTAGCTTCGCCACTGCGTCTGCTCTCGCAGTGTCCCAAACTGCTGAACCGTTCCTGGAAGCACGGCGGGATCCTTCACAGGCTTCGGCTGCTGCGTCCCGTCGGCGCCAGCGCCATCGTCAACGGCACCACTGCCGTTGCCATCGGGATTCACCCACGCCACCATCTGTGCTGAAGATAGGAGCAAGCCTGAAGTGAAGTCACAAGGGGAAAATATTACGAGAAAGGAGCAAGCTTTCCTCCAATCCTGCAAACAAGAACAGGAAACAAGACACCCTGCTCCAAGACAAAACAAAAATTCTGTCCAACGAAGCAGAAATTACATTGCTACAGGGGAAACGGCGGGGATGGTGTCGGTCGAAGAGGAGGAGCTGATGGGGATTCCTTGACCTTGAGAGACCCTCACCCGGCATGCAGAAGGTTAGGTCAACTTTTAAACCGGTACAGCTTTACTAAATCATCTCGGCGACACCGATCACTGTTGGAGTGCTGGTCAGTGGTCATCACCTGCTCTATTAACCGCGTTTCCTCGTGGCTGTAAACAATGGCGCCGTTCACGACGACAAACCACCAGGATCCAGGCTAGGGGTTCCAGTAGTGGCCACGGATTAGACTGAGCAGTAAGCTGGTGGCAAGTTTAGTGGTATAACAAACACTGGCCAACAAAGAATATGATGCTCCAAATACAAATGGATTGAAGCCATCAGTTGCAAGAGAAACCCGAACATTCCTCGAATCAGTTGCGCTAACAGTACTAAAATATGTCTATGCCTCAGCATCGAAGGGGTGCACCATAACACTTGGGTTAGAACATGAGCCCTCCTTGTGTCAACGCATGTTCCTTGCATTTTTGGGTTTCATAAACAACATTTGCAACCTTGGTATGATTGAGAGGTAACGCAGAACTTTGTGTGGTATTGACTTATGTTTGCGCCTTTGGTCAGCAGATTCAACTACCATATAACGACTTTGCCCACAGACATCATATTTTTTTCTTGAGCTCATCTTGTTTGTAGTATATCATACAATTATTGACACATGCCTCGTTTAACATAAGGTATTTTGAGACCTTTAAGGAGACACACTCATATAAGATATTTGGCATTTTATGATTCTCAGGGAGTACATTACTGATAAGTTTAAGTAATTTATTCATGCACTCCCCAGTTAGATTGTGTTGTGATTTAATTGCCATCAATCGTGTCACTGCAGTTAGTTGAGATACACGAATAAAATTATGGAGTGCTCTTTTGAGGCAGACAACATATCATAGAACGCCTTAACATTTCCTCTTGGTTCCTCTTCTACTCTATCAGTCTCCATTGCTCCACCAAACTTATCCAACATTTCATCTAACTCATCAACAGTATCAAATACATTCCCTGATGTGGATGGACCAAAAGGATGCTCACCATGTTCAGTCCATCTAGTGTACCTAGGCATGAAACCCCTCTTACACAAATGCATGCTCATTACTGCCCTCCTCCTCTAACTCTATTACGACATTTTGAGCATGGCAAACTACTCCAAATTTTTTAGCAATGAATACACCATTGAAAGCACGATCTAGAAAAAAAATTTAGTTGCGCACCCAATCTTCTGAGTGACAACCATTATAATTCTAACCTTCATACATCCAACTATGATCTTCTATATATTCACATGGCTAATGTTGCAACAATATAAAACAAGCAAAAATGAATAGTGTTGAATGAGGCCATATATGCACATAAAGTAATAAGCACAAAATAGTTCAATTCTCACCTGTTGATGTCTCTTTTATGAGCAACTCTCTCTCCCAGCTATTCCTTCTTGTCTCACTTTGAACTCAAGACACAGCAGCTGCAAAAAAAATAACAAAAGTTTCATCTAAGCATATTCAGATGCACATTAATATAAAACAAGCAGTAAACATAGATAGTGTTGAATGAGGCCCCTATATGCACATAAAGTAATAAGTGCACAACAAAAAATTCAATTCTCACCAATTGATGTCCTTTTTTATCAGCAACTCTCTCCCACCGATTTTTTTTCTTTTCTCTGAGACACAGCTGCTGAAAAAAGTAACAAAAGATTCCCCTAAACATATTCAGATGCACAACAATATAAAACAAGTAGGCAAGACAGTGTGTTGAATGAGGACCTGTGTTGGAGGTTGCTTGTATAGTGGCGGGGTGTTGCAGGGCAGAAAGTAGCTGCCGCGGTGGTGAGATGATGGGGGCAGAAGGCCGTGGCGAGATGGGTGGCGACGGCACCGGATTTTGGGGGCGGAGACGCGGGTAGGCGCGGGCACATGCTTTTTTTGTGGGCAGACGCGGGCACTATTGCACCTTTTTATTTTTTGACCACGCCAACAAAATTTCTTAGAAAGAGACCCCGCACCAAGTTTTTTTAGAAACATTGAAATTTAACAGGGAACGTACGGGTTTCTCTATGATTTCCTATCTCACTCTAGGGATAAATTCCTCTTTCCCTTGGAAAATAAGAGACCTAGAGAAAGCTTTCCCTAGGTTTTAAAAAAATCTTAGGCTTTGTTTGGGAAGCCTAATCTCCGTGGGAAATCGGGCCTAATCCACAGGGTAAATCTAACCCGTGTAACATCTTCCCCAACCAACCCCGCTGGCCTTTTGGATGTCTGACGGCCACAATTTCCCTGGGGCAGGCCACCCCGTTGCCCTCCGATCCACGTGGATAACAAAAATCTCCTCCTATGTCGATTATTTCTTTCCCCGTCTATCTCGCCCTCGCCCCGCTGCTTCGCGACTCTCCGCACTTCTCCGTCGCGTCGCAGCCGCCAGCTTCCCACAAGCACCTCACCGCAGCCATCCACACCTACACCACGTCACCGACCAACTTCCACAGCCCTGGTGCGGTTACTTTTCCTCCCGGCCATCTCTCGTGGCCTCGTGTCGCTTCGTGACTCCGTCACCACCGTATCGCCGCCGCCCCGGCTACACGCCGAGCCCGCGTCCGCGGAGGAGAAGAAGTCTCAACAGTTCATGCAGTTGCCTTCCAACTGTGGCCTGTTTGATAACGGAGGAACCCATGTTCACCCATGCCCTGTTCGTGTGCCCCCCAGATCCAGTTCGCTCATGCATGTACGTGCCACCCACTGGATTCAGGTTCAGCCGCATCCTGCTCGGTCCTGTCTTCTATTCCCTGTCTCATCCATCCAAGGATCCGCAGTTTTTCAGTTGGAGGCATCCATTATTTCCCTCCCGTTGACACTTGCTCTGCTTAAGCAACCATTTTTATCCATTTGTTTGCCCATCAGTATAGATCGTGCAATGAGCATCTTGTCGGCGTTCTGACCACCGGCACAAAAAATATACGATCGCGGGGGAGGTGTGCCTTCGGATTCGATGTGGTCTAGCCTAAGGAAGACTCAAGGAGATTTTTACCTGGTTCGGACCACCTCGAGCGGTGTAATACCCTACGTCTAGGGGGCGGATTATCTCGATGATAACGTTACAAAGGCGGGATCCTCTCTTCGCGGGAGGATCCGGAATGCGGGCGAGTGGGGTGCTTGCTCGGAAGGATGCAAGGACCCTGAGTTCTAGTGGAGCTCGTGGATTTGTCTTTCGTGTGTTTGTGGCTGTTCTGGGTTGTTTTGTTCTTCTCTGTTGCGATGTATTGCTGCCTCGTGTCTCTATTGCTCTCCGGGTCTCCCTTTATATAGGAGTGGGCCCTGGGGTTACAAGTGGTGGATCCTATGCGATCCTGCCGTCTCGCCGACAGGTGGGCCCTTCTGTCGTTGTCGTCATCATTTCGCTTCGTCCAGGCGTGGTCGTGACCTGTCGCGTCGTGCGCAGCAGCAAGTACTGTGACGCTTGTCCGACGCTACTGTGCCGGCTACAGTGCTGTTATGTCTCGTCCAGCAGCCGTCGCACAGCAGCCGTCGCAGCTTTCTGCTGGAGTGTCGCCGTGGTGAATCTCGCCTCGTCCCGTCAGGACGGATGACAGTTGGCCATCAGAGTAAATGTACCATAACGCGGCACCTACCCCCCAGGGGTCGATCCCCGGGGGTCGACCTTCGGAGGCCGGAGTCTCCGCGTGCCACCGCGACTAAGGCATGGCTGTCGTAAATCGTCGCTGGAGGGTCGGATCCCGTGGTCGTCCGACCCCTGACTCGGGGCCTTACGCGTTTGAGCACAGACTGTCATGTACCCGGGGTACTTGATCTCGACAGTAGCCCCAGAGCCTGGCGTTGTTAACGACCTCTGGTTGAGGCGGCGTCGGGCTGGTCGCTCCCGAGGTTCGTTGTGCTCCTACGGGGGCGCGCGAGCGCCCCCGTAGGGCGTAGCCCCCGAGCCCTCGAGCGATCCGGAAGGTCGGTCGTGGGCTGAAACGTTGCGCGGTCCATCATTTGTCGACAGTCGATCATATCAAGATCGTTTCGTTGGCTCAGCCCCCGAGCCTAGAGGTGACCCGGGGAGCCGGCTAAGCATCGTGCCGACGGTCGAGGTCGGACCGAGGTCGGTCTCGATTTTTCTGCTTGGCAAGACGCCTGGGAAGGGCCAGTTTCGACGTGGTCCTTGTCCGTGATCAGCGTCCGATCGTTCGGATTGGCCCGAGGGCCTCGGTTGTCGGTCAGCCGATCGTTGGGGGTTTCATTCTGCGTGCACGCATCGTTTCGACCGTCGAGGTCGGGCCGAGGTCGTTCTCGGTATTTCGTTCGGTGAGACGCCTAGGTCGGACCGGTTCGATGCGGTTCCTGCCCATGATCAGCGTCGCGCCTAGGCTTAGCTATGATCAGCGCCCGAACGTTCAGGTTGGCCCGGTGGCCCCGGCTATCGGTCAGCTGGTCGTGGGGGGCTTCGTTCGGTTGCCTCCCCTCATTCGAATCCGCCACTAAGGTTACGGGGATCGGACGGCTTCCGTGCCTCCACGTGGAGGGCAATCGGACCGTTCGAGAATTTGAACCGCCGGTCGATCCGAGCGGTTGATTTGAACTCGATCGGTCGGTGCCGAGGACGCGGCGGTTCGCGCGCTCGCGTCACGTCACCTGCCAGACGTACTCTGGCAGCCGTCTCGTCGGAGTAATTGTTACCGTCCTGTCCGCGGCGGAGGCGGCAAGGTGCAGCCCGGGCCCGCTCGTCAGCGGGTCGTGGGCGGACTGCTAGGGTGCGCTTCGGGGCGCGACCCTACGATCGAGCAGTTATTCTTCGGCCGATCGTGGGGGGCGCAGTAATTGCCCGGGCCCTTTAAAATGAGAGGTGCGGTAACTTCACGTTTTCACCCGGCTTCCTTGCTCCGTCTTAAATCTTTCCGTCACGCGCGGGAGCCCGTTAGCTCTGCATTTCGCCGTAGCGTCGTTAGGTCCGGCGATCGCCGTAGCTTCCATTCGCGTTTCCATTACGCTCGCCGCCACCTACAGAATGTCCGAGTGTGAGCCTTCGTGCGTCAACGACCTCTGCTCGAGAGGTGGAGCGTCGTTGGGATGGTCCCGCTGAAGGAATCGGCGGGCTAAGTGGCCGGCTTCGACCATGTCGTGCCCGCGCCGCCGCCGGGGAAGATCGTCAGCTTCCTGGCGTACCACGAGCGCAGGCTGGGGCTGCCAGTCTCTAGTTTCTTCCGCGGGGTCCTCAATCAGTACGGCGCCCGGCTTCACCCGCTGGCGTCGAACGGGATCCTCCACGCCGCCGTCTTCGTCACGCTTTGCGAAGCGTACTTGGGGATTCGGCCGAGCCTCCCGCTGTGGAGGTACTTCTTCCTCGCCAATCTCCAGACGTCGAAGGAGACTGGGGTCAGCCGACGCGTCAGCGGCGTCAGCATCATGCTCCGAACTCGAGTCCCAAGAGTACATCGAGGTCGCAGCCTCGCAGCCTCGCCCACGAAGCCGACGGCGGGGTCGCCCTGCGGCTCGAAGCCCGAGGGCGGATCGTCGGCGAGCCGGAGCTCGGCCGCAATGGCGGAGGCGGCTGCCACCATCGCCGCTGAAGAATCGGACCCTTTC
>BCLF01000005.1:706707-726501 GCA_001602275.1 Zoysia japonica
GTCGGGACGTCGGGCTCCGCAGGCCAAAGCGGCGACGTCGGGGTCGCCGTCGAAGCGCAGGGACCGGCGGCGTCGACCGCCACCTGGGAGATCCCCGGGCGAGGGCCCCTCCCACTCGAAGGGGCGATCGATGGCTTCGGCTATCTGATGGACCAGGTGGGAGATGCCCGAGCCCTTAACATGCGGTTGGTCGCCAGCCTCCGCCAGCTATCGGGGATCGCTGAGGAGGTCGGCGCCATCTACGACGAGGCTCACTTCGTCGAGTACCGGGTAAGTTCGAGTCCGGCTCTCGGTTTCCTTCTTTTTCGAATTTCGGGCTGATAATCTTCTGCAGGACAACTTGTACATGGTCCTGGGTCGGCCCCCACGCGGGTTCGTCGCCCAAGCCGAGGTTGACGTCCTCAAAGAGGAACTGGCCAAGGCGCGGGCCGAGTCGAGGGAGGCAGCAGCTGACTTGAAGTCGCAGCTCCTTGCTGCGCGGGAGTCGGCTCGCGTCGCCCTCGAGGAGGCGAACAAGGCGCGCACCGAGGCGGCGACGTCCGAGGCTCGGGCCGCCCGGACCGCGGTGGCCCTTGAGCAGGCCAACCGCACGGTCGTCGGTAAGTCGCCGTGTGTTCTTCCGGCCTTTGGGGTCTGGTTCTAACTCGTTCTGTTGCAGGGCTTCGTCGCCAAGCAGCGGAGCACGAGACCGAGATGCGGCGCCTCGGTCTCCACCAGCACGCTGAGGGGGCCCGCTTGACCCTAGAGCAGATGCTGCGCATGACGAAGGAGGAGCGCGACCGTGCCTTCGAGCAGGTCGACCTTCTGATGTCAGAGCGGGTGGTGCTCCAGTCCGAGGTTGAGCAGGCGGCGGACCTCGGCCAGACACGTGAAGAGGCCGCCAAGGTCCAGGAGGAGCTCTCGGCAGCCCAAATCCGGAACGAGCGCTTTCGGAAGAGACTCGACCGGGCGGGGCAGGCCGCCAAGGCCGCCGCAAAAGAGCGGGACGGTAAGGGTCGGCCCCTCCCTATTCGCTCTAGCTGTCTTCGGTTTTCTGCTGACGTTTTGGAATGCAGGGTTGGCGGGCGAGGTTTAGACCCTAAGGTCGGCGGGTCTGAACCTCATTGGGAAGTTGTACTCCGGAGTGCCGAACTCCGTCCCGACGGGGGTCGTCGCGCACGCTCTGCAGCTACTTCCGGGGATCGTCTCCGATGTCGTGATGAGGGCACTGGAAGACGGGTCCTCGACAGCCTTAGCCCTGGTCCGCTCCCATTATCCGGATGCGGACCTCGGCAGGGTCGTCGAGGGCTTCACGTCGGGCTACTTGGACGAGCAGTTGGACGCGATCTCGGTGGACACGCAGGAGCCCGGGGCGAAGGCCGTCGCCGACTTCAAGACGGAGGACTTCCTGGCCGAGCGATTCGGCCTGCCTATGTATAGGTCCGAATATCTAAAAAGTGTTACTGTATTAATAAAGAATATCGTTCAAAGAATATCGTTGGGAAACTTTAGCGAGTTTAAGTGTGAATTTTCGACCCTCTTTCGCATGCTGCATCTGTTTTTCGCGCCCCCTTCGGCGTCAATCAAGCGAATAGGCCGAGTATAGCTCGTAGATAGTATAGCCACGGGAAGGCTTCGAACGAAAAACGCGCGCGAAGTTTGTCGTTTGAGGGTGACCCGCGAGCTCGGCGCGGGTCGGGGATCCGACCCCGAGAAAACAAAAAGACGGAAAGACGTAACAAGTTAACGGGTCTCTTGACAGTAGGCTTCCATCTTCGGGTCTCGACAGCTGGAAACCTTCATGACTTGACTGACGGCCAGCTCGGAGTCGCCCTTGACGTAGAGAACGCCGAGGGTGGTGGCCATTCGCAGGCCGTGGAGAAGCGCCTCGTATTCGGCTACGTTATTAGAGGCGCAGAACTGCAACTGCAGCACGTATCGGAACCTGTCTCCCTTCGAGGAGATCAGGACGACCCCAGCCCCCGCGCCCTTGAGCATGCAGGACCCGTCGAAGTACATGGTCCAGTACTCGACGCTGCCGAGGGCTGGCGGTTCCTGAACCTCGGTCCATTCGACGACGAAGTCGGCCAGGGCCTGGGACTTGATGGCCTGCCGAGGGACAAAAGCGACTTCGAGCCCCAGGAGTTCCATGGCCCACGTGGCGAGGCGTCCGACCGTGTCCTTGCCACCGACGATCTTCCCGAGTGGGAAGCTGGTGACGACACGGACAGAATGGCTCGTGAAGTAGTGTTGCAGCTTGCGGCTTGTGATGAGGACGGCGTAGATCAGCTTCTCCACCTAGGTGTACCGAGTCTTGGCGTCGGCCAACATCTCGCTGACGAAGTAGACAGGCCGCTGAACAGACAGAGCCTGACCCTCCTCGCTTCGCTCGACGACGAGGACAGTGCTGACAACTTTTGAGGTCGCCGCGATATAGAGGAGAAGAGTCTCTTCTGGGGTCGGGGACGTGAGGACCGGCGGCGATGAGAGCAGGGCCTTAAGCCGATCGAAGGCCTCCTGGGCCTCAGTGGTCCAGGTGAACCGCTTTGCTTTTCGTAGTAGCCGGTAGAAGGGTATCGTCTTTTCGCCAAGCCTTGAGATAAAACGGCTGAGGGCCACCAAGCATCTGGTCAGCTTCTGGACGCCTTTGACGTTGCTGATGGGCCCGAGGTTGAGGATCGCGGAGATCTTCTCGGGGTTTGCTTCAATCCCCCGCTCGAAGATGACGAAGCCAAGCAGCTTACCCGAGGGGACCTCGAAAACGTATTTTTCGGGATTCAGCTTGATCCGATAGCGCCGGAGGTTTGCGAACGTTTCCTCTAGATCCTGGACAAGGTCAGAGGTCCGTCGAGTTTTGATGACGATGTCGTCGACGTAGACCTTCAGATTCTGACCCAGCTGGTCGTGGAAGCACTTCTGCATGCAGCGCTGGTACGTGACCCCAGCGTTCTTGAGCCCGAATGGCATAGTGACGTAACAGAAGGATCCGAAGGGCGTGATGAAGGACGTGGCCGGCCGGTTGGACTCGCGCATAGAAATCTGGTGATACCCAGAGTATGCGTCGAGGAAGCTCAGGGTTTCGCACCCGACGGTCGAGTCCACCACTTGATCAATGCGCGGGAGAGGGAAGGAGTCCTTTGAACAGGACTTGTTGAGACTCGTGTAGTCAACGCACATCCTCCATTGTCCGGTCTTCTTTTTCACCATTACAAGGTTGGCTCACTCGAGGTGGTAGACCTCTTGAATAAACTTAGCATCTTGGAGCTTTGACAATTCGTCCCTAATGGCTCGGCACTTATGGTCGTCGAAACGCCGGAGTCGCTGCTTGACGGGCCGAGAGCCCGTGATGATGTCGAGAGAGTGCTCGGCGACTTCTCTCGGGATGCCGGGCATGTCCGATGGTGCCCAAGCGAAGACGTCCTGATTTCGGGTGAGGAAGTCGATGAGCGCGCTTTCTTATTCGCTGAAAAGCGCTGTTCCGACCCTGAATGTCTTGGAGGGGTCGGTGGGATCGAGAGTCACCTCCTTGGAGTCGTCGGCGGTTTTGAAGGATGTCGACAACGTGGCCTTGGAGTGGAGTGCTGAGTCCGACCCTTCTGCTTTGCGGATTGCGTCTAGCCGGGCCAGGCCCGATTTGACGGCGGCCAGCTCGAAGCTCTCCTGCTCACACGCCAGAGCGTGTTGGAAGCGTGACGAGACCGTGATGACGCCCTTCGGCCCGGGTATCTTCAGCTTCAGGTAGACGTAGTTAGGGATGGCCATGAACTTCGCGTAGCAGGCCCAGGATGGCGTGGTAGGCGCCGGTGAAGTCGACCACCTCAAAGGTGAGCGACTCGGTCCGAAATTTGCTCCGGTCTCCGAATATGACTGGGAGCGTGATCTGACCGAGGGGCGTCGCGTAGCCCCCGGGGACGACTCCGTGAAACGGAGCGTGGGTCGGGCGAAGGTCGGTCTCTGTCAACTTCATCGCCCGGAAGGCGTCGGCATACAGGATGTTGAGGGCGCTCCCTCCGTCCATGAACACCTTCGACAGGCGCACGGAGCCGACGATGGGGTCGAGCACCAACGGGAGGCGCCCCGGCTGCGGGACGTGGTCCGGGTGATCAATCCGATCGAAGGTGATCAGAGCCTCGAACCACTTGAGGTAGCGGGGAACCGCAGGGTTGGTAGCGTTGACCTCGCGCTAGGTCCTCTTCTGACAGCCGCGGGATTCGCAGTAGGCTGCGTGCCCGCCAAAGATCATGAGGCAGTCCTCCGGCTCGGGGAAAGCTGTGCCGACGTCTTCCTCGGCACCCTTAGTTTGGGGGTTGGTCTTGGCCGCCGAGGAGTCGGTCTGGAGTCCGCTCCTGAAGAACCTTCTTGCCAGGTGACAATTCCGGAGGGTGTGCTTGACCGACATAGAATGGTTGGAGCCGAGCCGGTCGAGCATCTTGTCGAAGTGGCCGTCGTGGTTGACCGGCTTCTTGGTCGGGGGTCGGGCTAGATGGTCCACGGCGGCTATGAAGTCGTCATCGTCTTGCCCTTCTTGCGGCTCGAGCTGCCGCCACCCCGCTCGTTGCGACGGTCCGCAGACCGGTCAGATGGGCGGTCCCCCCGACGGTCGGTCTCCGACCTCTCGTCTTTCGCCCGACCTCGGTCGAAGTTGGTCTGCACGGCCTCTTCTCCGATGGCGAAGGTTGTGGCGATGTCGAGGAGGTCTCGGGCCGTCCGAGAGTTCCTCCGGCCCAACTTGTGGACAAGCGCCTTGGACGTCGTTCCGCAGGTGAAGGCGTTAATCACGTCGACGTCGCCGACGTTGGGGAGCTTGTTGCGCTTTCGTGAAAAGCGCTGGATGTAGTCCCGGAGCGACTCGCCGGGCCCCTGCTTCCAATTCTTAAGGTCCTAAGAGTTACCTAGACGCATGTAAATCCCTTGAAACTTGCCGACGAAGATTTGGCGCAGGTCGCTCCAGTCTTGGATGCAGCCCTCGGGGAGGTGTTCGAGCCACCCTCGGGCTGAGTCGGTGAGGAAGAGCGGCAAGTACTGGATGGCGAATAGGTCGTCCGCTCCTCCGGTCCTGCGGGCGAGGCGGTAGTCCTCGAGCCAGTGGACGGGGTTCGTCTCCCCGTTGTAGCGGCCGATGATGGTCGGGGGCGCGAAATCTCTGCGGGAATTTCGCGTGCCAGATGAGCGATCCGAACGCTCTGGGTCCGACCCCATCAGGACTCGGGCTTCTGGAGTCGAGGGAGCCGCGTCGATAGTAGCGGTCGTGGGAGCGTCTCCGCCGGGACTCGGCGCGGAGCTCACTCCTGGCCTGGCGTCTGGCGTCGATGGTGCCCCGAGCGTCGTGGTTGGGGCCGAGTCGCGGGAGTACCGACCCTGCAAGGTGTCGAGGGTTTCGTTCCTCGACTTGGCTGTCGCGCGCCGAGCTCCGCCGATCCTGGGACCGGCGGTTGCTTCTCGTCTCCGACTGCTGAGGCCGGAGGGACGCTTATGGTCGTTGAAGCGCGCTGCCGAGGTAGAAGCGTACGCGGTCGTACACTTCTCATAGTGCTGGGTCCTCGGGAGCAGCGGTCTCGTTGAGGATGCACGCTGCCGCCGCAAGGTTCTCGAGCGGGGTGTCAAAGGTCGGCGGCCCTCTAGCTGCGAGCTACTGGTAGGTAGACCATCCCCGAGCCCATGCCGCGTCGCTGGGCCCGGCTGCAGCCTTGCCCCTAGGCTCGGGGCTGCCAGTGCGTCCC
This sequence comes from Zoysia japonica, assembly GCA_001602275.1. Classification (NCBI taxonomy): domain Eukaryota; kingdom Viridiplantae; phylum Streptophyta; class Magnoliopsida; order Poales; family Poaceae; genus Zoysia; species Zoysia japonica. Next base: position 712,407 of record BCLF01000005.1, read on the forward strand.
GGGGGCGGCCAGACTTGGCCGGCGGCGTCCACCGTGGGGCGCAGGGACAGGTTGGCACCCGGCGACGTGTTGGCAGGAGTTGCCGATTCCGCGCCCTTCGGGGCATGGAGAGTGAAGCACTCCCTCGACGGGTCGTGCCCCAGGATGAGGTGGCTCCGGGGCCTCCAAGGAGGGCGCCTCTCGCACGGAGCCTGGAGGCGGAACTTGCCGCCTTCGTTCGCGACGAAGTTTAGGTTTCCGAAGTGAAAAGTCTGCTCAAAGGCAAAAGTGGAGACTTCCATGACTGGCCGTCTTTAGAGACAGTGACCGTGAAGTCCCCGAAGCGGAGGTGGGAGACCGAAATGTCCCCCACGACAAAGTATGAAGCCATCAAAAAGCCAAAGCGAGAGCACACCAAAAGAGAATGCCCCCTTCCTGGCGCGCCAACTGTCGGCGTTCTGACCCCCGGCACAGTAAATATACGATCGCGGGGGAGGTGTGCCTTCGGATTCGATGTGACCTGGCCTAAGAAAGACTCAAGGAGATTTTTACCTGGTTCGGGCCACCTCGAGCGGTGTAATACCCTACGTCCAGAGGGCGAATTATCTCGATGATAACGTTACAAAGGCGGGATCCTCTCTTCGCGGGAGGATCCGGAATGCGGGCGAGTGGGGTGCTTGCTCGGAAGGATGCAAGGACCCTGGGTTCTAGTGGAGCTTGTGGATTTGTCTTTCGTGTGTTTGTGGCTGTTCTGGGTTGTTTTGTTCTTCTCTGTTGCGATGTATTGCTGCCTCGTGTCTCTATCGCTCCCCGGGCCTCCCTTTATATAGGAGGGGCCCTGGAGTTACAAGTGGTGGGTCCTACGCGATCCTGTCGTCTCGCCGACAGGTGAGCCCTTCCATCGTTGTCGCCATCATTTCGCTTCGTCCAAGCGTGGTCGTGACCTGTCGCGTCGTGCGCAGCGACGGGTACTGTGACGCTTGTTCGACGCTACTGTGCCGGCTACAGTGCTGTCATGTCTCGTCCAGCAGCCGTCGCAGCTTTCTGCTGGAGTGTCGCCGTGGTGAATCTCGCCCCGTCCCGTCAGGACGGATGGCAGTTAGCCATCAGAGTAAATGTACCATCGCCGCTGGAGGGTCGGATCCCGTGGTCGTCCGACCCCTGACTCGAGGCCTCACGCGTTCGAGCACGGACTGTCAAGTACCCGGGGTACGTGATCCCGACACATCTCACTGCCATAGCTGCCGTTATATGTTGCTTATCATGGCGTGATCAAAATATGTAACCTGGAAATTTTGATTCAAGGACCTGCTATCTTTGTATTGGATACAGTTAATGTTCAGATCATTTTGTGAAAGGAGGCTGAAATGCATCTTGTCATCTGGAATCATTTGTTCTGATATAATCACCCACATTATATCAAGAAATAGGGATAACCGTAACATATATCATATGGTCAATAGTAAAATATCAGATGTGTTTCGGAATCAATATTGAAGAAAGGACTTCTTTTTGCAGATCCTGATACAAGGACCTCTACTGTTTCATGGTAGGCGGAGGAGCAACCATAGAAAGCCATAGTCTAATGAGCTTGATTAGTGCCCTGCTTGCACATAGGGCATATGTTTCATTGATTCTTACGTTTTTTTATTTTTTTCTGTTTTTTCTGAAATTTTATTGAATATCCGGAATTTTTATCCCCGAGTCTCCCAAACATACCCTGGGAATTGCCATGAGATGGGATTGATATCCCTGGTGGGGGAGGGGATGGTATGTATAGGTAAAAATTCCCCTTCGGGGTTAAAACACACATAGTTTTTACACCCCGACACCCAAACATAGCGAGCCAAGAAAAGTCCCTAGGGAGAATTGCTAGTGCAACTAATCACAATTCATGTGTTCTAGTCAAACTACACGGCTAATCGAGCAGCTGGATGCTGAGGGGGTGAGCTAGAAAGTGAGTATGAGGGAGGGGGATTCAAATACTTGACCTATTTAAAACGAAGGAATGAAAAATATAGGAATAAAAAAACGTAGGAATAGAGAAAATACAGAAATTGAGAAAATGATAAAACCATAGGAATTCAAAACAAAGGAATGAAAAAAAAAGAATGAAAAAATTATGTTGTTTGAAATACAGGAATAGGAATAAATGATAAAAATCATTAGCGCAACTAAATTAAGGCCTCACATTTTCACTAAACTTCCTGCAGTTTATCAATTGCTTCCAAGCTGGGCAATTTGGCATTTAGCAATTAGTTGATTACTCCCTCCGTCCCGTTACATTTTAGGTGGAGCGAGCACCTCCCAAGGATGAAAGCATTTTACACTCCTACCCTTGTCCTTCTCACTGGCTGTCGTTCTCCTCGTCGTTCCTCTTCCGCCGAGCTTGCGGCCCGCCACAGGATCCCAGGGGAGGAGGAGGAGATCGTCGGGGCTGCCGGCGTCGCATCGCTCGTCGTCGGGGTGCCGCCGGGCTGTTCCTCTTCGAGGCCGCCGCAGATTCGAGGCGCAAGCAACAGACAAGCACGGAGGGCCCCGCTGAGCAGGCCGCCGCTCCTTGCTGAGCTCTGCAGCCGTGCGCCGCCGCTGCGTGCTCCAAACCCGCGAGCCGCCATTGCGAGCTCCGCCACCGCGACGCCGCTACGACCTCGAAGCCGCTCCTCGTCAAGATCCACCCCCGCGCAGCCGTTCCGACCTCTGCGTCCACGCACCGTCGGCTCTCTCTCTCTCTCTCTCTCTCTCTATATATATATATATATATATATATATATATTCATTTCCGTCGGGGGTGGGAGGGCTCACCAGGTTAGGAGGACTTTTGGGGCGGAGCTTGCCAGGAGAGGGGGCAGTTTCGGGCGGCGCTCGCCAGAGCTCGCCAGGGGAGGGGGGTCAGGCACTCAGGCATCGCTCGCCGAGAGAGAGGATAAGGAGGAGCTCGCCAAATAAGAGGGGTTGGGGGTCAAGCGGCGCTCCTCGGGAGGGGAGGCGGGCAGCTTGTGGTTAGTAGAAGCCAGAGAAAACGCGTGACCGATTAAAACGATACTTTATGCGGGACAAGATTGAAACTCTAGAACGTCAGTTACAATGGGACTGAGGGAGTAATTAATTAGGCTAACACAGCTAGGCTTAGCCGTAAATCAACACAGCCACCATCCGGTTCAATTCAATTAGTATGTTAATCAATATGAGAATAATACGCATGATGCGCGCCTGCTCCGAGAAAAATACAAAAGTTTCCGACGCGAGCTCTCCAACGTGATGCGCTCCTGTTCCGCCGCGAGTGGCGGCAGCGGGAGCCGGCAGTCGGGAGCAGGAGCAGCAGGCGCCGGCGGGTGCGACGCGCGGGAGCAGGGGCACTAGGCGCCGATGATGGAGCAGGGTCGACGGGGCGACGGCGATGGTGAACCCAGCGGCGTCGCCCTCGCGCCATCACGACGAAGGGGCGTCGGCGAGCACGGACTTCCCCTGTTCCCCAACGCTGATGCTGGCCGAGGACGAGCGTGAGAAAACTTTCCTTTAGGTCGGAGTGGATTATTTTCTTCCCGTGAAGCGTTGCTGCCGTGCTTCCTGAGAGTTACTACCTCTCAAACGCATCGCTACCAAGATCCCTACTTTCCAGGGCCGAGCCGGCGTAAACGGGGGCTACTCTATTACATTCTCTTCTTACATGGAGAAGATTAAAAGAATGAAAAGAAGTGCTAAGTTTTTGAATTTCCCTCAGAATGGCAGAAATACTTGATTGTTGATTTGTTCCCAGATTCCATAGTTGCACCAACACCTGACAATCCGTTTCCATGATAATTTTTTGATAACCAAACAGTCTTGCGAGAGCAGCACCATCTCGACAGGCCAGTGCTTCTGCTCAAAGTGCATCAAGGCAATTTGTGTACCCTTTTGACAACCCAACTTTGGAAACTCTCTGATGACCTCGTAGAACTACACCAGCTGTTCCCTCTGCTCTCTCTAGATTGAAAGCTCCATCTGTATTACACTTCACCCAGCCCTCTGAAGGTGGTTTCCATGTCAGAGCACAACATGATGATGTCTTCGGTTGTCTATGTTTAGCTAGTTCCCACAAGTCATATGCAGTATCAATTGTCCATTGAACTGCTCTCCTAATGTTCAGTGGTTCTTTTTCATTTTTGTGCTTATTTCTCTGCCTCCACAAAGAGTACATGCCGATGATAATAAGTAGGTTGGTCTGATTGTTGGTGAGCAGATGTCATCCTGGAGAATATCACTAGCCCATGACCGAGGATGCAGCCTGGGAATTTTCACAGCAGTCAGAGCTTTCACCTGTTTCCAGAAAGCTTTCGCTATTGTGCAATCGAGGAGCACATGCCTGATAGTTTCCCTCTCAGCTCCACAAGTATCACAGAAAGCAATTGGCTCTATGTGGCGTCTCTGTAAGACTTCCTTTGCTGGGACAAATTCATGTAACACTCGCCACCAAAAGACTCGCACCTTTGGGGGAACAACTAAATTCCAAATCTGTTTCCATGTGCCATCACACGAACTGCTAGAGGCCCTTTCAAAGCCTTTATCAAGAATTCTATAAGCCGACTTAACTGAATAGATTCCATGTTTCTCCGGATCCCATGCCCACAAATCTTCCTCTTGTTGTCTAACTGAGATTTTCAGAATGGCTTCCGCATCAATTGGGAGGAACAGCTCTCTGATTAAACATTCCATTTCACTGCCAGTTTCCGACAACAATTCAGACACCCAAGTTACTTCCTGATTTTCACTCGGTGTAAATCTTTGTGTACAATAACATGTGGACCTAGCATAGGGGGGCCAGCCCCAGCTGGCCTGCTCCCCCTCCACCCCCCCCCCCCTTCTCCGGCAACTACTTACAGTTGCTAATATCTACAAAGATGTCCGAAATCAAAAATACTTTTTCTGCAAGTCTACATGGCAACGGCCCCCGAAACTCGATAATCGACGGGTTTTAACTCCATTAGCGAATGAGTGTGGAGGAGTTTTTATACCCAGAAACTTAATGGGTATGGGTATGAGAAGATTCTACCCATCCCCAATACCCGGTATATACAAAAAATACATATTTTCATTAACTTTTAAATTATTATTACTGGGTTCAATACTTTTAGTCTGATCCATAATTTTAAAATACCTTTCAGTAGGAAATACAGGGAAATACTCAATGTTATCTCTAAACTATGTATGAAGGCTCAATTTCATTTCTCAACTTTTAAAAAGGTTTAATTTAGTCCTTGAACTTCGGTTTGTAGCCCAGTTTTATTCCTGTGCTGATGTGGCTACCCACGTGGCATGCCATCAGCACATGGAATGACATGTCATCCTCAATTTTAAATTGTAAATTTCAAATCGATTTGCTTTCAAACTGTAACTCTGTTTTTGAATATGTTTGAACCATCATGTTTCTTACAATTAATCAAACAAAACAACATCATATGTATTTTATTCTTTTAATTTTGTACAATGATAGAACAGTGTTGAGAATCAAATGTGAACATATACCGAAATGATACATAAAAATTGTTTAATTTTTCAATACTTTTATTGCATTAAAAAATGCCATTTCCAACATTTAGATTGCTTTAAGATCCATTTTTTTGTTAAATATGAAATGGTATATGAAAATATCAAAAATATAAATTTTGAGAAACACGATGTTCCAAACGGATATGACAGCAGAATTACAGTTTCAAAGAAAAATCGATTTGCAATTAAGAATTTAAATTGAATCTAACGTGGCATACCATTTAGGTAGCCATATTAGCAAAGGGATGAAAATGAGCCACTAACCAAAGTTCAAAGATTAAATTAAACCTTTTGAAAGTTGAAAGATGAAATTGAGCTTTTGTGCATTGTTTAGAAACTAATTTGAGTATTTGTCTTAAACTTTAGATCTAATCAAATGAACAATTATTATTAACTCCAATCACTATAATAAAACTCTAATTTTCTTCTTAAGCATGCATCATGACGGAAATAGATTCCCTGTCATGCTGTCCACTACGATAGGTGGACCACGTGGCCCGTGAGTGAGTGGCCACATGGCAATGGTTAGTACGGGCAGATGATCTGATTCCTATTGTGATCATCCAGCATGCTGCAACTCCACCCAAGTAGGAAGGGATGCAAGTAGGCGTGCCCACAAGATCAAATTTAGTTTAAAATTTATCGGTAACCTATTAATACTCTCAAAATTTAAATTAAATATGACCTACGCTGTACCCAATTGCATCCATACATGTACATAAAGGCTACGCCAATAACCTGCATGCATAAACCGAAAGATGTCATCGTCAGCCGCGCTGCAGCAGTGCCATGCATACCATGAAGCTCCGCCAAACGTGCGTGCGTGCCTCATCTCTGTATTCATATACAGGGCAGAGCCTATCTTTCCTGTTGCGCTCGGCCACTGAGGCCTCATTTTAAAGCTCCTTGCAGTGTTGCACTGCAACCACAATGTGTTCGGTGTTCATAGAGAATAAAAATATTGCTATAGGTATCCATAAATATTATGAAGAAGTCCATAAGTTAGTCTATAACAAAAATCTATCTATAAGCTTTTATGGACGACCCATAAGAATAAAAAATTGTTTTTACTTCCACCCTTGCACTATGACAAGCTGTTAGCTTCGTGACCATTGAAATCCCTCAAAAAGTATAAATAATTTTGGTGATTGAATGAAAACCATGAACTAACTCGTAGGACAACCTTATTCTCCACTTTTACAAGTTGGTTACTTCAAGGTTGCTTGGTGCCCCGGCAGTTTTTTTTGAGTATGAAGCTTGTTCAAGGTTAAGGAAGTTTTAAAGCCATGTGTGGCTTAGTTTTAGGCCTTGAGGCAATAGAAAAGACAGTACTATTAAGAGGGTTCGGTCACTCGTCTCGGTTTTACAAGTGTTAGGGAGTATAGATGCTCTAGCCTTTTTGAGGCACTTGAGTGATCGAATGAGGCTTAATGTTGTCACGTGTTGCAGCGGGAAGCAAGTCGATCTTGAAGTTCTCAAGTTCCAGCATCAGAGGTGTCACCGGACAGTCTGGTGATAGTTGAAGGCAAAAGTCTAGAGAGTCAGTTTTCTGAAGATGAATCAGAGGAAGTCATCGGACTGTCTGGTGAGTGCAGAAGATCAGAGTCCAGAAGAGGTGTTTTTTGGAGCCAAAGAAGTGAAGTCACCGGACAAACCAGTGTCTTGGAAGATGAAGTCCAGAAGAGGTGTCTCTGAAAGTCCAAGAGTGAAAGTCACTGGACAGTTCGGTGAAGTTATGCACCGGACGGTCCGGTGTCATATGGAGTGGATTCTAGAGAGATCGTGTTTCTGTCTATTGAAGATTAGGAGTCACCGGACGATCCCGTAGCCCCAGTCATCAGACAGTCCGATGATTGCAAAAAGTAATCAACTGTTTGGCAACGGCTCCCAATGGCCATTTCGAGGCTTTGGGCTTATTTAAACCGTTGGAGGAGCTGTTCTAGAAGTTACTTGCGGCCGTCAGAGTTTGAAGATCACTTGTGAAAGACAAAGGTCACTAAAGAGAGTAGAAAGAAGCATCTTGAGAGATCTTGAGTGCTTGTGAAGAGTAGCAAAGAGTATCTATATATTCGTAAAGCTTGTAAGGCTGAGAGGAGTATCCTAGACTTGTTACTCTTGGTATATGGCAGCCTAGACCGGTTAGGCATCATTGTCAAAGCTTTCGAAGAGATTATGAAATTTGACATCAAGTTTGTGAGCAGTTTTGAGTCTTCCGCTTGAAAAAGACACCAAGAGGAAGCGTCCGAGCTTTGAAGGTTTGCTCTTGCAAGTGAGTATTGTTCGCTACAGCTAAGATTGCCGGTGACCTCACTCCGAAAGTGAAGCATACCATAGAGAGCACTGTTCTGAGAATGGCGGGAGGGATAGTGTTATAGTTGCTTTGTGATCTCTATTGCTGGCTATCGTGCCGCATGACTTGCTTGCTAGCTTAATAGGTCGTTCTTTCTTTTATTATCCTTACTATCCATTTGTACTTAGTTGTTTCTTAGCTTAGTTGTTCTCTTGCTAAGAGTTGCTTGTTAGATAGCTAAAAATTAAGAAGAGTTGACAAAGTCTTAGTAGTGTCAATGCCCAATTCAACCCCCCCACCGTTTTCTCGGTCACTCGATTCGTTTCATAAGCTTCAACAACCAATTTAAAAGAAGCTGAACTATTTTTTAATATGTTCTTATGTTCTATATGTTTTGCTAATATTGTGTAGTTGTCCATAACTAAAAACTATTGATAATGGTCCCACCTAATAGACTTCCTAGGATATGTCACATTGTGGTTGCCCAAGTAGGAACGCGCATCTACAACAAAATCATTCACAATGCAACATAGAAGAAAGCATAAATGACTCTCTCCCAGCACAAACTCAGTGCAATATAGAAGTCATTGTTAATGTCACAATGAAGTAAAGCAACGGATGAAAAGAGTGGGCACACGAAATGTTAGGACGCATAACACATTTTTTTTCTTTGTTTTGGCCAAAAATTATTGGTGTCGAACACTAAGCTCTGTATAAAAGGAGTAACATCATTAAAAGTGGAATTAAACTCAGCTGGAAAGAGAGAGAGTACCTTTTTGGATAAAAAAATAATGGCAACTGATCTTTCACCAGCAAAATTTGCACCAGCCAAAATAGGACTCAAATCTCTCCAATAAAAAAAAATCACAAGCTACTAGGTCAACATAACCATGCGCGCCGCAAGGATGAAGGATGTAGGGCAGTGCGCCGCACGAATTCGAGTTTGTTTATCAAAGTGGAAAACATTTTGGGTTCTGCAGTTCAATTTACTCATGTACTTTACCAATCTCAATCGGAACCATTTAAGAAACTAAATGAGTAAATTTTACAGAATTACAGGTATTTAAACCCTTGTTTCAGAGAACGTCAACCTTTTAAACCAATATCACAGAAAAACGAGAAAGTGCACCCTTTGTGTCATAAACCCACCATGTTTTCGACAGTTCCAACATGTTAGTAAACAAAAACGTTTCAAGAATGACTGACATGTAAGACCAAGACCAAAGTTGTGGGTCAGTGAAAGAAAAGGGGCAAATACTTCTGGGTTCTTTGAAAGTCTTTCCAAAAGCTATCTCTGACTGTAACTAGCGACCAAATACCTGTGGTTTTGTGAAATTAACTCCAAATACGTTTGCTGACATGGTTGAAACCCCCCCCCCCCCCCCACTCCAGAAGTTATTTAAGGGTTTTGACAAGACAATCACACCATAATCATATCCCTTGATAGAAGGAAGATGATATCTGCCTTAACAGTATTTGCTCATGTTATTGGCTTCGTTGGTTCTAAGCAACCAAGGTCTTAAGAGCGAACTGAAACTGTGGCTCAAGTGGCCCCTCCATCTTGTTGTTCATCTGCGCAAATTATTGAACCATCAAATTGCTGAAACAGTAAGTTGCACATTGTCTCCCTGTTACTTACAGTAATGTCTTCAAAGGAAAATGAAAATAGATATAATACTTTTTTGAGAATTTTCTAAACAAGATCTCCTCGATCCTCCTTGCAAGTTCTGGCAACTTACGCTGCCACTGAGTAGCCGATGGCTTCATTCCAATATACTGAAATCTGCCATTTTGACAGTACAAGTCAGCATCCAATCCTGCATGTCTCATTTGTTGGTTTCAAGGTCAGTAATAATCCTAAAACTTTGAGATTAGGGATATAAGTTAAACTACATCATTATAGCTTCATTGTTATTTTTTTGGCAAATTTTTATAAATCAGGGAGGTCAGTAAGACTTAAAACTTTGAGATTTGGGACAGAAGTTAAACTATACCAGTATAGCTTCATAAATTTTTTTTGCAAACTTTCATAAATTGTAAGGAAACTAACACATCTATTTTCTCTGCAGTGTGTTCAGATGGGCCAGTTGTTGCCCAGAAATTTGGATTTACCACTTAGTTTCTGCATATGCGCCTCAGTGACTCAGTCCAATAACACACAAGCTAGTAAAAGAATGCCAGAATAAAAAAATTGCATTTTCTCACGAATCGCGTCACGCAGCATAGCAAATTGGCTGTCGATTCCCAAAAGACCCACCACATCTTGCTTCTCCTGAGGCTGCAGTGGATTTGGCCACTGTTGATTCCGACAGTAAGGTATTATAGCAGGTTGAGAGTTGATCTGTAACTTGTCTTGTTGTTCATGATTCAGTTGTGGTGACCAAAAATTTACATCTTCCGGTTCATCGAGAGGCTCTATTTTCATTTCAAGTTGTGGTGGAATGGACACAATGTTTAACTGACACTGCTGCTGGCCAAGTACCTGTGTTATGTCTCCGTTTCCTAGTTGATGAAAAACCTCAGTTTTATGTGAGGTTTAAAAATAAAACATTGAACTTAAATTCAGGTAACTGTTCAAAGACTCCTGTAAAATTGTACGCACCTGCCATGCAGGTGCGCATGTTACCATTCAGAGGATCCATATCTACACCAGATGCCTTGTTACGAGGCCATGAAATCATCTTGCCGTTCCCAGATGAAGATGCTACCTGCCGTGACATTAGTTTCTTTGTTGACTTCGTCGATTCCGATCCATCAGTGTCTTCACAGCAAATTGCAATTCTGGCTGAAGTGGCCCCTTCATCATATTACAGAAGTCACTCTGCTCAAACAAACACGAAGGATCAAACAACAAGTACGATGAAACAGTAACGTTTACTTTTTCCTCCCAAATCACCTGGCACAACAGAGCTGCAAAATGAAAAAGGAAAAATACCTTGTTTGAGAATTTCGTGAGTATGATATCCTCGAGCCGTTTCACAATTCGTGGAAGCTTCTGTCGCCGCTCATTGGTCATTTCTTTCCTTCCTATATACTTGATTCTGTGAAAGGATTAACAAAACAAAAGAGTCTGCTACTAGTATCTTGCACTAGTATTGGATTCTGAAGAAAGACCCAAGTTTGCATGGGAAGGGGATTTAACTAGTTTTGAAATCCATGTGTAAGTCGATCATCTTTTTTCTGCAAGGTTGGCTTTGGAATGGAAAGCAAAACAACATTATTATAGCGGTAGAAAACGAAGAAGGCTTACCTCTTCTCTTGCAGTATCGCGCGCAGCGGGACCCTGCAAGGCTGCGGCCGCTGCGTCTCGTTGGTACCGGCGACGGCGCCACCGTCACTACCATCGCTGCCGCTGCCATCCGGATTCACCTGTGCCAACATCTGTGCCGAAGATAGAAGAAAGCTTGAAGTGAAGTCACAAGTGGAAAATATTACGAGAAAGGAGCAAGCTTTCCTCCAATCCAATCCAATCCGGCAAACAAGAACAGGAAACAAGACACACCCTGCTCCAAAACCAAACAAAAATTCTGTCCAACTAAGCAAAGATGACACAGGGACACCGCCGCAATCGAATTCAAGTGCGAGGATGGTGGATTGCTTGAGAGGCCCAGGACGCAGAAGGTTTCGTGCACGGTGCGTGATGAGATCATCTAAGCTAGCAGCATGTGTAAAAAAACGTCAACGGTTCCAATTTTCAAACGATAGACGGAGTAGTCGTCTATGAAGAAATAGTCTAGTTCTGGTCCTTTCTTTTCTTTTTTGTTTAAGTACAAATTTATAGATTGTTCTTTAGACCAAGATCTTCGCGTAGCTTATCGGTAGCTCTGCAAACGGCGCGGGACTGCTCACAACGCCGCTTGGTCGACGTGTGCCACAATCCTGCAAAAGCCATGCATCTCCACCCTCAAGATATGAAATGGGACTACACGGTCCACCAGTGAGAACCCGCGGTGCCACACCTCCACCCGTGAGAGAACCCCAACCACTGGAACCTCCAAGTGCCGCAATGGCGACAGTGAACTCTAGCCGAGGGAGCTTCCAAGCCATGGTGAGGACAACACGTCAACACCCATTATTGACATTGTCCTCACTCCCTGCGATGCTTCGCCCTCCATAGCCAAAAACGTGGCCTTCTCTTCCCCTGTCCACTTATTCGGCAACCCATCGCGAGGCGCTCTGAATCCTCCTCCAAACCACCGCCCCACGAGCCTCCTTTGCCTCCAAGCAGCGTCACGTCAGGGGGGGTGATAAAGGAGATGGGAATTCGGTGCATTGTTTGCAAAGCGGCAGCATGCAGCAACCCGCAAGCACAATCGTCTGAGCCCCTTTCGGATGCTGCAGCTGACGCGGGACGTCTGACTTACTCTCCCTTTTCAAATTATTGAACATTGTTGACTTTAGACATCAATTTTTATCATTTATTTTATTTAAAAAATTAATTCAAATATGTAATATTATAATTTATAGTTCTAACTACTTTTATAATAAAATAAATTATAACAAAATATATAATATTCATCAATTTTTTTAAAAAGATAAATAATTAAAGTTAACCTCTAAAGTCAATGAGGTGAATAATTTAAAAACAGAGGGAGTATTGGAATTGAGGTTGCAAGCAGGGTAGGTATCATGTGAAAGGAAAAGCAAGTAAGTATCATGTGAAAGGAAATGACACACCCAATCTTATGCACTCGCACAAGGTAGATTAAGGCTTTGTGTGATAAGCAGTTTATTTTCACAACTGGGAAAAATACTTGAAAAATAAACTGTTTTTAAGTTTATTTTAAGAAGTTGTTAAACTAATATGCTATGAAATAAGTTTGCTGTCTAATACAATTTTTGTTTATTTTTGTGAATAAACTAAAAATTATAAAATCTATAACAAATTTAAATAAGGTAGATTCTATTTTAGATTATATAATCTACTACCTAGATTATGTTTCTAAACTCATCTCGTAAACTCTCAAAACATATTTTTGAGTATGAAAACTTACTATGACCCGTTTCTCTATCTCTACTCTTAAAAACCATAGTTTTCTTTTTTACGTACATACAAAAAAATATCCTCTACATAGATGAGTTAGACTACGTGCACCTAGAAAATGCACCTAAATTTATCCTTTCTTACAAATATGATAGATGAGATCTTTTCATACACACATCTTACAAATCTCACGAATAAATTTTTTCATATCTTTTAGATCATGAGCCTACACGGACTTAACACACAACTACACAGAATAAATATATGAGATCCAAGAAAAATTGTTTGAAAATAAAATAAATTTATTTTAATACTAATATATTACTCCCTCTGTTTTTAAATTATTGATACCATTGACTTTAGACATCAACTTTGACCATTCGTCTTATTCAAAAAATTAATTCAAATGTGTAAAATTATAATTCATAGTTCTAACTAGTTTGATAATAAAGTAAATTATAACAAAATATATAATATTCATCAAACTTTTTTAATAAGATGAATGGTCAAAGTTGATGTCTAAAGTCAACGGTGTCAATAATTTGAAAATAGAGTGAGTATTTGTTAAGTTAATATTTTTTATTAGACCGTAGCATTAGCACAAACGTTGAGACTAAGTAGAACTTAAAAATTTTATTGAATTACACAGTAAATTTTATAAAATCTGTTTACTTTCAAAAGGAAAATGCAGAATTAAAAATATTGCTCTAAAAGGGGCTTAAACTATATCATATGGGTCAAAATAATATGGTTTGGCTTTGGTATCGACGCTTGGGACATTGTGGCCTACTTTCACGGGCGATGTACAGACCGGCCTACCACGTCACCAGGGTGTGTTTGGTTTTGGGGTCATTCATGTTTTTTTTTGGACGGAGCGCGTTTTACATTTGGCAGGATAAATGAGGCGAGCTAATTTTTGTTTGGTAGAAGAGACGAGGCTGCCTCATTTTTTTTTATTTGTTAAGAGGGATGAATGAGATTTGATGTTAGAAAAAAATAAAAAATTTACAAATTCAACCGAACTTATTTGAATTAAATCAAAATTTGAATTTACAAATTAAACATCACTTGTTTGAATTAAATCAAATAAAAAATCAAATAAATTTTAAATTTTCTTCTCAACTCTAAAATCGAATAATCATTTCTTTCCCTCCCTATTTAACCCTCACCACGGCAACAAAAAAAAATCATTTTGATCTCTCTCTCATCCCCCTCTCTCTCTCTCATCCCTCTCTCTTGATCTCCGCCGCCAGGTCGCCGCCGGTACCCCGCCTCGAGCCGCCTCCGCCGCCAGCACCGTCGGCCGCCGCTGG
>BCLF01000005.1:726914-768666 GCA_001602275.1 Zoysia japonica
ATCATTTCTTTCCCTCCCTATTTAACCCTCACCACGGCAACAAAAAAAAATCATTTTGATCTCTCTCTCATCCCCCTCTCTCTCTCTCATCCCTCTCTCTTGATCTCCGCCGCCAGGTCGCCGCCGGTACCCCGCCTCGAGCCGCCTCCGCCGCCAGCACCGTCGGCCGCCGCTGGGAGCCCCGCCGCCGTCGGGCCGCCGCCTCCGTCGGGCCAACGCTGGGCTGCCTCGAGCCGACGCCGCGTGCCTCCTCATCCGCCGCCGCCGGGCTGCTGCAGGCGAGCGCCTTCCCTCTCGAGTCTCGATCCAAGTATCCAACGCCCTTGCGTGAACAAACCAACCAGCAGGAGCCCCTCCCTCGCGTCATCCTAACGGCCGCCGCCGCCCGCTCCAACGCCGACGGTGAACGCCCCTCGATTCCGGCTTCTCAGGTTGCTCCACAGCTACTATTTCCGCCCCCAATTCGGATCTCGTAGTGCTTGAATTGTCGTGAAACTAAGAGTTTGCTCTGCCTCTGAGTGTGTGCTCGATTTCACTTAACAGCTGCAAGGGGAAGAGCCGGAGAGATGCGGCTAGTCGGCCTGACGGGCGGGATCGCCTCGGGGAAGAGCACGGTCTCCAACCTTTTCAAGGACGCCGGCATCCCCGTCGTCGACGCAGACGTCGTCGCTCGGGTAAGCACACGGCCGGAATCTAGGTTTATCCAATTCTGCTTGTATCAACCTAAAATAATGCCATCAAATACGGGTACTGTTTCTTATAGCAACTGAAGGCCAATTTGGGTTCGTTTATTATCATTATCAATGGATAGCGCTTTTGGACAAAATCAAAGACGGTAGAGCGGGGTCCTTACAGGTGCTAGTGCTCGTAATTCTTTTTTTTTTCTCAAAAAATGTAGTGCTTGCAAAATTGTAGTTCTACAACTTAATTTTGACTCTGTCTGATTATCTGTGATAACAACGTTCATGCCAGTAAGGAGACAGGCCACAACTGTAACTATGTTTTCGTGAGAATGGAAGATGTATTATCATACTCGATATTTGCTTCTTCTTTGTTTTGAATATTGAATAGTAGCTTCAGTACAACGCGCAACTAAATATAGGCGCCATCATAATGTTAAGAACCGTTATAAGAAGGCCATTTTGTATACAGCCTGACCGACATTGTAATCTCAAAGGACAGTATCAGTTGTTAGAATACACTTCTATATTCATGATTTTTAACGATATTTAGGAGTTGTGAAATTTTCTTGGGTGTTATAAGACCTGACAATTGACAGTAGCATTAATTTGTAAACATTGCACTTATTTTGGAGCTATGTATCTACAGGATGTTGTGCGAAAAGGCACTGGAGGTTGGAAGAAGATTGTTAAAGCCTTTGGGAACGACATTTTGTTGGAGAATGGAGAAATTGATAGGGCTCGCTTAGGACAAATTGTGTTTGCTGACCCAGAAAAGCGTCAACTTTTAAACCGGTACAAGCTTCACTAAATTAGAGGATTTCATCTTTTGGTATCTCTTAATGCAGTTTGACTAGTAAATTTTCTTACATAATTATTACTGGACACTGATTTCTAAAATAAAAACAATATCACTTTGTCTTGTGTCAATTACTTCCTAGTCCGTATCATACCTTTTGTATAAGTTGAATATGACATTGCTTATTAGAATCTTTTTATAAAAGTTTCAATTGTTTAATGTATTGATCATAAAATTTGTAAGACTTAAAGATGCTATAAATAATAGTCATGCTGGTATAGCTTTTTTTCACTATATAGAAGTTCTTTATATGCTTGATTACTTATTCTGTTGTAGATGACTCAGTTAGCCCGAATCAATTTTTCTTGTCCTACCAGTAGTTCACATTTACTTAAAGCATTTTTTATCGGTATATTTTTCTCTTATAAATTGTTTGCTAAATTTCAGTCTTCTGGCTCCACATATTTCTTCTGGCATCTTGTGGGAAATAGCAAAACTGTGGATGAAGGGATGCAAGGTTATCATCCTGGACATCCCTTTGTTGTTCGAGACAAAGATGGATCGCTGGACAAATCCAGTCATTGTTGTTTGGGTGAATCCAGAAGTACAGATTGAGAGGCTCATGACAAGAGATGGCTGCTCTGGAGAACAAGCTAATAATAGGATCAATGCCCAACTTGCCCTGGACTGGAAGAAGTCGGAAGCGGACATAGTCATTGACAATTCTGGCTCACTAGATGAGACTAAAGAACAGTTTCGAGAAGTGTTGAGCAAAGTCTCTGAGCCATTAACATGGAAGGAACGTTTGAGATCTAGAGATGGCCTTTTCTCTGTTATCATATGCACAGCCATAGGTGTATTACTTGCGCAGAAGAATCTACTATGATGGTTGCATTCCATGGAAAAACTGATGTTACATTGTTGCTGAAGAGCACAGAGCCTGTATGATTGCAGACTTGTGATAATGTGGTGCCCCTGACCCTTGAAACTAAAGGTCATTTCTGGTAAATTGAATGATGAAATCAACTCTTAATTCAAATTGATCCCATTGTACCATACTCATTCTTGATAATGTGGTTTGTTTACCTGTCTTTGGTTTGTGGTGCAACTACGAAAATAGCAGTCTTCATTGCATCCTTGATTTGCTCTGGTCTTGTGGCATGTCAAGGCAAGCCATTACATTTTATTAAGCATTTTGCTTTGCTTCCCTTCTTTTACCAGAGTGGAGGATGCTAAGCTTTTTTCAAGTTAAAGGTGCTGTTTCAGCGTCCAGTTGCTCTGCTGTCCTTAGTCATTTTACGTTGCTGTCCTTGGTCATTTTCCATTTGAACTGGTATGCAGAGGCCAATGGTACAATGCCCAAGTGTCATGCTTGAGTATTGTTGGTCTTTCTATCTTCGATTTGATGGGTTTCGAGGTATGGAATTCCATTTATGGTTTAGATGACGTTTGAACATTCTTCGTTTTCATGGTCACAGGTTTGTAATTAAATCAATCTGAACTTTGTACGTAGATTCGTTTTCGTGGTCACAGGTTTGTAGTTAAATAGATCTGAACTTTGTACGTAGAGCATTGACTCAACATTTCTGGCAAGGTTTTTGGTGTTATTGTTAACAAGTTAGTATAATTCGTTCCAAAACACGGGAAAGAGAGTTAACATTTTGCTTATGACTTTCTCAACCAGAAGCCGTAATCAGTGGTGTTGACGTAAAGCTTTCTGGGCCGGCGCTTGTTGGGCACCGAACCAGACATGGCGATAGGCTGGAGCTGGACACCATTGGGCCGCTTCCCGCCATTCCACCAATGGAGAGGCCCTGCTGCTGTATAAGCCGCACATACAACAGTATTGCTCTATTTGATGATATTTCTAGGCAACACAGTTACGAATATTAAACTAAAGAATATATATTGGATTAATTTATTTATTTAAGTAAGCGAATTTTTATGTGCATGATTTGTGACTGATATTTACATGTGTCACGCCAAGATTTGCCATAAAAAATCTTAGAATCAAGTCACTTTATTTAGCATCAACAAAAAATTATTATAGGATATTGATAATTTAGGATAATTTATGACTTTTTAAAGTATTATGGATATTTCTACGTTTAGGATATTTACATAAAGTATTTTTATATCTTTTATTATGTGTCTGTATTGGCATCTATTTGTGTGTTCTTGTAAATTATGAAATACTAATTATTTAACTCGTCATGTAGTTTAAAACTTATAATATTCTTTCTAAAAATGATTGTAAAAGATTTTGGTGAAGATGGAGGGAAGATATAATATATTTGTTTTTTATATTTGTTTTATAATTCTCAATAACATTAAACATTATATATAATATAATGTTATGTAATAAAATAATATATATTTTAAAATAAATGATATCAACAAAATAGTACCTGATGTAAAAGTTTGTGTTACAAAGATTTATAAGTAAAATATTAGTATAATAAAAAATAATTTAAAAAATGTGTTTCCTTATAATGTGTTAGAGCAATAGTTATGAAAAATAGGTTACTGCAAAAGATATTAAATTAGAAAAAAAAAACTAGACCAATTATATAAATATACATATAGATGACCTAAATAGTGAGAGTGAGGGTATATATGAGCTTCTAATAAGCATGAGAGGAAATTTTAAATGATTAGAGTCACCTTTGGTGCCCAAAAGTGATATAAAATTCATTGATATCTTGCTGAGGAAAAAAACTTAGCTAGTAAGGATGTAGTAGTAGGACACAAGAAAAGACTATCAAACTCATCCGCAAATTGTCAAATATGTTATCCGGGAATCCAATCTTTACCATTAAGAGAAACAACCTATCAGGTAATAGCTTCTACATATACTTACATCCTTTTAATTCTAAAATTAATTTACTGTGAAGTACAATACCTTAATATATACTTAATGTTTTTTTGGTGTATGGGATCTCATGAATCTGCTAACTAACATCGAATAGAACAAGAATTATCTGCTAACTGTTGCCACTGAATGGAACAAGTACTGTCTAGTGTGCGTCGAATATGTCAAACAAACAGGAGTAGTATAGTCTAAAGTATATCACTAGGTTGAATATTACATCCATCGGTGCTCATTCACATTTTGTTGTAGGCAAATTTTTTTATTTGGAAATTTAGATTTTAATAATTGTGACACGTATAATTCAAATTTTGTCCATATTTTTATTTTAGTCTAAGTATTTTTATTTGTAATGTTTTTTTATACTAACTTTGAAATTTTTGTAGTGAAAATAATAGGAAATAAACAATCCAAACTTGAGGAAAATTGTCTTATTTAAGTGGAGGAAGAAGGGCGATTTGAGAAAGAAAACAACATATCAAGTTAGGAAAAGATTGGAAATCATTTTAGGGATAGTGAGTATATACAATCGACTCAAAGTCAAACTGATGCGTGAATTGATTTGAACCAACTTTATACCATTTTAAAGGCTCAAGAAGCCTAGTTACAGCAATGGATGCTTCTGTGCCAAAGGAGGACTATGACATTTAAGACGCATTCGTGATCTACGTGATTACACTGGAGGAGAGGAGCACAATTGAGAAATTCTATACCACGGCATTTGGACCTATGACTTTCGCGGCATTCCATAAATGAGCTAGAACGTGGAGCAGGAGAGCCAGCGAGAAAGCCATAATGTAGGTGATTCTTAGTAGTAGTGAACTAGCTAATCTCTGTAGCAAAAACAACATTATTGTAAGTATTTTTTTTACAACTATTATGTCATTTGAATTGTTATTTCTAATTTCACTTTTATTGGCTTGTTGCTGGTAATACATAGTTTCGTCCTGTGGTTATTATATATTTTGAGTCATGTGTAACACTTAATTCCCTAATGTACCATGGCTAACTTATTGTGCTTGTACTTTGGAGAACCCTTGTCAAACAAATAAATGTATCCTCGTCAAGTTTATGAAATTTTTTTATCAGATTTTTTCATTTTGGATTGTGAGACTATGTATAATATATTGTCCCTCCGGTCATTGTTATTTGACGCTCGAGCACACATTTTCTCATTTTGGATTTTGAGACTACTTTTAATAATACTGTCAGTGTTTTGCATCACCAGCACAGTAGAATTTCTGCAGGAGGAGGATTCGTGCCTTCCTCTCGTGGTGGTGGCCTAATCTATGGAGGATTCAAGGGATTTTAAACCTATTCGGGCCGCCTTAGAGGCATAATACCTTACGTCTAGAGGTGAACTGTATTGATCTTGAGGATTAATCGCCCGCGTGTTACAATGGTCTTAGAGTTCTTCTCTGGATAAGAACCCTAGAGTTTTTGTGTGTTGTGTATGCTCGAATGGTGATCTGATCTCTAGGATCCCCGGCGGAACCTTATATGGGGATTAGGCCCGGGTTACAAGGCCTGGCGCCTACGTAACCGAGCGGCTCCTGACAGGTGAGACTGTAAGAATCTTCGAGCTGCTTCGCCTGACAACTTTTGTGATGAGGACATGACTCCTTTAGATACACGTAAGACTCCTCAAATTAGTATTGATGAAACTCACGCACGTTAGTTGACATTAGAAGTGAGCTCGCTCTTAAACTCATGTATTCTTTCCTTTGAGAATAGATTACTACCTAATGATTTTATCATGATTAGAAACATCGGAGAGGGTCAATGGAAGTATGAAGAAGGACTTAGAGATGATCAAGATCAGCAAGGCACATTCAACTCCGAAGGAGATCCAATCAACTCGGGTTCGAGTCTGAGTCGGACTCCAGAAGCAGCGTGCACTAAAACGAATGCCTCAGTCGCATATGAGATCTGTTTTGGATGTTCTAGATATGGATGGAAAGCCAAGGAGATAAACTTTCCAACAGACTAATCCTCAAAAATACTTTCTAGATCTCTGGGAATCGCGGAAACAATATGACATCCAGAATCTGTTAGAGTGTTGTGACACCATTTTTTGGCTATTGGGCCATGTATCTTTTCTAGGCCCATTAGTATTAGGGTTTGCCTTCTAAAGACGTCCTAACCTCTATATAAATAGTAGCCGCATCATTAAGGATAGATTTGATTAGTTTTCATCCGTTATTAAACAGTTTCACCATTTAACGATTTGTTAAATTCCATCTTCATGAGTTTAATTAAGATTTCACAATTGGGTTGCGTTCTTTTTTGTTCTTACTTGTGTTCTTCAATTCGCAGGCTGAGATTAGCCTTCTTGGTAAGGTCAATCGGATGTGCTTGGTTGATAACCAGAGAAAAAGTGGTACTACGATTGCGGGTTTGAATCATGTTGATTTGAGGCCGGATCGATTGTGTGTCGCATCTTCACAAAATCGAGAGTTAGCATGACTTGACGAAAGATCGGAAACCATGTACACATCAAGTGGTAATCAGAGCTTCAAGTATATCGTCAGGTTCACATCTATCCTTATCAAATTTGCATTCATCCTATCGTCTATAGAAAAGCCGCAACAAAAAAAAATAGTAGATTGTTAGGTGTTTCCCTGTGCAAGCTGTGTTTAACCTTTGCAGAGTTTGTGTTCTTAGATTATGTTTTGGTTGGTAGATTCCGAAATCTTTTTGCATCCAGTTGTTTTCCTTCATCGTTCAATCTATTATCCATGTTCATATCTGTTATCTTGCATCAAAAATTTCTCCAATCACCCATCCCTTGTTTCAATCACTAACAGATCGCTACCATCCAAATCACCCATCCATAAACTTCTGCCACAAAATCATCTACATATTTTTGCACCCGATTTGAAATCTGAATTAGTTTTCAGTCATTCAAAAAATCTAATACAGAAGTCCATCATTAAAATAGTCATAACTTTTGTTTCTAAACTCCAAATTAGACATATAAGTACTTTCAGATATCTACAAAAAATTTCCCATCCTTTCACATCCTAGATTCAATAATTTTAGATCAGAAGTTTCTGTTTTCATGCTCCGAAGATTCAGAACAGATTTAATAAAAATTTGAGATTTTCTCCGGGTCACATATTTCATCAATTTGATCTGAAATTTGGTCGTGTACCATCTTTTTGTGTTTCTGGTTCCAAGAAAAATATCAAAAAATTTAAAAATAAATAGGTTTTGATTAGTTTTTATCTGTTATCAAACAGTTTCACCGTTCGACGGTTTGTTGGATTCTAACTTCGTGAGTTTAATTCAGATTTCGCAATTGAGTTGCATTCTTTCTTGTTCTTGCTGTGTTCTTTGATTTACAGGCTGGGATTAGCCTTCTTGGCGAGGTCAATCATGTGTGCACGGTTGATAACCAAAAGAGAAATAGCGCTGCGATTGCGGGGTTCAAATCGGGTTGATTTGAGGTCGGATCGATTGTGTGTCGCATCTCCACCAAATCGAGAGTTACCACGACCTGACGAAAGATCGGAAACCACATACACATCATTCTGAGTGCGAGCTCATCATGTCATTGTCCTCGTCTTCATCCTTTGTCCAGTGCGGGCCGAACAATGCAAGCTTTCCCTATACCATCTGGCAGACGGTTGCTATTGAACAGTGTTAGGAATGTGTCAGAAATCACTGTTCTTGTCGGGCGTTGGTCGTTCAAAGGTGATGCCCCGACCTTGGGGTCGGACAAGTTACGGCGGTGGCTGACCTTGGGGTCGGACGGGTTAAGGCAGTTCCGACCTTCGGGTGGTCAGACCAAGTCTTCGAGTTGGCCTGACTTTCGGGCGGTCAGGTTAGGTCTTCAGTGATCCGACCGTGGGATGGTTGGGTCACTTCTCCGGTTGGTGAAGTTGGATCGTTTGGAGGACTGTGATGGGTCCATGGTTTGATGGGCCTTCCTTCGTAGTTGGGCCTTCTAACTGGGTTGGGGTCGTAGATACCTGAGGTATATAATCTTGACAAAGACATATAGTGCGTAGCATCAAATAAAAGTGATAGGTGAGGGAGTACACAGTTTCTTGTCCAACTTAGCTCTTTTCCTCTAGTTACAATTGCACAACGATTTTGTTTTTGAGACCTCTCCTACTATAGGGTTGTTGCATCTATTCTTGTATGCAATCACTCCACAATGCACACCAATACACACCCCGTGTACAAACTCAAACCTACAACTATGCCTAGCATCTAAGATCATGTCCTTATAGAGATTACCGAAATCCTTTGAATATGTGCAATGGGGACGTTGCCCTCCTATTGTAGCTCCACACGTGAGAGAAACCTGCAAATTATTCTAGGGGCAAAGGCAATGTAGGAGTATTGAGGTTGTAATTTCCTACGGGTACTAGTACAATGCTAACTAGGGTCTAGGGTGAGGAGGTATAGGAATGCATCGATTAGGCATCTATGTAACAAGATAGATTGACCGATCGACGCGAGGGTACTAGTACACTCTAGGTCACCAGGTGCAGTAGTAGGTTGTAGGTGCCGCACACCGTAGTAACGAGTGTTCATGCAGCAGCTACAGGGGCAAGTTGGTGAAGCCGTCCAATCTAGAGACCATGCATATCTTGAAATCAAGCTTATTAGTGTGTGTTTGCTTCACTCGGATGAAGCCAAATTTTTTCTGATGTTTGATTGATGGAGAGATGAACAAGGTCATCCAACTTTGAAGAATATTACTCACAAATGTTAGATGGAGTGATGCAAATTTTGGTGTCATTGTTTAAGCGAGTTTATTAGCAACTTATGTAGTGATACTTATCTTTCTTTTAATATTATTAATATTTGATTAATATATAGATAATTGTTACTCCCTGCGTCCCGATTTTGCTACGCACGTGATGATAGATGTTTGGGGTAGGAATTGTATATGATAGATATTTCTGTAAGCCCTCTTTTGTTCTCCAAAGCTGAAAAACATATGATGTATTTTATCCATGCAGGTAAATGGTCTACCATTTCCAAATATGTAAGACTCCAAAGACCTGTCCCTGTTATATTCTGATGCAGTGGTACAATACATGTATTTTTTTTGGGGTAACGTCTCCGTATGACAAAAATTAAAGAAACTTGTTGCGACCAGCAGAGAGAGAGATGAACAAAATGTATGCAAAGTTTAGTGTCCTCAGAGACTTCAATTATTTGCAGAGTCCCTTATTCTCACTCCTCTCCAAGAGCCGCTCTTTGTTTCAGCTTTTCAGACTATCTTTTTCAGTTGAAAAGCTAAACTGGCAAAAGCTGAAACAAACAGCATTTTGAAAAGCTGGCTTTTGTAATGCTGAAAAGCCAGCTTTCAAGAGAATGAACTAAAAGTTGAAAAGCTCACCCAAAGCCGTTTTTCTGGCTTTTGGTGTGCACAAAAGCTAAATATATATTGTAAAAGCTAATAGTCAATACTCTAGTAATCAGCTTTTCAACTAGCCATAAGCCCGTTTTTTTAAAAGTTCAAAAGGTCCAGCTCAAACAACCATGGCCAAACAGAGAAGTGAAACTAACCACACAATAAACTCAATTGGCACCAGACCTGTATTCTTGCCGAAGATAAGCAGCTGGAGCTTGTCGTACCCGGCGAGCACACCAGCACCAGCAATAGCGCGGAAAATGTTAGCGCCAGTACCCTTGAACAGGGATGGCATCCCTTCCTTCGCTATGATCTGCTTGAAAGCATCCAAGGAGCCTTTGTACTTGACCGCCTCACCCGATGTCATCATCATGCGACGGCGAATGGTGTCAATGGGGTACGATGCGAGACCGGCGCCAATGGTTATGCCCCAGCCAAGCAAGAAGCTAGCGAAAAAGTCCTGCAATGTAGTAAAAAAGGGATCAGACGACATCAAATTTCATCTTTAAATGAATTAGATGACAGTTCCGGTTCACAATTGACCTGAAGGGAACCAACAAGAACCACTGGCTTGACGGAGTCGTACATTCTGAAGTAAAGACCACGGTAGACAACAATTCCCACACAGGAGATTGTGAATCCACGGTACAGTCCAGTGATGCCATCACTGGTGAGGGTCTTGCGATAAACATCCAAAATCTCATCGAACTTCCTCTGACCGCCCTTGTGTTTTGCAGCCTTGGCGTCGTTAGCCAGCCGCGTACGAGAGCAAGCGCCAGCAGCTCCTCCAGAAGCAAGGTTACCCGCGAACCACTTCCAGTACCCATCCCTGTCCTGCTTGAAGTTGAACATGCGCTTGAAAAGGTCCTTGAAGGCAGAGTTCAGTGCCTGGAGCAGGATCGAATTTTCAGCTTTAGTTAATATGTAAACATATACAAATATATATATTGTTACAAAAAACAAAAATAAGGTTAGGTAGGACCTGTGTGGGGAAGTAGCGGATGACATTGGCAGTGTTTCCTCTCCAACGCGAGATGACACCCTCATCTTTAAGTCCTGCGAAAGCAGTCACCGATGCCCTCGTAAGCTTCAGAGAGCCTGCCACTCTTGAGCATCTCATCCTGGTTCTGGATCAGAAGCTTGACACGCTCCATAGGAGCAGCGGTGGTCTTGGAGACAGCAGCAGAAATTCTACCCATCAGAAAGTCGGTCATGAGCCGAAAAAGACCTTGCTCTTTCGGGACTTGGGCGAGAACAGGGGACGGTGTTGGGAGTTCAACACTCGGATCAACCCATGGTATGAATATGGCCTCAACGGCGTAGTATAAACACCATGCATGTTGTTGAATAAGAAGACCGGTTATGCGTGGCAGAATAAGAAGAGATTCTGCCCAGCAACATAGACTGCCCATGGATCCTCTGGGCCACAAACGGATACGTAGTTCATCCATTATCTTCACAAGTCTTCATCCATTATCTTCACAAGTCAGAAGTGACCTGTAAATATAACAATAAGGGACATTATATTAGGATAAGCTGAAATTCGATGCATCACAAAAGTAAATACACAAGCAACTGGCAATATCTAGGCTAAATTACTTATTATCCATCCAAAAAACTTGTAGTTATCAATCACTAAAAATTTTGAATTTTTTTATCAACCACTAATGTTAACTTTCTTTTCTTATTCGTCACTTCTATTACATTTAGAGTCTTGAAAAGGATCTTTCTACCCTTTTTTTTTTAATTTTTTCTAAATTTTATCATTACTCATTTTAGTGAATGTTGTTTGGTTTTGAGGGCATATAAAATTTCACAAGAAAATTTTTTACTTACAATTCAAATTTTAAAATTTAATCTAAACCATTTTATTTCCTTTTAAGCTCGTGGACCATAATGTAAATTTATGAGATAAAATTGATTCCTATAATATTCACTAAAATGGGTAATAAGAAAACTTAGTAAAAAATGTTTAAGAGGCAAACAAGTCTTTTTCAAACCTCTAAATATATAAGAGTGACGAATAAAGGAAAAAAGTTAATATTAGTGGTTGATAAAAAAATTTTAAATTTTGAGTGGCTAATAAGGAATCAAAATTTTTTTGAATGGCTAAGAAGAAAATGACCCCAATATCTAACCAAGCAAATAGTCCCACAAATAACCCAGCAGAGGAGCAGTGGTCCAGATACTAACGCTTACAATCAAGCACATGAGCAATCCAAAGTACTACAACTTTGTTCTTAACTGAGGCTGCTCGATCATTGATACAATGGGCTGGAAGTGGGCAAGGCCCGGCAATATTCCCCTTCGACCGCGGTGGAACCAAGCCCACCTCCAACCACCTCCTGCTGGGCTGTAACGGGCGACTTTTTCGTTGTTTTTTTTTCTTCTACTTTCTATGAGTTGCTGCGTGTCAGAGATAGGCCAGCTTTTGGACCACACTGTTAGAATATATTCCCAAGTGATTAGTTTCTCACTAGGTGTTACACCTTTTCTATTCTATATATATGTAACATAGTGCAGAAACAAAAATTGATCTTCTCATTTGTCCCCCTTAATTGTCTCTCTACGTATCTCTCTTAACACGTTATCAAGCACGCTCTAAATCGCTGAACGACGAAGGCCACCAGTGAAGAATCGTTGTTCTTCGTCATTAACCATGGAGATACTGTAGACGTCGTCGCCAAGATGAACAACTCGCCGGATCAGAACACCGGAACACAAGTTTCAACAATTGGTAACACCATCGATTCTTTAATTTAACGATGGAATTTACTGACCTTTTAGAGTTCTTCACGGAAGAACTGGTCCGTCACTACAATGGCAGCCATGGGCGCTACTTCGCATGGTAGAAATCACCATGGCCACAGCGCCTTAACGGCAGCGCGGGCGCCAAGGCAGTGCCGGCGGCGGCGCTGCCTCTCCTACTGGCCACGCGGCCAACACAGGTTACTCGCCAATTTTACATGAATCCTTTGGATTCATTTTATTGTCAGAATTTCCAATGGAAATTTTGTTTATGTTTTAGCCCTAGGCTTTAACAACAATTGCACCCTGTGAATTTTACAAATGTAAATTCACCATATTGTTTACTCTAAAGCATTCATAAAGTGCAATTATAATTCCAGTAATATTTCTGGAATTTTATTGTGTCTAATGAGTTTGTTTTTAAACATTACCTAAGACACATTTTAATTGTAATTGAGATTTTTGTCTCTCGTATTAACAATTGAGATGAAGATTTCTTACATTTAATTTTGCAATAGAGATTAGTATTTCTTGCAAATTAATTTTTGCAATGGAGATCCAAATTTCTTGCAAAAGTGTACTGGAGATTTCTATTTCTTGTAATCTATTTACAATAGAGATAGAAATTTCATACAATTTACTGTTGCAATTGAAATTAGTATTTCTTATAAAATTTATTTACAGTAGAGAATATTATTTCTTGCAACATACCATTGTAGATCATTTTCTAGAATAATTTTTATGTCCACTGGTTTGCCCTATGAGCATTACCTATAACATAAGATAATAATTGTGTTTAGTGATTTATGTTGTAAATTATAGTTTCACTTCTCATATGATGTGAAATAAATTTATGTCCCTTGGGTTTGCTCTTTGAGCATCATTTGAGCATTCCTTATGACATATAATCAATATTTCTTGCAGTCGAGATTATAATTTTTTGCAATTGAGATATCAAAGCGTGTTGCACAAGTTTTGCAATTGAAATGTTAATTTCTTGCAAAATGAATTGAATTCACCATAATTGAGCTTGATGTGCTTAATTCAAGGTGAATTAAAAGTGTACACACGATAATATTTACCACATTATTATATGCAATTGAGATTATATTTCTTGCTTAATCACCGTTTAATTCCTCTTCACTAAGTCGATATGCTTAATTTGAGTAGAGTTAAATGTTAAACATAATTCAAATTTTGCAATTGAGATTTTAATTTCTTGCAAAATATAAGTTTAATTCCCATAATTTTGGTAGAATTGAACTAAATGCAAAATTCAAGTGATAACCTCCATTCATATTTGAGAAATATGAGGTATTGGAATTATCCAATTACCATAAGGTCTATTCTTGTCTTATTGATATCATGATCTTCAAAATATTTTTTCAAGTGTACATCTAACACAAGGTGGAAGGAATCAAGCATTTGCTGGAGTATGCATCCTGCCAATATGAGGTTGACACCATTTTCGTGGTTCTCTCGCAGTGTTAGTAATTTCATTCGAGGTACACACTACGTAGATCAAGTCTTGACTTGAGTTTATAAAATTTTGCATCCCTCTTATATGTTACCATAGAGGTTTTTAAATAAATCTTTGGTTAACATTATATTGGCGTAGATGGTCAATAGTGGGTTTTTATAACCTCATAATTGACAGTTACAATGATTCAACATGTGCAATAGATGTCCGACATAATCCAACATCCTATGGATTAAAATGGTTTTGCGTCCTCCTCTATGAACAGAATGCAACCATCATTGATTCAAATCAAGTGCGGGAGTCTTATTTATCATAAGACACCTTGTCTGTCATGATCTCATATTTGAGTATCTAATGGAGAATATTCGATTGCTATATGAGAACCTTTGATGAACAGTTGTACATAGCATAAGATATTTATTCTGCCTACAGCTAAAATACAATGGACCAATATTTGTCTCTAGGACTTTGTGTCCATCAAAGAGTACACTCATTGTCCATATAATCTGTTCTAAGTTGTATATGCTCAAAGAGAACCTAGATATGAGGATAGAATGGACATTGCTCTATCCGTAATGCTTCTCTCAATAGAATCTCGAGGCAAATTACACCGCAAGTATTTACCATACATAGATTGCACTTATTTATGTACTAACTCAAGCTGAAAACATGATGAACTTCATTGTAGAAATCATCGTAAGTGTGTCCTATAGGATACACTCAATCGCTTGAAGTGGGTCATTATGTTCATCACAAAAAAAGTTTGATGGTTATAAAAATCATCCAATGAACTTTCATGGTAAAGAAATGTAAATACTGAAGATCTCATGCGTCGGGTTGAGGAAAGTTTTAAAAGCATGTGAGTACTATTAGTATATCACAGATTTTTGTCATACCTATGATCGCCATCAGCATATCATTGACAAATATCATTCCTCATAAACTTGATTGAGATTCACTTCAACCTATGGGATATAGCTATCCTAGTCAAGGATAAAGATTGGAATATATTTCAATCTTAAACCTGACATTAAAAGGAAAGCTAAATTATTTACATTATGTTCACATATAAATAATGTAACAAAACCTCTTACACATTAAGAGAGTTTATATTTAAGGAGATTGTTTTGATTCATTTCAAATAGTTAATATTGGAGACCTTTACTAGGCTTTCATCTCCTTTTTACTATGTCATATAATTGCTTGCTATCATCACTCTACGACTTTGTATGTCCCATCTTGTGGTTGATGTACAAGAAAGTAGGTTGCTATGGAGAAATCCATTGAAGGTGAAATTTGTCTAGTGGACATATGGGCCACAAACTCTATACATGGGAAAGAATAATCAATAATTGCCTAGCGAGATAAAAGGATAGAGGCTAACATATTGCCACTATCATCTTTCCTCATTGGTACTCAAAATGCAATCATAGAAGTGTCATTGCACTCTGATTCAACAAGTATCATAAAGATATAGAGTTGTCCGCTAAGAGTTTCTATGTTGAAACTCACAATAGCAATTAAGATGGATTTTTCATCTTAACATAATGGATATGACAAGTTTTAAATATACCATCTGAATTACATCCCGTATTATGTATTGCGTATATTTTTCTTTCTCCATCATATCAAGATTTGGCATATTTGCCTTGGTCGTCCATATATAAGGATGATGAGAAAAATATTTGTCAATCTACCGGTCACATCATATTTTTAAAATCTTCGGATTTAGTATGCACTGCATGTGCAACATAAAAATTAAATTATTGTATGGATTTTTTAGGTATTCATGGTTCTTTAGAGATATCTACATAATAGTTTCATGTGTTTTATTTTTACACACAATAACCATGTATGTAATAAAATGATTGCTCAAATTATAGGCACATTATCTTGGATATTGGGTTCATTTAATCCAATAGGACAATGCTACCAAATTGACCTTATATACCTACAATGACGATTGTATGGTCCAAGGAATTTAGGTACGGCACATGTCTCATATGTCTATATATAAAACTGGTTTTGCTGATTCTCTCATCAAAAGGATCAAATCATTAAGATGACCAATTTAGAATTGATACATACTAACATCATGTTAGTTACATGTGGCTTTACACACCACATGATTATTCCAATTCAATTTACTGCATTTAATACGGCTCCCCCCTGCAGTAGTTACGTGGATACTTGATCGCATGTCAAGAAATTTTCTCATCTGCATCATCGAAATGTTTTACATGCTGAGATCACCACCTAAATGCGTACATCAAGAGCATTGGGATCAAAAGAGGTATCATTAACCGTCAACTTATAATGCCTCAAGTCCCTTATGGGACTCAAATATTGCTTGTATGTCTATATTCTGAGGGTTATTCTGGCATTAGGGGGAGATGTATACCACACAAAATGCCTGAAATTAGAAAGAATGTCATATACATTCAAATTCAGTCCTCGCATCCACGTAATAAAGAATCTAAACTACTATTGTTCAGAATATCTTACATTTGCAACACATTGCAAATAATCTGCCAATAACATTTACTTGTCATAAAGGTGTTTTAATATCAAATTCTCGATATTTATGTGCCAGAAAGAGTGGAGGTACCAATAAGAAAAACCATGCAACTCCTGAATTATAAAAGAGAGAGAGAGAAGTATGATCACGTATGACAGCTTTTACCAAGCATTATCAAGAATAGGGGGAGTACTTCCTTCAAGACAGTAAATACAAATCAACATATATAATGTTGATAGACACCTTGCGGATATATTAATTATCCAAGGCCGATGGATTTTAATGTCCAAAAGACAAGCAATTGTGTACACAAATTTTGGCCTTGTGTCATTGGAACATCTTTACTTTTGTGTTTGGGAAAGACACGAAGTTATAAAGAGAATATTTCCACAAATCATATTGGTTCCATTGAATCAATATATTTAAAGTCTACAAAATATCGACATTTCTCCTCAATATAATTGCTCGCCTACAACCGGATCGAGACCAAAATCCTAGATAGAGTGCTTTGGCATTCAAATTGGTCAAATCAGTGGTGGTAATTAAGGAGATTGCTTCCGCTCGCACTGGAAGGTAAAACTTCCTTCACATTGCATTCCTTATGGTATATTACCAATATTTCTTGCAATTAAGATATAGAAAGCATAATGGAATATTTCTTCCATTGGGTGGTGAAATGGCAAAGCTTGTAGCATATGGGCTTGCGCAGAGACCCGACATCAGTAATGATGTATGACACCTAATGGTATATGTGAAAATTACGTTCCTACATTCAAATCATTGGCAGAACAAAGAATTGAATATATTCAGTTAAATAAGTTCACATGAACTTCGCACCGAATTCAAATCGCAATACTTATTGTGCATAATTTGAGTCACTGTGATTCAAAATAGTTATGTTGTTGTGGTACAACTAACTAACTAACTAACTAACTGTAGGAGTTTCTTTTGTTGAAAGGAAACTCCATAATTGCTAAGTGTGCTTATTGTGTGAAATCTAAATTGGATTTCCATTCATCTTCAAAGAGCACACAAACAATGACAGATTTGAGACGAATGATTTATGTAAAACCAAATTTGGCTGAAGTTTATAACTTGAGCACATTCCTATGGAATGTTAACCACCAGTCAGCTAATATCCAATTAATATTGTATATCATTTTTCGAATGATATTAGATTGTCATATTCAACAATTAATATGGTCACTTAGTCCTCAAGAATGAATCCAATATTCATACATTGGATTGAGATATACAATGATATGGAACTTGAAGTTCTATGTCAAGTGCCGTCAAAGCGTCATATATCTTGCAATATTGCAACAGGCCTGATATTGCATTTGCAGATAGTTTGCTAGCTCAAAACGCTCTCCACAATGCCACTAGGTAGGAGTCAAAGAAGATATTGATACTCGACGGCACATAAGATCTTGATTGAATTTTTCAAGAAAAGACCATTGAAGAATATGCATGTACTAGCTATATAAATGATCCCCATGCTAGTATATTGACTGATGCAACGGTGGAACAACCTTTAGATATGGATCCTTTAGATACCATGTAATGTTCCATCTATCATTTTTCAACACTGTTTATTGTGTGTTGTAATGAAGAATGATAAACTACATTGACTGTAGTATTGGTTCTAAGAACCATCTAGCACTGTCTACTTGTATAGTGCTCATTATATTGCCCAGATGGAAATAGGTTTCATATAGAGTAATATATATATTGATCTTATTGGTTATATCCTCATGTACTATTACAGATTGAGGAGATCAACATCTTGCAAATTAAACATTGTGATAAACTATGGTTTATTCACTAAGTATTGCAAGGTTAGGGGAGCATCTTCCTGACTAGTAAACCTATACAAACATCGTATTGTACTCTTTCCTTTTGTGAGTTTTTCCTATATGGTTTCTCATAAAAGGTTTTTAATGAGGCAATACCAATACAAGACAATGTCATATCACTTGATTTTTCCCTACTAAGGTTTTTAAGTGGTGATACAAAATGACATATATTGTTCTCACAACTCATGTATGAGTTTCTCCTTTAAAAGGTTTTTCTCATATGGGTTTTTAATGAAACAATGATAATATATGCTGATCAATTTTTCCTGATTTTCCCACTGGGTTTTAAGGAGTTTTTTACAGCGTATCACATAAGAATGTATATTGTACCAATTTCTCCGATTTTTCCCATTGGGTTTAAGGAGTTTTGCAGATGTCTCCTCATATTTTTCCTACAGGGTTTTTTGAGGAGTTACTACACGGAGTTACATACACGGAGTACATATAAGGATAACTGCTCAAGCAGGAGTGTTAGAATATATTCTCAAGTGGTCAGTTCACAAGGTGCCTTTTAGAGGAGGCAACTTTTCTATTCTATATATATGTAACATGGTGCAGAAATAAAGATTGGATCTTCCCATTTGTCTCCCTCGATTGTCTCTCTACAATCTTTCTTAACACACACCACACTACAACTCCCACGCTGCTCTGGTCCCTAGTTTTTTTTTCTTTTTTTTTATATGGCTCGGTTTGAGTTTTTTCTTTTTGATTTTATTTTTCGTGAACACAAGCATTGTTAATGATTTTGATATTATTCCTACCATATTTTCTCTTACATTGTGCCCTCTTTTTTTGATGTTTTAAAATATATTATTTTTTTAGATTTATATCCCTATTTATTCATCTCGATGGTTACCCGCATGCATACATCAATCATAATATTAACAATTTGTTCTCACATTTTTAATTTTTCTTTTATCCTTTTATTTATTATTTTTTAAAAATAATTTTCTCTTTTATTTTTTAATTTTTTCCTTTCTTACTAGAATGATTGAATCTTACTGCTGAAACAGTTGGCGTATATGGCTGGAACAAATTATATTCACTACTAGAACAATTGAAACTTACTACTTGAACAATTGATTTTTTATGGTTAGAACAAATTATATTCACTACTAGAGCAATTGAATCTTACCACTGGAATAATTGACTTTTATAGTTAAAGCAAATTATATTCATTACTTAGAACAATTGAATTTCACTGCTGGAACAATTGACTTTTATAATTGTAACAATTTAAATTCACTACTAAAAATATTAAATCTACTAAAACAATTAAATATTATGATTGGAATTACAACTGGAACTGAAAAAATTTATATCCACTACAAGAAAATTGAATCTTTGAGGTTGAAGTTTAGCATTTTTCTTATAGTTGCAAAGTTTAGTATTTCTCTTATTTTTTTTATTGTAAAAGCAAGTTTTCAAAAAAAAATTATTAGAACGTAATTCACACTGAGGTTTTTGTCAGCTCCTTACAAGTAGATGTAAGGAAGTTCAGTTTGAAATAGTTTAAATTTTTTATACAAATGAAGCAATCTGATTTAGTAATGTTTTGAAGGTATCTGATTTTGCACTGTTATGTATTTAAAGATGTTATTGCTAGCTTTTTGACTAATACATTGTAGAAAAGTATTGCCACTACATTTTAGTAGCAATATGGTGTTCTTGTTATCTTTTTTTTTAAAAAAAAATATTTCCATTTGGAATCACGGAAGATATTGAGTTTGAAGTGAAGTTCATTTCTTATCCACTAAAGCTTAGGTATATTTTTCTTCTATTTTTTATTTATCATATTAATAAGTTACTTTTAAATTAAAAAATCTATTACACTTTTCACTTTTATTATATTATTTTTTAAAAAAATCAAAATTATTATCATTGCAACTGCAAATCGTAGTTATTACTAGTATTTTTGTCGAGATCATGTCCTCCAGCTACCTATGGACCCAGAGTGAATGCGAAGACCCTGCCATGGGCTACGGCCCACGAACCAATCTATAGCTCACAAAGGACTTCACCGCATCGATTCACTGAAGATTGTCCCGGCACCCAGGGGTCGGGATCGCACAAGCACAATAGCCCGACCGCCGAATGGTCGGGAACGCGTGACGACAAGACTCAGCCAACTAAGGTTAAAATCCAACACTCCCGCCCGATCCTCAGGGTCGGCCACCGCCTTAACGGTCAACATCGGACAAGCACATAGATTCTTGACAATGTACAGCAGGAAGTAAAACAACCTCGACGGAGGTAAAGCATTCGAGAAGGAGGTAAAGCATCCAGACGATCGGTAAAGCGTACCGGAGGGCGGTAAAGCAAAACGAAAAAGTGTCATTTGTCCTCTACGACTGGACAAAGGACGATCGAAGGATACCTACAGCCTGCATCGACGCCAGCAGGCACTAAAGGATCAACTTCGGCGACGACCATGACCCCACCCGTCAGAGGGCCGCTAGGCGCTAAGTTTGTAACCACGGTTCGATCTCTATATAAAGGGGTACCAGAGGCCTTCGATGATAAGTTCGAATAATCCATTGTAACTACATCCACATACGCCTGCTAAGGTTTTTGCTAGTGCCAAGACCCTTTCGCCACTGTACTCGCATTCCCAAGTTCATACGATTCACTTATTCTTGGACGTAGGGTATTACGCCTCTTCGGTGGCCCGAACCAGGCTAAATTTTGAGTCTCTCATAGATTAGGCCACCTCGAATACGAAGTGCGCACCGTATCTCCCTCCGATTACATAAATTCTACTGTGCACCGACAATTTTTTTTACATAAGTACTAGGTGCTAGAAAAAGGGAATAAGTCCTATCCACCTCTCTCAACTATTGCGCCCGTTCGCTTTTCCTCCCCCCATCTGAAATACTAGATATTTTGACTTCTTCAACTTTCCCGTTCGCTTTTTCTCCCCCCATCTGAAATACTAGATATTTTGACTTCTTCAACTTTTCAACCCGTGGCGTGGACAGCTGACGACAGAATTCGCTAGGTGTATATGACTTATTCCTAGAAAAAGTTAAACAGCAGCAAGGGGAAAAAAAATCTAAAACAAGAGAATTTGGCCCAGCGTCGTGGAACTTTTCTGCATCCTGTGCTCGCAAGGGAATAATTCGGAAACATTAAACAATTCGGCTCAAGTCCACAAACAGAAAATGATTGGTCGGAGCTCGTCGTATTTCCGCCATACGCGGAAGCCAATCGGACCCGGAAAGGCCTGTTTTGGGCCGGTACACTTCGTCTGGCGATGAGGTTATGAACCAACCAATCAAACGCTGTCGTTGCATCTTGGAGTATCGATATTGCCACAAGTTACCAAACTCAAAAATGGCACAATATAGGTACCTTCAGGTCTCCTTTGAAACATAGTAATTCTTTCTATTGCTTATGTCTGTCTTATGAATTGAACTGACTCTCGTGAAATTTTTATATAGTAATTTATATGAAAATACTGTGTTCCAAAAGAACCCTCAGCAATGGATTATATTTTATCTGATAGTTACTGGTGTGGATTAGTTATGCGAACTTAACAATTAGAAAGCTGCTTGATCTTCTGAAATATGACAAACACAACAAAACAAGAAAAGGAAGAGGAGGGTTTCATCACTTCACAAAAGACCGCGAGAAACCAATACTCCCGTACGTTCATCGCCGTAATCAGTGGCGTTTATCGTTGCACCTTTCAACATGGGACCGCTAGCTTGTCCGTTAAGGATGGGCAAGTGCATGTGCTCGTCGCTGCGATGTCACTGTCACAGGCGGCCACGGTTTCTGTGCTTCGAGTTCAAGAGCCCTTGTTACCCGCAAATAATCTCGGCGCCATCACTGCCGGTGAGTGGTCACCACCTGCCCCCATACCGCGTTAATTTCCTCGGGGCTGTAAACAATGGCGCCGTCCTTGACAACGAACCCCAACGACGACGAGCAGCAAGCTGGTGGTACCAGCTGATTGCATGTGTTCCGGTCAAACTACACGGCGGACCAAGCAGGACGCTGGCACCTACTTACTGTTAGTTGGCTTGCAACACACAAGCAAGCATGTGACGCGTGCCAACATGTACAGAGATGTCCGAACCAAGAAGAACTTGTCTGCAAGTTTACATGATCGATCGACACATGCTTCCTTTGTCGTCGCACCAAACCAACAAAGACAAAAAACACGAAACGAAACCCCGATACATTTTGACCGGCTGCAAATTAGTTGCGCTACAGTTTGTATATCCAGGATGTGGTGACGAATGCCAGGTGCAATGATATGCTCCACTTGGGTTCTCCGAAAACAAAGTCCAGCTCCATCTGTTTGTCGTATGATCTGTGCTTGGGGCGGTTGCGAATAAGAATGCGACTGGGGTGCACCGTACACCTAACAAACGTGTGCTACTTGTACGTTTCACAACAACTTACACTTCGTTTCCATAATGATCACTTACTTTTGCTGTAAACTTTGATTGGCAAATGCACTTCATTTTGCAGCTGGGCGCTAATCAACTTACTAATACCTATTATTGGTACTTTTACATCGACATAGGAGTATATGAGAGCTATGCTTTGACCGTTGTGCCAATGAGAATGCAAAGTAGGTCGTGAGAACCTGGCCAGGTGTAGCCCACCTAGGTCAGATCAAATCCGGAAGCATGCTTACATGAGCATTGATCCAAAAGTTGGGAATGGGTGTGGCCACATCCATGAAAAAATAAAATTAACTGTGATCATAGATAAATTTTCACTATGTCGCATCCACATTCAAAAATCCTTGCACCCACAGGGTAAACGCACCCCACTCAGATTTTCTCTAGCTCCACCCTAGTATGTGCAAATGCGCTGTTGTATTGATACAGACAAAAAAAAACTTAAACTAGATTTTAACTAGCTGCAAATTAGTTGTAGAGAGTTAATTACATCACAGGATGACCAAAGCAAGATCCAACAATACTCTACGTGTATGGTCTTAAAAGACAATTCTATTTCGATGGGTTCTCATCCGACCTGTACTTGTGCTAGTTGCGAATAAGGAAATGGGAGAGGATACCTACCCAACGTGTGTGAAATGTTTGCTCTCGCTAGTTTAAGCGAACATTTGGTAGGGATTAGGATTGTCCAAATAATGCTTATACTTTGGATTATTTATGAAAATCATTTATGTAGCTTATCCGCGTAATCTATTTTTTATGTCAAAACTGTTTGAAAGAACCAATATGGTATAGATATAGGTGGTGAGAAGAGATAAGTGATAAAAAATACCATTTGTACTTATGGGTGGTAATATAAAATATGAAAGTAATAGGTGATTGTGGATAGAATTATTTATGAGTTTTAAGTGTTTGGTAGAGATTATAACATAAGTTGCTATAATTATTTGCAAAAGCAGCACGATAATCTCTACCAAAGGGGTCTTAATAAGGTGCATTTTTCTTTCTCAGTAAGGGAGCTGAGCCTTCAGTTTTTGATAATTTTATTTTTGCCATTTAATTTGCTAAATTTTTAATTGGCATAAGCACTCCTAGATGGCAACAAGTACTAAACTGACACTGCAAATGAGAAATTTTCTCACCTTTTTACATGCCTCATGCACCTCCATGACTTTGACCAATTGTCTTTTTAGTTTACATCACTATGATGTATTAAGTTGAAATATTAATGTATAAAACGCTGACACCAGAGCTACTTAATAGTGTATTTCATTTATATTATTCTAGCCCATGCATCAAGCTACTTGATTTACATATAATTAATACATGGAGTGTTGCATTGTGTCTCGTAGACAGTGTGAATGTAAT
Organism: Zoysia japonica; assembly: GCA_001602275.1. Classification (NCBI taxonomy): domain Eukaryota; kingdom Viridiplantae; phylum Streptophyta; class Magnoliopsida; order Poales; family Poaceae; genus Zoysia; species Zoysia japonica. The sequence continues at coordinate 751,022 of BCLF01000005.1, forward strand.
CCTGAAGGGTAAGATGTCCCCTCGATCTACATATCAAAACTGTTGGAATATGCACTAGCATAATCCCGTGAAGTCAGGGGATGATAGGAGTGCAGCAAAATGTGAGGGAAGAGAGAAGAAGCTGAGATAAAAGCAAATGGACTAATTAACCGCGCAAATCTAGCGTCATTGCCAGTTTCACCATGTTGCAACTCGATGGTTAGTAGATTCAAAGATTGTCCGATACCTAGAGCATGGGAGCTTTTACATTTCCTGTCAGGTAGGCCACTGGTTGACGTTGATCAAAGTTAGATCCGAGGACGGCCTCCACTTACCATGTGATTTTGCATCGATCAGGATCCTGTTTATGTCATTATATGTAGCAAATGGTACAGCCAGTCGAACTATTGGATATTTCCTGTTCAGGTCTTGGACACCAAAAAAATTTGCTGAGCAGAGCATCGTGGACCATATTATATTCCAGACAGAGAGAGATAGGTGCAAACCCAATCTGAAGGCCACTTGCAACACATCAATATTATCATCGTTCATTGGATCATGTGCTTAATTCAATTGGAGTCTTAATTTGACCACAGGGTATTCCTACCATTATTGCCTACAGATTATTTTCCTACGACATGCCCAATAAATATCACATATCTAAGGGTTGTTTAGTAGAGCTTCACTATAAGTACTTCTCAGTGATAAGTTATTCTTGATGAGAAGTGATTATATGACTGAAAGTAATGATTTGTAGAGTAAACACTTAGAATCCTTTCTACTTGAAAAATAAGATTTACTCTCCTAATTTTAACTGAGAATCATTTTAAACAGAACACACTTGGGGCACTTGCTTGCGAGACTGGCGTCTTGGCAGGTTGCCTGTAGATCAACCAAGTTTAAATGTATTACAATAATATCAACGTGGTAGCAACGTGACAATTGAGGCAAGCGCATACAACGCTATATATATTTGGTACATCGCGATTCGCATTCAAGGTCGCCTCTCGATGCATTTACATGTGCATTTCTCACTTAGATATTCTGCAAATGTGCAGGCTGCACTGACAAGATAAGCAACCAGGCACTGCATGATCGACAGTACTTCAATTACACACTGATTTATATATCCTGATTGAGACGTACGAACGGTTGTGCAAAGGCTCGTCCTTTAAGGCTAGATCGAATCAGACGAATTAAGCTGATTCCAGAGCGCACTGTTGAAGTCTTTTTCATCTCATGGATAAGGGCCCACACAGAGATAATGACGTCTTTTGGCAAGATGTTACATGTGAGGAAACATAGATATACGCGTGGTTAACGAAGTCCCCAGTAAACAAAGTTTTTCATCTTGCAGGTTGCAAGGCATTGAATTTGTCCCATGCACTAGAACTAAGAGCTGTAAATATGCAGTTATTTTACTGTGAAACTGGAGTAAGTTTTTGACAGAAAACATGTGAAATCCTACCATTTTGTCCAAACTATAATTGATATCCTGTTTGACTGTTTATTGGTAGCATAATGGGAAATTTTCTCTGCACCATAAATCTACTTCAACTTTCACAGTTTAGTGTACTTCCTCTGTTCCAAAATATAAATATTTATAGGTTTAATCAAAGTTATACTTTTCTCATTTTGACCACTAATAATATATAATTAATAATATTTTATCATATAAAAAATTATATTTTTGATTCATCATTAAATAAACTTTCATAAAAATTATATTTTTATATTAAAAATTATGCAATTTTCTAGATATTTTTGTAGAAGTTAAAAGATTTTGACCTTATCTCCAAACTTAGAAATGCTTATATTTTAATCAGCGAGAATTTTAGAACCCTCCGTTACTTATCAGATGGAAGAATTCTCTCACTATAGGACAGTTCTGCTGAAAAGGGATACATGATTAACGTGTAAATATTGATCTATTTATCAAACCCATGATTAGGTTGATCCAAACAATGTGAAATAATATGTCCATTATTTTTAAATGATAGAATATCACTTGACATGTTTAAAGATAATTAGGATCTAACCACATGGTTCCCAACCACAAGACCTATCTCACATGACATATTAATAGAATAATTATTCTAATTAGGCAGTTCCAAACAAAACCTAATATGTTAAAGCAACTCAACCAACAATGTAGTTTGTGGACTTTCAAACAAATTACCCGTTATTCTCTGCAATAACAGCCGACTTCAAACTTGCACTACTACGAAAAGACCCATCAATGTCGGCCATAAGGTTCTGCAATGTCGATCAAATTGTGCGACACTCGTCATACGACACTGCTGTAAATGGTAATCAATGCCGGTCTGTAAAAACCAACACTGAATCAAATTATCAGTGTCGGTCAAATGACATCATCTAGTCGACACTAATGGTAGCGTCTTCAGTGCCGGTCAGGATGACGACAGCGAGACCGACGCTAGCAATAACAACAACAGTGTCGGTCGGCATAGTATCATCTGACCGACACTAGTAACAACAACAGCAATGTCGGATAGCATGATATCATCGAATCGAGCTGCTATTAGTTACACCAGTGTCGCTCTCTTGATGCCATACGACCGACACCGCCATTTTCACTATCATTTCGGTTACGTTGACATCATGCAACCGACACTACCCTCACTACCAACAGTGCCGGTCTCAAGAATGTCAATTTTGCCGACATTGTTTACAGGACTCTCATGTCATATATTATGACGTCACGTGGCCGACATTACTTTCTGGATTAGGGGTGTCAGTTTCTGTGACGTCACATAACCGACACTTTCATATATTTGAATAAGACCCATCTGAATAACACAAATCAAATACAAATAACAGATTAATAAAATATATTGACAGAGACAATGTATTCACAAAGTGAATGTTTAGGGTCACATATGTACACAAGTTCATCCAATGCAGCAGCTTAATTTACACATATACATGAATATACATACTTCACATAGAAGTAACAATTAAAATTTTATTTGCTCGGCCAACTCCGGTCTTGTTCATTAATTCTCTTCTGCCCAGCCTTTTGCCGAATTAGTCCAGAATTGTTATATTTCCCGCACCAATGAGAAAGTTCTTCATGTCTTGCCACATCACCTTCTGGGTCGTAATATTTGCCCATTGGATGAATAAACTCATGCGTCAATGAAGCGGATCATCCGAGATGCAATGTCATAGAGTGTGGCCTCATATTGGCTTCTTTGCATTTACACCTGCTTGTCTGACTGCTAATATTAAGAACATAATTAGTAATTACTAAAATGCAAATATCAATACAGTGTGAAAATGCATATAACAATATTACTAAAACTGCAAGTACTTACATTTTTCTATACATAATCTTACTTAGGCAATGTTATGTATTTTCTAGAGCTAGCTTCTATGATTTGCACACATAGTAGCCACAATGCACATTGTCAGGAGCCTGTTTTGCAAATTTTGGGGACAAAATGGAAAGGTTAAAAGTCTCAAAGATATAGACAAAAATATAGTGATATAGATTATTGAATTATGGTGTAGTAGTACTAAAAAATATGTTTTGTACAATAATTTTTCTTTCTGTTTTGGATGGTGTTTTCCTTCAAGCTTCATGTTGAACCGGTAAGCGCTGTCATCGATAAGAAATATTGTGTCATGATTATGAATATCAGATCACTAAAAAATTAAAATGATATTAGAGGTCATTACGCATCAAAGACTTCCAAGAAATCATTGTAGGTGCTCCTCTCACGATCAAAGGAGTCAAATACCCAATCCTTCCCTAATTTTGGATATATCATGAAAGCAATCCAATGATCGCTATAACAAAAGTACATTTAATCACGTTACTGTTTCAATTTATTAGTCAAAAGTAGGGTTAAGTAAGTGATAGAGAAAAGCATACTCACTCAAAGTTATAAGGAACCATGATGCACTCCCTGTCCCGCCAATTGTACATGGCCCTACCTATGTCATTCTTCCTCTTGCCCTTCAAGTCAGGGTGGTCCATAGGGACGTTGATCGCTGATTGCCTTATTGCTGTTAGGTTAAGGTACTCACTTTCTTATCTGCACCACAGTGGAAGCACATTCTAAAACATGAAACAATATATAGTCAATTATGGTGATAATTAATAGTATGACTAATTATAAGGTTATTATTGTTCGAAACACTTACAAGCACCATATGGTTATGTGAGTAGCATCCAATCTCTGAAGTCGATAGAGGGCATGTATGTCTTCAAATGGCACATTTAGATCCATTGGCACAGTGCTAAAAAGTTCTTCAGGAATCTTAGCTTGGATAAACTGAACACCATTAGAACATACTTTTAAGTACTACCCGTGAAATCTACACATCATCTAGTCCTTCCCATTGAACATACGGCTCGGTAATAGTGGCCTGCCATGTTCAAACTCAGGAAAATCATCCTCTGTAAGATCCTAAGATCCTTCAGGAAGACCCTCGGGCACCAAAGGCGTGTGGTCCACCAGTTCCTTTTCCTCATAAGTGTATGGTTTTTTTATAACCTTGAGAAACGTTTGAACTGTAAAAGAAAACATTAATGTGTGTTCTACACTTTAGCGGCTAACATACTAGTTAATAGAAAGTGCTGACCTATACTCATGATGGATGTTGAGTCTTTAGCACATGTCGGTTGAGGCGTAGGGAGGTCATCAATAGGCTTCTCAGCAACACCCTTGTCCTCATGTGTCTCGGGAGGCGGAGGAGGGGTCCATGATAGGCCCGTCAGCAGCAGCAGCCTCATCCTCATGTCTCTTGAGAGGCGGAGGGGGGCCCATGAGAGGCCCGTCAGCAGCAGCAGCCTCATCCTCATGTCTCTCGGGAGGCAGAGGGGGGCCCATGAGAGGCCCCTCAGCACCAGCACCTTCATTCTCTTCTATTGGAGAAGACCGAGGTGAAAGTGCTGGAGTAGGTCGAGACACTAGTGTCGTTTCAACCGTAGATTGAAAAATAATGTCTCGTCGGTGCCAAAGGACGAAATTATTAATGGCATCTCCCAGAGTGTCAATCCCCTCTTCCTCATTAGGATAATCGAGACCAAAATCAAGATAATTGTTATCTACTACCTTGATTAGTTGCACCTTGGCACACTTTGGTGGAATAGATAGAGTATGAAATGTACGACCAGGCATTACAATGCCTTCTGCAACCTTGATGCTCCTTTTCCTGCCAAGAGCCATATTTAATGAGCAAGGAGTATTGTCGATTATATCATCCACTGGTTACTTAGTGGCCGGTTCAGGCGCGGACCCATGGCTGCTTGGAGGCAGGTTTTCAGTAGTTGGAGTAATCTTGATGTTGTCGTTGACACTGATTCGGACATCCGGTGCAGTAAATGGTTGGACGAACTGTGGATTTTCTTTTGAGTAATTAGAAGAAGTTTTCTTTCCACTTCTCGCATTCATCATCCTTGTTGGGTGGATCACGCTTCTTGTAGCTGCTCGCGTCGTCTGGGAACCCTAATTTCCACGCAGCCATTGAAGAGACGGCTCGTGTACGACCTCGATGTTCCTCGTTTCCAAAGGCAACAGTAAGCTGGTCTCTTTCCCTCTTTGGCTTAAAGGTGCCTTCCTTCTCCTTTGTAGCTAGCTCCTTGGCTTTTTGTACAACTTCACTAATATCTGAGCTTTTAGGAATCAATTGGCCATCATTAGTTAACTTAGATCGACCAAAGACCAGTTTCGAGTGCGTTCACTGCATCCTTCTAGTGGGTCTGGTATCCCAGCTTCTCGATCCTGTTGTTCTTTTAGCCTCCACTTATTGATTTGAGTTGCATATCCACCTGGACCGAGATTAGGATGCATCTTGTTCTTTTTACTCAGTTCCTTAAAAGACGCTACTCTTTAAAGCATTTTGAGATGTCATCTTCTCAACAAATGCTTTTCAATCATCAAGTATGATGAAAACGAACTTGTTGAATGGTGTCAGACCCTTCCGAACATATTCCTTATTAAGGTTCGTCCTAAATGTCTGAAGGCATCTTCCCATTGTGTAGAGAGAAGCCTTTTTTGCAAGGTCAAGGCAATCTGTGGGGAAAAGGTACTTTGCGCACAAGTTGTCCCACAATTCTTTCTTTTTTTTTCAGGACACTACGCCAATCATGAAATATAATCCTAACTTTTTCTCTTACCAAGACACCACAATTATTACGCCATTTTGCATTGATTCTTTTTGGCTCCACAGGTGCACCACATTGGTCGACATCTTCTACAACAAAAATTCTAGCTTGTAGCTTGTTGGCTTTCCTGAAATCACCCTTTCGTGGCTTCTGTGAAGTGGATGATGTGAGGACGATCCTGTCCTCAGTTGGCACTATCGCTTTTTCTTCATCACTGAAATTAAGTCGTCTAGTGCTTCGAGCGGGAATATGCTACAAAAGATAGAGTTATATAAGGCATTTCCGTTTCAGTTAAAATGAACAGTGTTAATTTGACTATCAAATACCTCATCGGTTGGATTGTAATAGGGGTCTTCTTGCGGCAGGCGCTGCCTTTTTATGCACGGAGGATAAGGAGGGGAAGGTTCCTCAAAAGATGAGCTACTTGAGCTTTTGGGAGAAGAAGCCACAGGTGTTGATGCACCAACATCCTCATTGTAGAGATTAGGGTTCCAGAGTGGGTGAGGGGGAGAGGAGATGCCGGCCGGGAGACCGGAGCTATAGCAGAAAACGCGATGGGCGCAGAGGTCAGAGGCGAACGCGCAGTCGAATGTCAGAGGACGACGCGCAGCCGTGACCGGTGCCGGAGCCAAGGAGGTCGATCGACTAGCCGCGGCCGGTGCCGGAGTAGCAGCGACGAGAGCGGTGGCGGCGGCGACGGGTTTAGGGTTCGCAAAAAATTTCGGCAGCGCAAAGGAGTCGCGCGGGAAATGAAAACGCCACCAGTTTTAGTGCGGAACGAAGCGACAATGCCCGCTTATATAGTAAAAGTAACAATGTCAGACACAATGATGTCATAATAACCGACACTACAAAAACTGTCAATAAGATTAACAATTTCTTTAATGTTTTTTTCTTGACGTATATAATGATATTTGATCTACAATTTTATTTTAGTAAATTGCATTGTGTAAGGAACCTGACAAATGGCACTTCTTTTCGTGAAATTTTAAGTTCAAATGGAACTATAGGTTACTAATCATATGGCACTATACGTTATGAGTAGAAGAAAATGTTGAATGTAGGTCGAAAGTGATTGCAAAATTTGTAAAAAAGACGTTTTATAATGAAATAGTAATGCTTATCATATAGAAAACATTGTACAAGATAATATAACATTTGGCGCGTAAAATTTTTTGAAATAATTTAAGTTATGTTTGCTGAATGACGTTGTAATTTCGGTCATTCCAACCGACACTACAAAAGTAAAAAATCGACACTGTTGTCCTTGCAATGTCGGTCGCTGCAGATTTCAGCTTGCCCGACACTGTTAATAAGTTTAACAATTTCTTTAATCTTTTTTTCTCGACGTATATAATGAATCTTGATCTTCAATTTGATTTTAGTAAATTGCATTGTGTAAGTAACCTGTCAAATTTCTGTTTGAATTTTTTTGAGTCTTTTCATGAAATTTTTAGTTCAAATAGAACTATAGGTTACGAATCATATGGCACTATATGTTATGAGTATAAAAAAATATTGAATGTAGGTCGAAAGTGATTACAAAATTTATAAAAAAATACGTTCTAAAATGAAATAAGAATGCTTATCATCTACTTAGAAAACATTGTACAAAATAATGGAACTTTTCGTGCTTAAAAGCATTGAAATGTTTGAAGTTATATTTAATGAGTGATGTTGTAATTTCAGTCAGGCAGCTACCGACACTATGGTTGTAAATCACCGACATTGTTGTCCTTGTAATGTTAGTTATCGGTGATGTAAAACCGACTTACACTACTAACTAAACCCTAGTCATTCTCGCCTATATATATAAGTATCCCATCCCCTTGCTTCTCAACCGTCAGCACACCGTCGCCCCTGAGCCACCGCACTTTGCCCTTCCTCCTCCCGAACCACGCTCCTCGCGCGTATGGTTCTTCTTCGATTGTTACTTATTATGCCCAGTCGCGCATGGGTAGTCTGGTGAGCTTATACAAATTCTGTATTTCGCTTGTCAAATCTGTTTGCAATATCATTTGTTTACCGGATCTGTTATTCTTGTTTGATACAGGTTTGTTAGATCAAGTTATTAGGGTTTATGGATTAGGGTTTATGGCAGTGAGTTCAGGACTTATTCTCAAATTTGGTGTCATGTAATCTCTGTAAACAGGGTTGACAGAGCCTGGAACGGTAGAGGCCGCGTCTACCTGCTGCTCAACGACAGCGACATTCTCGGAGGCAGGTACTTGTCACTCGTCTGGCTCAGACGCCCGGAGAGGAACGCAGAGATAAGTACAAGATGTAGGCTAGAAGAATAAAAATATCATGATACCATAAGTGCAAGGGCGAAGCATGCTAGATCTGGACGTTGTTGATGAGCGTATGCATGCTCTTCACCTTGCAGTGGCCGACGCAAAGTGAAGAGCATGCAAATATTTATCCACAACGTCCAGATCTAGCTCCACTCGCCCTTGCATTACTGGCATCATGACATTTCTATTCTATTAGCCTACGTCTTGTACTTAATCTCCGTGTTTCCTTTCGGGTGCGAGCCGAGCCAGACGAGTGATAGGCACCGGCCTCTGAGAACGTCGCCGCCGTTGAGCAGCAGGTAGACGCGGCCCTTGCCGTTCCAGGCTCTGTTACCCCTCTTGAAGACCTGTATTTGGAAAATTTTTATAAAATATCACTACTGTAATTTGTAATTATATTTCTATTTTGTAAGGATCAACATGTGTTCATCAAAGATTCTGGGATATGTTAATCGGCACTACTGTAATGTAGCTCAAAGATGACGGCAATATATTTGACCGACACTATTGCCAATTGTAATGTCGATTTTCGCTGACTTCCTACATGACTCACACTATTGCTATTTGTAATGTCGGTTTTCGTTGACGTCGGTTTCCGCTGACTTCTTACATGACTGGCACTATTGCTATTTGTAATATCGGTTTTCGCTGACGTCATACATGACCGACACTATTGCTAATTTTCATTTGTACCAAAATTGCCCTTCCCCTTTCTTCTTCTATCCCCGCGCGCTCTCCTGGTCATCCTCGTTTCCCATTGCTCGAATCTCACTCACTCTCTTGGTCATCCTCATTCCCCATTGCTCGGTAACCGATGTCCGAGCCCAAGCATCGACGTTGAGGGCAAGTGGCGTGGGACCATTCCCTGTTGTCTTCCCGTTGATCCATGTCAGAGCCTAGGGTTTCATCTGGTGAACGCTGCGACATCTCAGAGCCTGGCAACCTGCTTGGATGTGCGGCAACTCCCCCTGGTTGATTGTCCAAAGTGTGGAAAGCGAGTCATTAGGCTGCAGAGCAAGAAGGCCAACATGTACGGTGAATTCTTCTTCAAATGCGAGGAGAATCAACAGGTGAGGGTTCAATTCTGCTCTAATTTGACTTGTTTCAATGCACCTGTTCTTTAGAATGCTTTGAATCCCAGTGTAGGATGATCCAATGAGGTACGGTTTTTACAAGTGAGAAAAAGACTTAGGAGATGGTTGGCTGCAAATGTGCCCCACCATGTTCAGGTTTCATCAGAGGAAGAACATAAAGAAGCAATTGATGTGTCTGTAGAAGTAGCAAACTTGAAGCTTGAAATTGCACAAATGACTTGTGAATTAACTGAGTTAAAGCATGTGATCGAGAAGTTGAGCACAAAGATGAAGGCAGGACTGCTAGCGGATGGAGTTTGTGTCATCACTGCTTTAGTTGGTTGTATGGTAGGACTATTGGTGGCAAACCTGTTAAAGTAGAAGAATGTGAGAAATATATTGTGTTTCAGACTTTTATTTTTGTTTGAATTATGAAATTGTGTATCCAATGCTGTAATTTGTTCCCTGTTTCAGTTCTAGGTTTTTGTCAATATTGTTTGGTTCACTGTTTCAATGCGAAACATGTTTAGTTCATTTTTCAGAAAAATAGATGTAAGTTATGTTAATGTCGGATTCTGATGACGTCATAATTAACCGACACTATTGCTAGCTGTAATGTCGGTTTCTGCTGACGTCATACATGAATGATTTATGCTGACGTTATACTTGACCGACACCATTAGTGTCCATATTGACCGTCACGCCATTTATAATTTTGAAAACTCTCGGTCTCACTAGAAGGATCCAAATGGAGCGTCAGAAGGTGTGGAATTCACCCAAAGGCTATAAAAGGGGTCGCAACTGCGCTCCTCATTCTCGTGTTCTCCATCTCGTCTTCTACATCTCTTCCGAACCATTCTCCGATGGCGTCCCACAAAGTGTAGGAGCTGGAGTGGTAGCTTAAGGAGTGGAAGGCATGACTCATCAAGCTTCGCCAAGATCTTGAGGACATGCGGGTGTCCCTCCGCCTTCAAATCGACATGGCATCAGACATCTTCAAGAAGATGAATGGTGCTGTGAAGAATCTGAAGCTAGGGAGTCTGGAGCTCCCTTTAGGCCAAGGGGGGGTCTCCTGCCCACTTCCTCCACGCCAGGGTCCTTTGGAAGGGATAGTGAGTCGGCTCCTTGAGAAGATAGTCGGAGCGCTGTGACCTGGCGCAGGCAGTTGCGGATCGCATACTGTTTACGGTAAAGGTATACCAGCGTGACTTTCCCTTCAACACCCTAGTTCAGCTGGCGTCCCATCACGATGCAGCGACCAGGGAGGCAAAGACGACCATCAAGCGCTTCTCCACCGAGGTGACCAATGCAGCTGTTCAAGAGGAGGAGGAGGAAGAGGAGGATGAAGAGGACTTCGATATGGAGGACTGGGATATGGAAGACTAGTTATTATTAGTAATAATTTTATAATTTTATAAATATTATGTTTACAAGTTATGTAAATTTATAAATATTATTACTACAAGTTAAAAGTGTAATCCCGGCTGCAAAGTCGGTTTGTCGTTTTAATATCGGTTTCTGCTGACGTAATACATGACCAATATTATTGCTCATCGTAATATCGGTTTCCACTGACGACATACAGAAGCGACACTATAACTTATTGTAATGTCGTATTCCGCTGACGTCATACCTGTCCGACACTATTACGTGACGTAACTTTAGTCTCACCTCGTCTATACTTGGTAGTGTCTTCCAACTTATAAACTCTGGCTGTCTGTCCATAAACGAAGAAGCGTGTAAACTGTATGGAAGGTTGGCAGTGGAGGTTGCGCATAACCTACGTAATCTCCGGTGCGAACCTGGTCATATCGTTGTACAATCTTTTTTTTTCATTGTATAATAGAAATAAGTTACGTAAATTTATATTAGATATTCTGTCATTTTATAAATAATAATAGTAAAAGTTAAATATTATAAGAGTGTTGCAGGTTCTATAATTTTATAAAAAATTTTACTGCAAGTTAAATATAATAAGAGACATGTATATTGATAGGTTCTTTAATTTAATAAAAATTTTGATAGAGTATTTTGAAACAGAGGTAGTACAATGGTTACGTTTACGTAGGTTTCTGCTTAGATCATACTTGACCGACACTATTGCTCATTGTACTTTAGTACCACCTCGCCTATTCTTGCAGTGTCGACCTATTTATAAGATCCGGCTTTCTGTCGTTTGTTGAAGGAGCATGTAATCTGTATGTCCAGATTGTACATTGCACAGCCAATCTGAACATATTGTTATACTTTCTTCTTTTTTTCATTATATATATAATACATGAGATAACTGTGTCATTTTGACCTATGGCACCAAAAACCGACACTGCCAAAAGATACTAATTTTGGTTATTCTTGATGTCAGGACTACTGACATTGATAGATTCATTATCAGTATCGGTTTTTATCAGATCACGTTTGTCCGATACTAAAGTGTTCCATTCTAGTGTCAGATGTGAATGAAGTAAACAATAACCGACACCACCGACACTGATGTCGTGTTCTGTAGTATCAATTGCTTGTGATGTCTACTGTGACTGATACTATTGAACAATGTTAGCCAATAGTGTCATTTTATAAAATAAAGTCACTCGAGTCGACACTGTTGCAGTCACAACAGTGTCGGGTCGTAATGTTGGGAGCAGTGAGACTTGTTAATGTTGGCTGTTACGTTTTTGAGTGACACCGTAGGCTCGTTTTGCAGCAGTGTTAGACTTCAAATCCTGACTGGTTATTACCGCCGGTGCAATTTGACATCCGGCAGCCATCAGTGTTTCTAACACAAACGAAAACAAGAAAACTAACTACGACCAACTAGCAACCTCGATCAAGTTGCAGCTAAGTCCAGTCCAGGTCCGATCGAAACCATTTGTGGTTTGTCCATGCTCTTAGGCTGCAGCAGTCACTAACAGGTGAAAGTACACGCACCCACACACAGGTAAGTTGTACTACCTCCGTTCTTAGTACAAGCTTATTTTTAATTTTTATTGATTGACACTTTGATCAATAATTTTTATAAATTCAGTTAAATTTAAAAACATAGTATTTATACTTTTAAAATAATCAAAAAAAATATTTTTATAATATATGTATAATTTATATTATTAAAATTAATTAAATATATCTAAATTATTAGGCAAAATCGTAGTCTATAAAAGCTAAAAATAAACTTTTATTAGGATCGAGGAAGTACAATACAACTTGCACTATAGTGCAGTTGGGTAGAGCAGTTGCAAATGGCGTCCCTCATGTGTCCTGTGGATCGAAAGGCAAAGCTGTGGGCATTCATGTTTATTGATTCGAAGAATATTCTAGCTCCAGCATCATTGTGAGTTGAACAATACTCCTACTATATTGTCCCATTTCTTAAGTCACAGTTTGACTTGTCATTATCTTTTAAGTTGTACTTTGGCCAAAGGCTTCTCTTCCACGTTGATATATTTCTTTTAAATATATAATCACAATAATATATACTGCATGCATCCCCAAAATGAGTCGTTCTAGCGCTAGATACTTATCCCACAAAGCTTGTCGTTGTAGCCGCTGGGTCTAGGAAAAGCAAGGTAGACACAACTGTCCATAGCTTTGGCTAGAGCATTGGAGACGATTTTCTTTCAGCAGTTAAAATGGATATCAAGGTAGTTTATCATTTTCTTGGTTCCTTCCCCATTTCCTAGAGTAACTTTAATAGAGTGGCGGAGGTAGTAGCATTGAAATATAAATGGAATGGAATGGCTTTTGTATCACAAACCTCATGTATCATTAATTTTTACTCAAAACATTTTTACAATTGCTTGTAAAATATCTATGTGCTTTATAAAATGGTAGAGTTGTACTATTTTTCAATGTGGTACGCTTTACATTTAAACCAGAAACATTTGGCTAACCTTTTAGTCTTCTTTTTTGTTAATGGCGAGCAAACTAAGAAACATTTGGCCAACCTTTACATGTAAGCAGTACCTGGCTATTATCCTCGACTGGTCCATGCGTCGCATGTGTTGGATCGATCATCATGAACACGTTACTCTAGATTCTAGAAGCTTCAAACTGGCTATTTAATTAAAACGGAGGCATAACATGCCAAAGTAGATTGGACGAAAGCATCATACAGAAATTTCTAAAATAAAGATGTGTACCTTTATGCATTTTGAATTATTCGAAGACAGATACAAGATTTGGTCTGTCTCATTAGAAGGTGATTTAGATTTTGCTAATCTCAAATTCCCTTTTTAGCCATTGGAAACTGATCCAGCTGTTAAGATTTTTAATGCTACCAAAATGTTCTGTTAAGTAACAAAAATATTCAACCCATAATTAACATTTGCTACATCTATATATAAAAGAAAGATGTTCCAGGTATGCAATTGGTTGTACTTTCTCCGTTCTTAAATTGACGTCGCTGTTAACTACAAACTTCAACATTGACCATTCGTCTTATTAAAAAAATTATAATAAATTTCATATATTTTGTTATAATTTATTTTATCATAAATTTTACACATTTGAACTATTTTTTGAATAAGACGAATGGTCCAAGTTGAGATTTGAAGTCAACAGCCACATCATTTTAACAACGGAGAGAGTACGTGATAAAGAAATTTGCAAGATTTTGTTCACCTAAGAACTAATTGTCCCAACTTCAGTTACAAATTGATCCAACTTCACAAAATAAATGCTATAAACGTAATTTTCATTTTTTTTAAATGTGACTTAGACAAATACAAAATCTTAACTACTCTTTTCGTCCACATTTAGTTGTCGTTTTAGGTGTGGGTACGAGGATTAAAAATGATGAAAAAGGTGAGATACGCTGAAAACGACGAAAAGAGATAGAGATAGAGATGTATTGGGAATAGAGAAAGTTGTATTGTAAAGCGAGAATGAAAGTAAAAAAAGAAAAACTTGTGAACTCTAAGTAGACAAGTAATTAGAGACGGAGAGAGTAGTTAACATAAATCTAGTTTACCACTAAAAGATTTGCCCTTTAATTTTCAGTTCTTTTTTCTTGTTTCAGAAGCATTTGATGTCTAGACAAGGGTGCAACACGAGGCATCTGGCAGTTTTAGTTAATTGAAATCGCCAACTTAATTTACTGCCCTTTATGGAGAAACAGTCTTACAGTGATGAACCGTTAACCATAGTTTTCTTAATTCGTGGTGTAAGGGCTGACATTTATTACTTATATAGTTGTTGGGAGTATAAAACAAAGTTTGATTCCTCTCATGTGGCACACGAGAATATCCACTTGAGCGGAAACGTTAGATGCAAATCAAAACTGTTCTTTCTTTTTACTCCCATGTATACCATACTGCAATTAATTAATCTTTTATTGTAGCTACTCGTATTTCAATGGCGCCGACACTTCTAGTGTTGTGTGTAACTCTCTGTACATTGAATAAAATTTGCAATTCACTATTTTTTTTTTGTAATGGATCTCACAATATCTGGATCAGACAAGAGGGCACTCTACCTGTAGTTGCATGTTGTCAGTTCTTTCTCTGGTCACCAAATAGATCAAGTGGTATTTTTCACAAGTACTCAACCCTTCTTAAAAGGCAGTTCTCTGTTCTTTTTTCCCAATAGGAAATTCTTGTAGATCAGACTTTCGATGTTGTTAATATGTGTACTAATAAAGTGGTGGATCCTCAGGAAGGTTTACAAAACCGGTGAAAACTAGCTGGTTTTTTTGGTTTTGGTGAAACTGGTACGGCTCGTTTTCACCGATTGACCCGTTTTTATTTAATAAATTCAAAAAAATTAAAAATCCGAAAACTAGTCAAGCCGAGCGGTAAACCCAAATAACCGGTGAAAAACATTTCAAACTGATTTGGTTTCAAATTCAAAAAGGGTAAATCGGGAAAATCAGTTGGTAAACCGGAAAAACCGAGCAGTTCTCTCTCAAAATTTTGATTTTTGAATTTTTCCAATTTTTATTGTTTACTGTAGCAGTTTTCGATTTTCGTAAAAAAAGGGTCAAACCAGAGCTGACCTGTTTTCGACATGAATCAATAACTGAAACCTTGATCCTCAGTTTAGGGGTCGTTTGGCACATCCATTGGCGGAACCGGACGGAAAATTTAGGGGAGGTCAGTCAGTCCGCTTCTTACAGTAGCCCGCTCTATCTCCAGCGAAGGAGAACTTAAGCTTAGGCTATCTTATGTACGCGCTCGCGATCTATAGAGCAGTTGAGGTGGTGTCAACGTGTTGGCTATCGCGGTTCATGTTAGACAGAGCGACAGAATTGGACGAGATCATATCTCATCTACTCCACGCCGATGGAGCCGCCACTCAATGGAGATCGCAACCTGAGACCCATGTTAGCTAGTGCTAAGTCATTTTTTGGATCGCTGAATGGACCGAAAACTCTCAAAATAAACTAAATCCCCTCTCCATCACAAGAAAAATATTTTTTTATCATCAAGATAATTGGTTCCTACATGTTTAGGGCCTCTTTGGCAGAGCTCTCAGCTCCTGATTCTTTGGATTTACTTTTGATTCTACTGTAAAGTGATTCTGATGGCTGAAAGTGATTCTCTTTGATTCTCTAGGATAAACTCTTAAGGCCCCTTTGGCAGAGCTCTCAGCTCCCGGTTCTACAGAATCAAGGGAGCTCTGCCAAACACTGTTTTTCAGAAGAAGTGATTCTTGTCTGATTCTGTGAAGTGATTCTCTGAAATAAACTAAGAGGCTAGGAGCTGAAAAAAGTAGCTTCTCCTGATTCTGTGAAGTGATTCTCTGTCCTGATTCTAAGAGTTTATCCTAGAGAATCAAAGAGAATCACTTTCAGCCATCACAATCACTTTACAGTAGAATCAGAAGTGAATCCAAAGAATCAGGAGCTAGGAGCTCTGCCAAAGAAGCCCTTAGAATCAAGACAGATAATCACTTCACAGAATCAGGAGAAGCTACTTTTTTCAGCTCCCAGCCTCTTAGTTCATTTCAGAGAATCTCACAGAATCAGACATGAATCACTTCTTCTGAAAAACAGTATTTGACAGAGCTCCCTTGATTCTACCTGAGAATCAGGAGCTGGGAGCTCTGCCAAAGAGGCCCTTAATGTTACCCATTTTAGATATATTGTCAGAAAAAATTTGGCTGCAATTTGGTGACAAATATATATATATATATATATAGCAATAATTATCATATACAATGGTTACTAAAAATGTATATCCAAATAAAAATAAAATCTTGATCATTATTTATCAATTTTTAGCACTAAAACTCAATGAAAAGTTCTACTTTTGTGTAATGCATTTTATAGTGTTAGTAGGATGAATAAATTAGAGGGGATCAATTAAAAAGGTCCTTTGAAGAATTTCAAATGTTAGCCCCCCCCCCCCTCAGTTCCGCCACTGGGCACACCTCCAGCTTAGGCGGCTCGTTCGAGCCGCGTAAACCAGTTTTCGTGGCTTCACCGGTTTATAGTTCATTTTTCTCCTTCGACTTATGCTAAAGTGTAAAAAATTTCTCATAAGCCAAGATAAAAGCCATTACAAAAGCTCTCACAAACGGGCCCTTAGTGTTATACAGGACCCCATATTATACTCTCAACGAACAATACAATTTGGCGTTCCTACTGAAAATTAAATCAGTATATGGTGCGTTTGAAAACACTTTCGAGTTATGGCGATACTTGAATTTGGCACCTGCAAAATGTATATGAATGAAATGTATCCCAACAAAAAAAAGTTTGAAAATAAGGCACCATATATAAGATTAACAAGAGTTTATTTGTTTCCGGTTTTCGGTCAAACTGGAGCCGGTCTGTTTTCACGCATGAATCAATAACTGAAACCTTGATCCTCAGTTTAGTGTTATATAGGACCCCATATTATACTCTCAACGAACAATACAATTTGGCGTTCCTACTGAAAATTAAATCAGTATACGGTGCATTTGAAAACACTTTCGAGTTATGGCGATACTTGAATTTGGCACCTGCAAAATGTATATGAATGAAACGTATCCCAACAAAAAAAAGTTTGAAAATAAGGCACCATATATAAGATTAACAAGAGTTTATTTGTTTCCGGTTTTCGCAAAAACCGGTCAAACCGGAGCCGGTCTGTTTTCACGCATGAATCAATAACTGAAACCTTGATCCTCAGTTTAGTGTTATATAGGACCCCATATTATACTCTCAACGAACAATACAATTTGGCG
>BCLF01000005.1:768671-799260 GCA_001602275.1 Zoysia japonica
AGGCACCATATATAAGATTAACAAGAGTTTATTTGTTTCCGGTTTTCGCAAAAACCGGTCAAACCGGAGCCGGTCTGTTTTCACGCATGAATCAATAACTGAAACCTTGATCCTCAGTTTAGTGTTATATAGGACCCCATATTATACTCTCAACGAACAATACAATTTGGCGTTCCTACTGAAAATTAAATCAGTATATGGTGCATTTGAAAACACTTTCGAGTTATGGCGATACTTGAATTTGGCACCTGCAAAATGTATATGAATGAAACGTATCCCAACAAAAAAAAAGTTTGAAAATAAGGCATCATATATTAGATTAATAAGAGTTCATTTGTAAGATGACAATCGACGTGGTAATAGTTAAAGTAACATTTTAAAGTATTACTAGCTGAGCAACTAGGTTTCTTGTGAGAGAATTAGAACACCTACAGTCGAGGTAGCATATTTTTTGCATTAATGGCTATTTTTTTTACTTGTAAATTGCATGCCGATAGTGCGCATATATAATGGCTTCATCATCTCAAGATCAATTTATCATGTCTTTTTCGTACACACCTATGTTGTAATAAGAGCGAGTGATCAGATGCATACTTTTAAAAAAAGGAAAAAGGCAGTATCTAGTGTCAAAAGAAAGATTTTGTTGCGTCAATATTTTATAAAATGCGTTCTAGTATATACGATTCGATCCATGATATTCTTTCCATCACAGCCTTCTAATAAATGCGCGCCTAGACATATTGATAAAATCAAACCACCAGGTCAACATGCTTCTCCATGTTCAATGGCGCAATTGTGGCAGAAATTTAGAGAGTAGCCATTAGGATATTACCGATTGAACAAGGGTGGTCCAACTAATTAAATGACTAGACTATGAACTGCTAGCACATTGTAGTTGTTCATATGTCTTCACCAAAACTTAGTACTCTCATCAATTATATAAGGCGTGCATGGATTTTAAAAATAAGACTTTAAAATTTTACAGTAGTACGTTAGACTAACATATGAGCTTGGTGATGTAAAAGCTAAACCTGGATTCAGATTTCAATGCGTGTTCCTATGATTATGACTTTATATATATTAGAAGAGAAATCTTTAATCAAAGTACAAGTCCGTGCCAAATCAAACTGTCTTAGGAGTACAAAATACTAAGAGAGGATGATTCTCAAAAAAAAAAAAAAGAGAGAGAGGATCGAAGTATCATTAATGTTCGCAACTTGAGAGAGGACTTTTAAACTTCCTGAACCCGTCGTATACTTTACTCCCCGCAATTACATGCAAACGCATAAAAATTCGAGTATCATCACTCTGTTTTGTATAGAAACTGCTGTGGAAAAGTGACCTTGCTTTCTCAGCGTTCGCTTCGTCCCTCTCACCGGACCGTAGTCAATCATGCATCTAAGCTCACCTTCCCACCAATGGTGGATCCTAATAACCTAGTAGCAGTATGGACGCGGCTCCTGTCGGTGAGGCGAGAGGGGCGATGCGGAGAGCAGAGCAGCGCGGCCTGAAGATGGGCGCCTGCCATGTGCCATGCCCATGCATCACGCGACTGCTAGCTGGGGCGACGGAAGCTCGCTCCGCACGACCGCACCCACTAGCCGCTCCTGGCCATGAGCAGCAGCGCATGGCCTCTATGGCCGCTGCACGCACGCCTCTCTAATCCTTCTCTCTGATGTGGGGATGGTCTGTATCTTTTTTTTTTTCATTTCCTTTTATGGGAGGGTTAATATATGGTATGAGTACAATTTTATCAATTTTGAAATATGCTACCGCTCTGTTAAAACATGAGACATCTGTTTTAATAACATCACATGAAAAAAATAGCAGACTACACATTTAGGGGATAGCATTTGAAACAGCTAATAGTATAAACTGAGTGAGATTATAGCGGCTAAATTGTACTTATGAAGGCAAAATGTTTAAAATGTCTCGTATCAGCCGATAACTATAGCTGGATCTCTGAATAACATGTGGATCATAATGACATATCTTAAAATTTAAAAAATTATAATAATAGAAGTATCAAATTAATCCTTTTTTCATACATTTCTCTGTTCCGGGTCTGCGTCAACTATTGATGAATTTAGAAGACGAAATGCATTTTTATTTTCTGTTCTGAATACGCTACCTGTGTGAATGAATTCTAGACCAAAAATCCACCGATCCAAACAAGAGCAGAATATACCGTTCTATGTATGGCCTGGCATAAAAGACCAGACAAAAAATTATGATGGCCGCTGTTATTTTTTTTATATGTTGATTCTGTCATATTTTTGCCGTGTATTTGGAATCTGTTGCAATGAGTTACATCAATAAAAGGGTAAAATTATAGAAGTAGGAGTAAATATGCAAGGGTATCACTATCTTTTTACAAATTACAGCTCGCTTAAGACTAAAAATATATCTAAAAATAGCGCTACTAGTAGAATAACTCAAGCTTCAGTTTGAAAAAAGTAAAGATAAAATCACATAGAGTATGCTGTAAAAACCAAACCAGGATAAAGCCACAGTTGTACTAACAATACGAAGATATTGATTCAGATCCTAGTGATTACTGCTGGGATTTCTAAAATCCCAGTGGCAAACACCAAACGGCAGCAACGCCAACAACCCCACGAAAAGCACATGTACAGCCCTCGAACGCCGAGCTGTCCAGTCCAGCTCCGGCCAGGGTTTAAAAACCTTTTGAATCGCGGAAACCGAACAAATTCAAAGCTTAAATTTTTGAGAGAAAACCGAACGGTTTTTACGGTTTACCGAGCGGTTTTTACGGTTTATCGTTTTTGAATTTGAAATCAAATCAGTTTGAACGGTTTTCCAATGGTTTTTACGGTAAACCGCTCGGTTTTGCGGTAAACCGCTCGGTTTGAGCGGTTTTCGATTTTTCAAAATTTTTCAAATTTTTTTTAAATTTTTAAAACGAAAACTGATCAACCGTAAAAACCGAGCCGCAGCGGTTTGATCGAACGATTTTGTGAACCATGGCTCCAGCCCCCCGGATGTCCACCTCGCTGCAAACGGACACAGACAGAGTGGTGCACAGCACACTCCCCCTTCTTCTCCGGCCAACACCGCACCACTGGCGGGGAGGGGCCCGAGTTGTTGTTTTCCCAGGCACTATTTAATTGTTCATTGCGTTACTACTAGTCCCAACACCAAAGCCCACCCCGCCTCCTTTCTGCTCCAACGCACCTGCATTTGCTCGATTGGTCTCGGAGGGTCGGAGTCGGAGCTGCGTGTGTGTGTTCGTGCGCTTCGCCGTTACCTGAAAAGGTGCGTGAGCCTTTGCCATTTTCCTTCCTGAAGTCTCTAGCGGCGAATTCGTTTCTGCCTGCAGTGCCGCTGTTTGCTGAGGCCAGAGATCCTGGTTTTTTCTTTGTTCTTCAGGGTGGGGACGGAGCTCAGGAAATGCTCGGAGTTCTAATCGGCTGCTGATTTCTCGGAAGGGTTTTCAGGTTTGAGCTCTTTTACGCGCTTCTCCATGATCCCAGTTTCCAAAATTTCTTTTTTTTTCTTCTATTTTTACCCCCTGTTCGTAGGTTTTTCTTGTCTATTTCCACCTTTTTTTTTCGCCCTTCAGTAGCTGCTACTCCACTCCAAAACGCTTGTCCCTTTTTTTTCACCAAATTTACTGTTTGCGGTACCAAGAAACTGGTGAATATATTCGATTAAGGAAGTTGGTGCGTGCACTTGTTCGCGAGCAGCGTCCTCCAGATCTGAGCTGGAGGACTCGTTTTATATTGACTGATGTGAAAATATTTCTCTCACTTTTTTCTTTACTTTTTGAAATGCTTCTTTGCGCCCTATTTGTACCAAGCTGATGCCGTTAAGCATGTATCCGTGGGAGGCTATCTCCATCGTCTTCCTTGTGAAGTGGACTGATGTTCCAGTCTGTTTTCCACTCTTCTCAGTTTTCTATTTCTGGGATGCAAGCTCTGGATCTGATTGAAAGATGCGCTGTCGTCTTTTGACTTCTCTGTCTGACCTCCACTACTACTAGAAATTTCCACTACTCGTACTGCAAATAGTTTCAATCTCATCGAGCAAGGTTTAATTTCCATGAAATTGTATCCCAGCTGGATGCTAATCCCCTTTATTTTGTTTTGCGGACTCGGCTTATTGTAGAAAAAAAAGGGTAAAGGGCGGTTGGAAATGTATGATTGTTCAAAAAAAAATGTATGATTGTGTTGATTGTTGGAAGAACAAGCAGTGTTTGCACATAAGTCTAAGTTTTGTATTTATTCTTATTTACTAACTTATTTTTTGACCAGAAAATAAGGAGAAACCAGGCTGGGAGGCAGTGATGGCTACGGCAGACATTGATACTGCCCCTGAACTGAACAACCGTTCTAGGAGGTCACAAGATGATACTGCAATATTAATCCCACACAGTGGTAATATGGAAGATTCTAACCGGAGAGGCACCAAGACCACCAGGTTCAAAGATGACAATGAGGTTGTCGAGATTACCCTCGATGTGCAGCGCGATTCAGTAGCAATCGAAGGTGTCAGACCTGTTAATGATGGTGGCTCGGGGCATGGTCGAGGCTTTGATGGCATGTCACTTGAGTCGCCTTCCTCAACGAGGAGTGGCAAGCTGGCATCAAAACTGAGGCAGGTCACAAATGGGCTGAAGCTGACGAGTGCGAGCAGTAAGACGCCACAGTCACAACTGGGAAAGAACATGAGGAAGAGAGTCTTGGACAGGACCAAGAGTGGTGCTGCCGTGGCTCTCAGAGGAATGCAGTTTGTGACCACAAAAGTTGGCCATGATGGTTGGCCTGCAGTGGAGAAGAGGTTCAAAGATCTACAGGTTGACGGTGTGCTGCTCCGTTCAAGATTTGGGAAATGCATTGGTAATGTCACAAGTTTCAGTGAAATTCTGCTCTCCGTAAATCTTTTTTTTTTTTTTTTGGTGAAATTCTCCTTGCCGTAATTTGAAAGTGTGATATTTCAAGCATTTCCTTGGATTCTGCAGGGATGGAAGGGTCAGATGAGTTTGCATTGCAAGTGTTCGATTCATTGGCCAGAAAGAGAGGAATAGTGAAAGAGGTGCTAACTAAGGATGAACTGAAAGATTTCTGGGAGCAGCTGAGTGATCAGGGTTTTGACAACCGCCTCCGGACATTCTTTGACATGTTAGTACTTTTTAACATGATTTCCTTTTTGTGCATGCAGTATAGTATGTGATAAATTCACCATAGCTAATTCACATTAACATATTTGGATCTACTTGTGCATTATCTTAGAAAATAATCAAGCAATCATATTGCAATAAACTTGTATTTGACCATTGTATGTTCAATAATTTCATATGGTGTAAGCATGTTTTATTTTCTCTATTCAGGGTAGACAAGAATGCGGATGGAAGGATCACTGCAGAGGAGGTCAAGGAGGTCTGTCAGAAGAATAAAGAGTTGAAAATCTAATTTCTAAGTGTTGTGCAATGGTTGATACTAAACAAATGCTAACATGCTTTTGCAGATTATTACCCTTAGTGCATCAGCAAACAAACTTTCCAAGCTTAAGGAACGAGCTGATGAGTACACAGCACTCATTATGGAAGAACTTGACCCGGACAACCTGGGATATATCGAGGTCTGTCCAATATATGTTCATAGAGATGACAATTGTGGCACAGCCCATTGTACTAAGCACTAACAACATCAATAAAAAATTAACAGATTGAGGATCTGGAGGCTCTTCTGCTGCAGTCACCTTCTCAAGCTGCAGCAAGATCGACAACACATAGCTCAAAACTTAGCAAAGCTCTAAGCATGAAGCTTGCATCAAACAAGGAAACAGGTCCATTTTACCACTACTGGCAAGAGTTCTTGTACTTTGTCGAGGAAAATTGGAAGCGTATATGGGTTATGACTCTTTGGCTCTCAATCTGCATTGGCCTCTTCATTTGGAAGTTCATCCAATACCGTAATCGAGCTGTATTTCACATCATGGGTTATTGTGTGACCACTGCAAAAGGAGCTGCGGAGACCCTCAAATTCAATATGGCCCTGGTTCTTTTTCCTGTTTGCCGAAATACAATCACTTGGATTAGGTCGAAGACTAAGATTGGAGCTGTTGTACCCTTTAATGACAACATAAACTTTCATAAGGTAAACCTTTATGGACTTCGTCAGAATTGAACACAACGATCTCCCATCTCTGTATTTTGTCCAGCATTTGGACATAATCTCTTTTTATCATGGAGAAACGTTGACAGGAATGAACTGTTAACCTGCCCATGCCATTGATAGATCTGTAATAACATTCGTTCTATTATTCTGCAGGTAATAGCAGCCGGTGTTGCGGTTGGTGTTGCTTTGCATGCAGGTGCTCACCTGACATGTGATTTTCCTCGGCTGCTCCATGCAAGTGATGCTGCCTACGAACCAATGAAGCCTTTCTTTGGGGAGCAAAAGCCACCAAATTACTGGTGGTTTGTAAAGGGAACCGAGGGGTGGACAGGCGTGGTCATGGTTGTACTCATGACTATAGCTTTTGTACTAGCCCAACCATGGTTTCGGCGTAACAAACTCAAGGATTCTAACCCCCTCAAGAAAATGACTGGATTCAATGCATTTTGGTTTACGCACCACTTATTTGTTATTGTGTATGCGCTACTCGTCGTCCATGGAATCTGCTTGTATCTAAGCAGGAAATGGTACAAGAAAACGGTAGGCATTTGCTACCTCATTGCAACAGCACACTTTAATTTCTGAAAGTACTTACAGAACATTTCTATCATTGTCAGACATGGATGTATCTCGCTGTTCCTGTGCTTTTATATGTAAGTGAGCGCATTATTCGTCTGTTCAGGAGCCATGATGCAGTTAGAATTCAGAAGGTACCTAAAATAAAACCATACTGTCTTTTTGTCTTTTTGAACTTCCATATGATGAGGACTAAGCTTAACTCAGTTGGTGGAAGTGTGGGTCTGGATCCCTTCCACCAAAGTTCTTACTTCAAGTAAAATTTATGTTCCTAAATTTGTTTCCCTTAGTATTTTTTTTTCTTAAAAGACAACTTTGTGCCTTCTCAACAGGTTGCAGTGTATCCGGGGAGTGTTTTGGCTCTATATATGTCGAAGCCTCCTGGTTTCAGATATCGTAGTGGACAGTATATCTTCATAAACTGCCGTGCTGTCTCTCCATATGAATGGTAGCTACATTACTGTTTCTGGAGGAAGGAATTCTACCATATAATCGATATATGATTAAAAGTGCCATAAATTGGTCCTCTTGCAGGCATCCATTTTCTATTACATCAGCACCTGGAGATGATTATCTTAGCGTCCACATTCGCACAAGGGGTGATTGGACTTCACGCCTCAGGACGGTCTTCTCTGAGGTAAATGAGCTCCACCAATTTTGATTTTTTGTTGGCTCAATAAGCTATTGCTAGTATAACAGACAACAGAGACTTCTAAGGTTAGCCATTTGTAATACTTGACAAATACTCTGAATGTGAATCAGGCATGTCGGCCTCCAGCTGATGGGGAAAGTGGGCTCCTTAGAGCTGATCTTTCTGGGGGAGTCAATGAGAACAATGCAAGGTGATTTTTTTTTCTGAAATGGTATGCGATGTTATGCTTTCTTACAATAATCTAATGAACTTTACATTAACTAGGTTCCCAAGACTTTTGATTGATGGACCATATGGTGCTCCCGCACAAGATTATCGGGAATATGATGTGCTATTGCTCATTGGATTAGGCATTGGAGCGACTCCTTTGATTAGCATTGTGAAGGATGTACTTAACCACATTCAACAGGGAGGATCTGTTGCAGGTACAGAGCCTGAGGGTAGTGGCAGGACTAAAAAGAGACCATTCATGACAAAGAGGGCCTACTTCTATTGGGTCACGAGAGAGGAGGGATCCTTTGAGTGGTTCCGAGGAGTCATGAACGAGGTGGCTGAGAAAGACACGGGTGGGGTGATTGAGCTCCACAACCATTGCTCTAGTGTCTATGAGGAAGGTGATGCACGTTCTGCGCTCATCGTCATGCTCCAAGAACTCCAACATGCAAAGAAGGGAGTCGATATCTTGTCTGGCACCAAGGTCAAGACACACTTTGCGCGGCCTAACTGGCGAAGCGTCTTCAAAGATGTTGCAGTCAACCATGAGAACGAACACGTTGGTAAGTCATATTCTTGCCTTGCTCTGGCCTATCAATTGATTTCAACCTCTGCTAACATTTGGCTTTGTTCAGGTGTCTTCTACTGTGGTGAGCCTGTCCTTGTGCCGCAGTTACGGCAGTTATCAGCAGATTTCACTCACAAGACCCAAACAAAGTTTGAGTTCCACAAGGAGAACTTCTAATGGAGTGACTTGAGAAACATCTAGATAAGGTGTCCTAGTGCTTCAGAATGTGAATTATAAGGTTTGTAATATATGTAAAGGTAGAGCAATAAAACGATGGGAGTTATTTTATTACAGCTGTCAAAAGTCCGACCGAGTATGGTCCCTAGTGCTTCAGGACAATGTTTTGCTTTCTGCAAGAGTGATGTCAATCCCTACTGGAAGGATTTATGTAGTAATACTTTCTGTTGCGGTCTAAGATGTCACATCGGATTTTGTAAACACAAAATTTGATAATATTTATATGTATGCTAGGATCTGTTTCATTATACATATAGGATAATTAAGTGATAATCAGTTCTATATTCGTAAACAGACAATAAATATCAGAATTTTAAAGAGCAGCGGGAGAAAAAAACTTTTGAACACACCACAGGCAATCGATTGGTGGCAACGCGATCTTCTGTCTTTTATCTTCAATTTACTAGTTGACTTGATTTTTTTTGTCACTGAGCATCATTCATGGGCAATAAAATAACAAAAGAAACACACGTGAGTACATAAAATACGCAACATGTGTGAAAAAAATGATATGAGGACCATAAGTAAAAAAGTTATACATGCACTACTGCCATCTAAAGATTATTGTTACTATGCATTTTATTTATTAAGTTTGAACTCTCAACCAGGAACAAAAAAACATCATTGGATTTCATCTGATCACCAAACGCATCAGGGTAACAACACCTGACTACCAACTCATCGGGTCTCACCTGACTACCAAGACAAGACCAATCAACCCATAAAGTGAAACTAATCATAAAGCAGTTCAGGCCGCTCTTGACCGTAAGCACGGCTGTTATGATAGTTTTATCTCTCGAGAATTTACACACTTTTCACCACAAGTCGTGATTTCATCCCATGTTGCCAGGTGAACTAAAAACCTTTTTTATACCAGTATCCCTCGATACATAACACACTTCCTTTGATGTGTGGTCAGAAGATCACTACAAAGCTTTTACAAGGTATCACTTAGTTAATATGCACCCACTAAAGTTTCACCGCCACGGCATCTATGGAGTCTATTTTACCTCCGCCGCAGAAGCCCTCTCTTGCGCCACTACACCGTCGCATGGTGCACACCAAACTAAGCTCAACTAATTAGTCGGCTAGAACCCACCATTTAAATCTTGTGGCTGTGCTGTAAAGTTAGGTTACATGGTTCACGAACCGGTCCTTAAAATCTAGAGTAGGAACTAGTACATACCAAACGCCGAATAATATTTAAATACATCATACCGTACCATCCATTCTGCTCAGATTCTCAATACACTCATTACCATTTTATTTATCATGAATGGGATTAAGTTGCAATTATACCATTAATCAATTTTAGTAGTACAAAATTTAACCAAAGCCCAACTAAGACAGCAAGACTAAGCATATAAAAATAAACTACCACCACACCCAACCACGAACCAGCTTCAAGGAATAATAAGGAATATTCTAGGAAACCCAACATAAGATTTCAATTTAAGACTAGCATGCATTTTTTAAATTCTTATGTCATGTTAATTAGAAGCAATGTGGTCAAGGACACTTGCCTCAAAATATTGCTTAGCAATCTTCAAGCTTCGCTTCATAGCCTCTCTTGATTTTGACTTGTATTTTTCTCTTCTCGCGACCACCGACAAACAAGCAAATAAACAACTAGGGATTATATGCAACATTAAAGGGTCATTTTGAAGCGCTATCAAAGTTTGGAGAACTCACCAAAGATTAATTTACAGCAAAGAATATGAAAACGTTACATGATAATAAGTGGTGAATAGCGGCAACACGTCTGTCTATCCACAAAAAGCACTGCAAAGATATGTGCGTTCTCGATTACTGGCTACACAATTCAAAGAAATCTTTGAACAAAAAAGTGCCTAATTATGTGGAACATTATAGAGACATGATGTTTGGACAATATTTAACTTGAGAAGGAGAACAACGAGTGGAATCGAGATTTGGTCTTGCAGCAGCAGTTGAAAAACAAATCACATTATTGGAGAAACCGAGATGAATCTTGGTGAATACTTTGGTGATGATGAAGGAGACTCTCTGGAACACAACATAGTATAGGAGTTTCATCAAGATAATGATCGAAATGAAAAGAAACAAGGATAGAATTACTAATGTACGCGCTGGATAGATCTCGAACGGGGAGCAGTAGTGATTACGATGGAGATCCCCAAAGCTAAAGACTTTCGTTGGCTATGAATTTTGGATATGTTGTAGAGGACTTCAAGTAGCGCATCTTGATAAAATTTCGTCGAATTTTATTGGATGGATCGCTAGGAACGTGGATGAAAATTGAAAGATCTGTGTCTGCTTGTGAGTTGGCTGCGAGTTGAGGGAGTTGAGAAGTTGGGGAGGACGTGGAGAGGTTGTGGGGAAGAGGGAAAGGCCGGAGATTGTGGGGAAATTGAAGGGAAAGAGATTTTTGAGAGTTTAAGGGTTATTTTTTAGATTTTTAGTGCTTGAGGTATGCGAAAGGGTGAACGAAACGATTCACATCTTGAAATGAAAATTTCAGGTGTGACAAAATAGTACAATATTTTTGTGTTTGAAAGGCTGGAGAACATTATGCAACCGTGTATAACCTTAAAAGTTTAGTAGAATACATAATGACTCAGACATTACGTGTTCTTGAGCTGATCGTGTCCGTTGTACTGGTGCTGTGTCATCTGCGCCTTGCATATACTGCTTTTGTCTTGTTAGTTCTATTGAAGGTCTGAGAAAGTTATTTGTGGCACAAATGAGTCAGCATTGAAGTCCTAGTGTTAGGACCTCTGTTTCAGATTAAAATCTGCTTGGCCAGTGTATTTTAAAAGGCTGGATTGTAAAATCTGCAAAAGCTCTTCCTTTAACAAATTCGGATTCTGCACCAATCCAATTCTAGATTGTGAAATCTGGATATAGAATCTTTCTATTTTTCTTTCAGCTTTTGTATACTGTATAGAATCTTCTTACGGAATCTGCCTGTTTGTTTCAAGTTTGAATTATGGAGGCAGAAATCCACACTCCTAAGTTGAACAGAGAGGCTGTTAGAGCACCCACAGTGTAACGGTGTCTAGAAGAATCTTCTCGTTGAAGCACCGATGAAAGGAGGGTGAAAACGCTGCAACCATGGATGCCTCAACGAAAAGTGCAAGCATCGGTGAAAGAGGAAGCACCTGGTGCTTAGAATGGCTGTGAGGAGAAAAGAAAGATTAAAAAAACTCTCAGGCATCGTTGCCTCCATTATAAGAGGAGCAAGAAAAGAGACACCGTCGCCTTTATGTCAGTGATGTGATATTTGGAGCATCCGGTACATTGTGGGTGGTCTTAGTCTGCTTAAAATGTGGTGCTACATGAAAGCGAGAAGAGGCAGGAGATTGGGAGAAGCAGAGTCTTCCGAACATAGGTATAAAAAAAAAGATGATGAATTCCAAGAAAAAATGAGTGAGAATTTGATTCATCCTATTGAAAAACTCAATTTCTCAATCCTCTTTCTGTATGATACTAAAGTGTAACCAGATAAAACCCACAAGGACACGTGAGATATATATGTTTTTTTATTGGATTGATAATTACTGATTACCAACTGATACTTGTCTGAATTTATTAGAGATAAATAAGTCCGAAACTGTCCCCCCGTTCACTTTGTTACTGACTTTTCTATTTTAGTTTACTAACCGTTTTCGGACGTAATTCTCTCTTCTTTCTCTTGCCCCATTTTCTGAACAAAGTCGTGAGTCCCGGTCAGGGCCATAACCTGAACGCAACATGACAGAAATACGCAGAGGCGGCCTCTGCCTGAATTCAGGCCACGAGACAACTCTCCTCTCAAACCATTCCGTTCAACTCTGTCCCCCTTTTTTATTCCCCCTTTTTTTTTCCGAGTGAATTGATTGAAACTTTCTTTGTTGTTGTGCGAGGGGAAGAGAATCGAAACTTGCTGGTGCAACGGGCGTCCGTTGAATGCGGCAGTGCGTATATTTTGGGCACGAGGTCGTTGAACTTTGGACCCACCGATGAATTCGCCACCGGCGGACGGGGGTTAATGGCCGGTATTGGCCGCCGACGGGCCTGGCCCAGGACATTTACAAACTATACCCTACAATACGTACTCGTACACTAGCATTCAACTTACCCTCAACGGTGGGCGTATTGTGTGGTTGGAGCTGTAGAGCTTTAATTTCACAACAATCGATTGCTCTGTCAGCCAGAAACTGAAATCAGCCGAGTGAATTCGTCCGTTCTCTCGCGTGCACTAAAGAGATAGTAAGCGCAAGCTACAGACAATTGCTAGCTAGTGTGACGTTGAAAAAAGAAA
The DNA here is from genome assembly GCA_001602275.1 of Zoysia japonica. Classification (NCBI taxonomy): domain Eukaryota; kingdom Viridiplantae; phylum Streptophyta; class Magnoliopsida; order Poales; family Poaceae; genus Zoysia; species Zoysia japonica. The sequence continues at coordinate 781,340 of BCLF01000005.1, forward strand.
AGAAAAAAACAAGAAGAGAAGGGCGGAAAGAAACATGCATTGCCCCGGACCTTCAACAGGAAATCGATCCCGGGAACATTTCACCTTTTTCTTTTGGTACTTAAAAGCAAAGAAAGAGGAGAAAGGATATGTCCTGGCCCTGGCGTCTCGTCTTCTTCGTCTGGAGGCCAGCTGGAACCAAACGAACCGCGCGTTAAGTGCGCCAAAAGAGAAGGAAATAGGAGTTCTGTACAACGCTGTAGGGTTTCGTTGTTTGTTTGTTTTTTGTTTTTTTTTTGGAGCAGTTGGTCAAGTTGGATGGAATCGGGGAAAGAAATGGAACACAGCTCATCATCGACTCCGGTTTCGGTCGACGTTCGAAGGCGACCGAATGCACGCGAAAACGACATTTTGTTAGGGGTTTTGACCTCACCGCTTCTTTCATTCACATAATCATCAGAGGACGCGGACGCACGCGGCGCCCCCGTCCACCGGTACGCGCGCGGCGGTCTGCGGCGGCGGTGCTCTGCAGCCGTGTCCGTTCGTCGGTGGCGTCGGTAATTAACGGCCAGAACAAATCCTCATATAGGTTCATCTCTACGTGTCGTCTCAGATTTACAACAATATTTTCACGTGTCGTGTGTTCGAATATCCTCGGTAGAGTAGAAGAGACCATGAGAATGCAAGCTGTAATTACCATTGACCTAATAACTAGGGGGTTTAATCAGAAACATGCACGCGAGTGATCCAAGGCCTCGATGCAGAAGCGGGCAGGGGAAGGACGAAGTTTCCACTACAACGGTTTGTCATGGGCGATGGGAGTTTTCTAATACTCCTGGAGGGTACAACCACGCAATGGCCTGTACGGAGTATATTTCAAATGGAGCGGCCGGGCGCTGGGTCGTAAAGTTCGTAACTAACGCACGGCCATCCCCAAAGCGGTGCGGCGCCATTTGCATTTGGAACGACCGGACCGAGTCACGCGACCTAACCCTAACCCGTACCCGGGCGCGTCACACGCACACACACCGCACCCACCGCCAACCGGATGGGCCCCGGCTCGCCCCACGCGCAATTCAATTCCTCGCTTCCCTTCTCTCTCCTCTATAAACCCAAGCACACAGGACAGCGAGAGGAGAGAGAGAGAGAGAGAGAGCAGAGCAGAGCATTCCATTCCATTCCTTGCCGCTTCGCCGCGCCCCTTGCCGCAAAAGCACAGGGCAGCAGAAGCCGCGCCCTCCGCCCGTTCCCATCTCCCTCCGTCCCCCGCGACTATGGCACGAACCGCGAGAGCGCTCCACCTGGTCCCGCTCCTCCTGCTCCTGGCGCTGGCGGCGCTGTCCTCCCGCCCCGCCTCGGCTGCCGCGGGCGAGGCCTCCGCGCTCGGGTGGGAGCTCGGCGCCGTGGTGGGCGCGTCAGAGGACGACGAGTGGGGGCTCGCCCGCGGCGACACCGTGGCGCGCCGCGTGCTGCAGGGCGGCGGCTACATCAGCTACGGCGCGCTGCGGAGGGACAACGTGCCCTGCTCCGTCCGCGGCGCCTCCTACTACAACTGCCGCCCCGGCGCGCAGGCCAACCCCTACACCCGTGGTTGCTCCGCCATCACCCGCTGCCGCGGCTGATCTCCTCCGTAGTCGTCTCCGCCGCCAGGAAGAGCGAGGTGCGTCTCGTTACTCCCACCCACGCCGTTTGTTCAGTCCTTCAGTCAGGAAGAAAAAAGAAGAGAGAAGAAAATGTTCATCTGCCTTTTCAATTATTAGTACTACTCCCTGTTCTTCTAGTCCAAGTTGTTTAGCGGAAATGATTGCTGGTATAAACTGTGGGCTGGCTGGCATGCCCACGAATTTGGTCTGTCTGGTCCTGTAAATCGAATCGAATTCCCCGAGAGAGCGAGTGATTGGTGTATAAACTGATGATTTATTTCTTGTTCATGGATCTGTAATGATTAGTTGCGTGCTGCTGGAGTTTCGTTTACTGCAACTTGTTCTCTCCCTCCGTAGCAACTTTGCCGGGCGGCTGCCGGCCATGGGCAATGGATTGCGCCTTGAGGGAATCAAAGGTCAGCTAGATTTCCCTTTCCAAGGCATCTAGAAACGGGGAGAGAAACGTTAGGAATTGCTCTTGGGACAAGTTCGTTTCCTCTCTCCAAAATAACTATAAGAATGTAGTACAAATCTTGTTCTTGGGTCTACATTGCCTCGGTCTGAATTCGACATTTGGAGAACCAACATTTTGTTGTAGAGGTTATACCAACTTCTTTTTCCCTAAAGAAAAGAGGGGGATTCTTCTACTTGACGCACGGGACGAGTATAATTTCATTTCATAGTAGTATGATGAAGCTTACAGCGAATACTAGTACTGTACGCACGGGACGAGAGATTATTATTGCGTGTTCATAATTAGCAAATCTGCCACCAAACGACACGCGAGTAATTGGAGAATATCAGGAAACGCGATTGGCAGTATATCTCTGTCGATCCTTCAACTATCAATTCGTGGAGTAGTACTAGTACCCCGTTCTTGAGGCGGCATTGATGAACGAAACGAGCAACTCGCCAACCCGGGGAAGAAAATTCCCCGTCACGTTTCTTCACTTCACGTGTATGTACTCGCCGCGACTTCGCCCAGCTCAAGCTTAAGGACGTAAACACCATAGTTCTAAAATAATGCTAGTTGTTGATAAAATAAGCTCGGCCAGCTTGGATTTACGACTGGATCCTCAACCAATCCGCACCAGCCGGCATCATCAACTTGAAAAGGTTGTGGTGCGGTTCCGGCGAACCGGTCAGCAGCTAAGGATGCCGTTAGTTACCCCCACGGAACCAGCTTTCGCTTTGCCTTCTTTCTTTGCCGTTGTCGTTGAGGCTGATGAATAGAGTACTCCGCTTTATTCAGAGGACTGCAGAGAGCCCATTGGCCAACATGGAACAACGCAGTGTCAAAAGAAGCACCTCCCCCACCGACGCTTGCTGCGTCCACTGACCACTGCACCGTTGGTTGGGGGACCCTGGCCTGCCAGGAAAAGAAAAGCATCGCTGCGGCTCTAGTATTCCTCTTCTGTCACGCAAACAAAGGTTGGTGTCGAGCGGAAATCAGCATTTGATTTTGGTGCCGTTAGTTAGGGTGACCTTCGCTTTGATGAGCGGGTTGTTAGCGCGAACGGCTTTCCTGTTGCCGAGGATTTTTTTATAAGTGTAAATCTATACTTTTTAGCTAAAGAAAATATATAGATTAGAAAACAGACACAAACACAAAAAAATACAGAAATGACTAACCCAACCAAACAACACGCAAACCTCGTAGCGAGAGGAGCCCTATCTTTGGTAGGAGCCGCAGATACACCTGTTGCCGAGGATTGGCATTGCATACGCGTGTAAATGTCTCGGTGGTTGGGAATATACACACACCACGCAGAGGCTTTATTAGCAGCGGCGGCACCTCATGGCCCGATGGCCGTTTGGTGCTCCGTCCATCATCCAACGAACACCACTCCTCCTAGCGAGAACATCAATACATCATGCTTTTATTTTCATACGCGCTTTTGCCGGTGCACCCTTTTTCCCTGGGATGGAACGGGGCGACTTTTTCCCTGAGACGCTCTTCATTAATCTCCCCGGATGCTGTGGCTGGTCGGTGGGTGATCTTTTTTTTTTTTTCGTGACGGCGCTGTTCCGGCTCCCGGGTTCATGTTCTTCGGTCAGCTGCGTGCTGAGCGACGGCGCTTTAGTTCAGACAGCTCAATTCGCCGAGAAACACGCGGGGCCTGGTCAAAATCAGCTGTAGTACTAATTTGGTTCCTTCTGGATTTAGGAGAGACAGAGGATTTATGGAGAAAAGACGGAGGATTCAAATAAGAAATATATAAATATCCATTTCAATTAGAAACACTGAAATATATTCTGCACAAAATTAATTATAAAATTCAAAGTTGGCTAATACTAGGTTTCCTACGCGTAAGGCTCAGTCCGCAAGGCTTAATATTACTCATCTTTTGCTGGACGTCGGATATGCATGGACGGTCGATTCATAGGCAAGTTTGATCTGATGTTGAGAAGCCAAAGTCAGTCGATCCGGTTCTGTGGGAACCATCTCATGAGTTCTCTTTCACCAGGACAAACAAGCACAAATCAATTTCTAGTGCACTAATATTTGCTGTAAGAAGCTGGAGCCATTTGCATCTCCAAGCACACACATAGGTTTAATATTAGACAAATTCTGCAGCAGACAAATGAATATAAGCCGTTTATTTACATGGATCTCGACAAGAAAATAGTTCTTTTACTTCCTAGCAGGTAAAAGCACTAAAATAATTGATAATTGTTATAATATTTAAATTGAAAGGAATCAACGAGTTATGAAAAGTTGCATGTGTTGTATATTAGGTAAGTGAATATTTTAAAAATAAATGTCAACATCGGGAAAGAAATTGCTCTATCAAAGGAAATTTGCATAGACTATTTTTTTCCTTTCAAAATTTGACGGTTCAGATTGATTCGAGGTTTCAGCTCTAGGAGGTGAAAGAAGGTGTTGACGCCGAAATCGGTTCCGGGTCAACACACCGCTCGCACGTACGTATGCGGGAACGCCGACGTCTCTTCAACATTAAGTTTGGACAGCACCGATTATGACCAAAAACATGGGTCGAGTGAGGAGATTAGGGTTTAAGAAGTGCAAAATGTAAAGGCAAATGGTACGATTGATTAGGATTCTTCTCAACCGGCCATAGGCCTCTGTTTTATAGAGGTGGGATGATCTTATCCCGCCCGCAGGATAACTAATTCTATGAATTAGGAAAGAAATTAGAATCAATCTGCTGAAAACTTTTCTAAATCGGCATTACCGGATACTTCGGTAAAATGCCGGACCTGAGAGAGTATACCGGACCCTCCGGCAGCGTGCCAGGTGGGCCAAGTGCCCTAACCCGAGAGAGCTCACCGGACCCTCCGGTAGTGTGCCGGATATTTCGGTGGACCAAGTGCTCGAATCCGAGAGGGCTCAACGGACACTCCAGCAACGTGCCAGGCACTTTGATGGGTTAAATGCTCGAACCCGAGAGGGCTCATCGGACACTCCGGCAACGTGCCGGATACTCCGGTGGTCCTGTGATTTTTTAGTGTCAATATATACCCCCAGTTTTTTGATGAAGTTCCTACACCATAAAATATTTAAGCACCCAAAAACCTCTAAGAGCTATGGTTCTTCTTGACTCATTGACCATTGCATTAACATTGGCAACGATGCTCTTCACATCGGTCACTTTTCTCTTACGCTTCTTGCTATACACTTGGATGATACTTTTTCAAATATCGGCCGTTAGGGGCCCTAGATAATGATTCTCCGCGAACATCTTCTAACATGTATGTATTTCCGACGATGATTTTTACTATTCTACATGGCCCTTCCCAACTAGGAGACATTTTCCAAACTTGTTGCTTCTTGAGCCTACGGGCAAAATAGTTTTTCAAACCAATTCGCCCAACTGAAAAGTTTTGGCTTTCATTTTCTTATTGTAGGCTCTAGCAACTCGTATTTTATCCTTCTCAATCTAGATTAAAACACTCAAACGCTTATCGGTGACCTCATCAATATTGTCTAGCATTAATGCCCTATACTCATCGGTAGATAAGTCATTTTGCCTAGCTAATCTTAGTGCTTCTAGATTTACCTCGACAGGTAAAATGGACTCCTGTCCATACACAAGTTCGTAGGGCGTCACTTTAGTTGCCCCATGCCTAGATATCTAATGAGCCCAAAATGCTTCTCATAAGACTTCATGCCACCTCTTGGGATGGTACTCTATCTTTTTCTTAATAAATTTAATCAACGTTTTGTTACTAGGCTCGGCCTGACCATTGGCCTGAGCATAATATGAAAATGAATTGAGTATCCTAATTTCATAGGATTTAGCAAACTCTTTAACATGATCGGACGTAAAAGAAATACTTTGGTCGGTAGTCAAAGTTTGATGTACGCCGAATCTATGAATGAAATGCTCGGTAAAGAACTCAATTACCTCTTTGTGCGTTATGTTCTTGAGAGCCACCGCTGGTCCATTTAGTGAAGTAGTCCATTGCGACCAACATGAAACGATGTCCCTTTGAAGATGGAGGATGTATTTGCCCTATGAAGTCTAATCCCCATCCATAAAATGGCTATAGTTTTATAATGGGGTTTATCATAGCTGCGGGTGCTAAATGAATGTTTCTAAATCTTTGGCACTCTTCGCATCCTTTGTAGTAACGGTAACAGTCGGCAATCATGGCTGGCCAATAGAATTCGGCCTTCCTTAGCAACCATTTCATTTTTGAAGCCGATTGATGCGTACCACAAATGCTCTCATGGACTTCTCCCATAGCTACTTTGGCATCATCATCACCCAAACATTTAAAGAGTAAATCATCCCCTGTTCGATGGTATAATTCAAAATCAATCAAAGTATATTTGAAAGCTACAACCTAAACTTTTCTATCCACATTTTGAGTGGGATTACGAATGTATAAACTATGGGTGACGTCCAATCAAGCGATTCGGCACTATCACGGTGGGACGTGTTAGTATCCGAATAGTTTAGCTCCAACTCCTCACTTAGGCGCCCTATGAACCGACGAAGAAGACAAATATTCTTTAATGCTCTCAAAAGCTTCTTGCTGTTTTGCCTCCAAGTGAATTCGGTTTCATTCTTTAGCCGAAGGATAGGAGTAAATACATTAATCTTTTTTGACAAGTTAGAAATGAATCGCCTGAAGTAATTCACTTTTTCTAAGAATCTTTGCAACTCTCTCTTACATGTATGTGCTTGCACATTCCTAATTGCTTCTATCCTTTTAGAATCTACCTCTATTCCCTTTTCATAAATTATGAAGCCTAAAAACTTCTCGGTCGATACACCAAAAGCGCATTTGAGCGGATTCATTTTCAAACTGAAATGACGCATTCAGTCCAAATCGAGTTTCAAATCGGCCAAGTGAGAATCTAAAGCGTCCGATTTGATCACCACATCATATATGTAAACCTTCATGATAACACCAAGCAAATCATGAAAGATAAAGTTCATAGCTCTTTGATATGTGGCACCCGCATTCTTTAACCTAAAAGTCATCACAACCCACTCAAACAATCCTACAAAATCAGGACATCTAAAAATAGTTTTAGACATATCCTCTTTGGCCATGAAGACTTGGTTGTATCCCGCATTATCATCAGGAAAACTAATAACTCTACGATCGAAAGCATCATTAATCAACATATCAGCTATGGGCATAGGATACTCATCTTTAGGAGTGGCTCTATTCAAATTTTTGAAATCAATGCGAACTCTAATCTTACTGGTGTTCTTCTTTTCCATCGGCACGATGTTGAATATTCACTCCGCATACCTGCAAGGTCTTATAAATTTCGCATCAAGCCATCGGTTAATTTTCTCTTTAATCCGATCGTGCATATTCGGGTTGAATCTTCTCATCAGTTGCTTAAAGGGTCTAAAACCAGATTTTATTGGAAGCCGATGCTCAATTAGCTCGCGGTTCAACTCGATCATTTCATTATAAGACCATGCAAAACAGTCCACATATTTTTTTAAGTAAACCAATTAACTTCATATTATAATCAGCTTTCAGATTTTTATTTATATAAGTTGGCTTAGGATCATCATCACTGTCAAGGTTTACCTCCTTAAGGGGGTCGGCCGATGTGAATCATTGTCCTAACTTATCCATGTGCTCTATTTCTTCTATAGCTTCGCACATATCGTTCATATTGGATTGATAATGTTACACTCTCTTTTGTAACCAATCAAAATTATACCGCATTAAATCACATTATATGGTTGAGCCAATTTTCCATCAGTTTTACTTTGACGGGTACAAAACCATCTCTAGTCACGCTAAGAAAATTATAGTCCATCAAGTACAAATCAGTCAAGCACTTAACAGCGTCATGCGGCAAAGAAGACGATTCGGCTATAGCAACACAAGCCAATGCATCCGCATGAACAACCTCTACATCATCACAAAACCACTGTATCAAGAATTGATCCAATGTAGAGAGGACACATCTATTAACATGAATCCAATCACGCCCTAGAATCAAGCTATAACTACCACGTACATTAGCAACAAAGAAAACGGCAGCTATGGTCTTGCTCCCAACGGTGAGCTTCATAGAAGTGACCACTTTAGCCTCGATAGGGTCTCCTCTTCTCATACCGTTCAAAGTCATGTTGGTCCGGATAAGCTCGTCATTGGCCTTATCTAGCTTCTTAAATAAAGAATACAACATTAGGTTAACAGTAGCACCGTCATCAACAAGCATGCAAGAAATCGGCATACCATTGATATGACCTCTCACATAGAGGGGATTCAAATGGTTCTCCGATTCCTCGGGCTTTTGAAAGATAGCACTTTTCGGCCCAAAGTCGAATTGTGCCATGACTTTTTCTTTCTCTACAAGTGAATAATCAGAAAGAGATAAGCAAATAGTGTTAACGTTCATACCTTCCCGAGGCCGTGTAGGCTCGTAGTCTAATAGGTCATCCTCGTCGAACCCAGACATATCGATGTCTCTCGTGGGCGAAGGCGCTGTAGAATCCTCTCCCAAGACGGCGTTGGCTAAGCCAAGTAGTTTCGGAGTAGCCTCTGCTTCCTCCGTCATCGGTGGAGTAGGAGCCTCAGGCTCCTTAACCCTCCACTTCTTACCTTGAGCGACCATCAGCTTCATCTCATTAAAGACCTTGTCACTCTTCTTTTTCGCCTCCTCCTCTTGCATCTTCCGGAGGCGCAACCTTTGAAGCTTCCTATTTTGAGTGTGGGTCAAACCAGGCGAACACCACCTCGTTATGTGTACTTGGAGGAGCTCTTGCTGTTGCTTGCTTCATAATCATGAGAAGCCTTTTTGACCGGATCATCAAAAGGGATCGATCCCGTGAAGACTACCCCGATTTTGATATCGGATTTTCACGACACCTCCGGATGCACTCTCTTGATGAACAAAAGTGGAAAGAGCAGGTTTGTTACCTTGCTTCGGGCACTATTCTTGCTTAAGCATGGTGGTGGAGCTTTCTCCTTGATCCTTGATCGATCGGGAATCCGTTCGATTTGGAGTAGGCTGGAGAGCCTTGTGAAGATATCTTTTCTCGATCTGTTCAACCCCGGATGAAATGGTAGGTATGGCATCGATAGAACGGGCATCGGTGGCATGGGCATCGGTGGCACGGACATCTATAGTCCCATGTATGGATGCCACACCGGAAACGGTGAGCAAGGTAGGATGGAACTCCGAACCCCTGTGGAAGAAAAGGAGCAGGATGCCCATGCACATTCACGGTTGGCCTCATCTTCTTCCTAGGTGGACTGCCTCCTCTAGCTGGTGATCTTGATCGCTTCATAGATCGATTGTTCAAATCGGTCTTTTGGCTCTTGTACTTGGCCATAAGACGGTCGAAGGTGCTTTTGAGCTCTATCTTCCGTTCCATGGCCTTGCCTTGGTTTATCTTCCACTTGCCCACTTCTAGATTCTTCGACTTTATCATCTTGGGCTGTGGAGCTTGCCCTCGAGTCTAGAGCCTTGGATGGTGACTTTGAGAGACTCTTGACCATCGGGAGACTTCTCGAGCACCACCTTCATAGAGGCTCCTTTCTCACTCGAAGAAATAGGCATCTCCTTCTCGATGATCACGTTCTTCCTTTTGATTGTATCAGCTTGATGAGATTGAATCAACACCTTGAGGTTGAGCTCTAGAGTGTTGACGGGAAGGGGGGTGCTTGTCGATCTACATCTCTTTAAGACTCAATCGTCTCTCATTAAGAACCAATTGGACCTGTTGACAGAAAACATTGCAATCATTAGTAGTATGAGAATAAGAGTTATGGCATTTACAATATGCTCTACGCTTAATCTCATCCGCCGGAGGTAAAGTATATGCTATTTTAATGTCCACATTTGTGTAGCTCATCAAATATTTTGTCACACTTAGCTACATCAAAGGTGTATTTACATCGCTCTTCCGATTTTTATGAACCGGTTTGAGTGAATCACAAGCAAACGATTTAGCCTTAGATGGTCAAATGAACTCGGCAGTCAAAATGTCATTGGAATCATCATCGGAGCTATCCGAATCATATTCCACGACGTGACGCTGTGACGGGTCTTGTAACCATGTTTTATTTCTTTACTTCGGCTTTCTTGAGCTGAAGCCCTTTGTTGGAGGTGAGTGAGTGTAAGAAAGTCATACCCCTCCAACTTTTCACTAAGATGTGACCATAAACCACTAAAAGCTAGGTCGGCTAAGTATTTTTCAGAAATTATTAAATTAAAGTATCGGTTCTTAATATCTCTAAACTGTCGAAGATAATCAACGACGGGCTCGTCTTTGCCTTGCTGAACCAATGTCAAATGTGACAACTTCGGCTCGTTGTCCCCGAAATAAAAGTGGTTATGAAATTTGCGCTCTAAAAACTTTCACGTGTATATGGACCCCTGAGACAATGATGAAAACTAAGAGAAAGTTGTTTCGGTTAGTGATAAAGAAAACAAATATACTTTCAAAGTCTCCCTAAAACCCGCTTCTCCTAGTTGTGCCACATATTGACTAACATGCTCCCAAGTGGTTTTGCTATCTTCACCATTGAATTTTGACAAAGTTAGAAACACGCCATCCTACGAGATATGGGACCAAATCAAAATATGCGGGGTATGGTTTTTGATAAATTCAGTCTCTCCCCTTAAGGTCTACCTCTGGCGTTTCATGAAATTGTTTGTTTAAATCCTCCTTAATGCTTGCCATACGCTCTTCTATGTTAGCAACGGGTGACCTAGTGGGCGCGACCGGTGGTGAAGGGTGTAGGCTTGTCTTTATGTCACTAAATAATCCATTAGGAACGAGACCATGAGGGATACCTGTACCACTTGGCAGGATAGGTGGTGTGCCATATACATCGGTACGATAAGGAGAAACAAAATTAGCCAATTTATTCAATCGGCTCGTGGCCGGATTGTGGATGCTAATGATTGACTCTACGCTATCGGGTGACACTACCAAAGCATTAGTTTGCACATGAGATGGAAAACTAGTTTGCCCAATAAACGAGGTCAAGGGCATGCCATACAGAGTTGTTATACGCTAGACGTAGTAGGCATCGATGCACTAGTAGTAGTACCTATATGCGCAACATGAGATAATGAGCAATACCAACATTTTTAGATTTGTACATATTTTTTTGATCATGTATTGCATATCATTAGTCAAGATCTTTTTTAGATCCGCAAAGTAATATGAAAGATCTTTAAAAGTAATGAGAGGGTACGAAGATGTGCTTATGTTGGCAGCACCTATGGCCGCGTCATCGTCGATGGCTAGGAGAACAGGCTCCTTTACTTGAGAAATCGTGCCTTGGCGGTTTTTTTTGAAACATGTCAAGTACTCCTGCAGCTCTAGCTTCTCGCACGCCTCCTCAGAGGCTTTCTGGCATTCCAAGAAGGCCTTGCGTGCCTCTTCGAGCAACTCCTCTAAGGACGGCATGACGATGTTCATCGTGGAAACCTCGGAGTTCATGGTGGAAAACGACGATTCGGTTTATGCAGCCGGAATCACTCATTCCCCAGTGGAGTCGCCAAAAAGTGTTGACGCCAAAATCGGTTTTGAGCCAACACACCGCTCGCACGTCTGTGTGCGGGAACGCCGACGTCTCTTCAACGTCGGGTTTGAACAGCATCTCGACAATCTCACCTCGAGAGGGACCCCGTTTGAGGAGAATCATCTTAGGGATTATCCGAGCTCGATCAAGTCAGTCGGATCACCTTCGATCGTCACCGAGATGAAGGAAGAACAACAAAACGGGGGTCAAGGGAGAGGATTAGGGTTTCAAAAGTGCAAAATATAAAGGTAAATGGTATGATCGATTAGGATTCTCCTCGACCGGCCATGGGCCTCTGTTTTATAATGGTGAGATGGTTTTATCCCGCAGGGCAACTAATATCACAAATTAAGAAAAAAATTAGAATCAATCTGCTGAAAATTTTCTTAAATCGATATTACCAGAGACTCCGATAAAGTATCGGACCCTCTGGTGACCGGAGTCTCTGATATGATGCCGGAGGTTCCGTCATGTAATTCCGCCCGAGAGGGCCTACCGGACTCTCCGGCAGCATGCCAAATACTCCGGTGAGTCAAGTGCCCCAACCCGAGAGGGCTCATCGGACCCTTCAATAGTGTGCTGGATATTCCGATGGACCAAGTGCCCGAACTCGAGAGGGTTCACCGGACACTCCGGCAACGTGTCGCACACTTCGGCGAGCTAAGTGCCCGAACTCAAGAAGGCTCACCGAACACTCCGACTACGTGTCGGATACTCCGGTGGCCTTGTGATTTTTTGTCAACAGATGGAAAGATGGTCTTTCTTAGTAGAACCCTATTATTAAATATTAGTGAAGTGCTTGCCAGTCCTTTCCACGTATCAAGAGGTGTCATTCACGTATCCAAACACTTAATTTGCATATTGATCAAGTCTCAGAACTAGCCAAGTGGATCACTCGAGGTCCAAATCGTTCTAATTAGGCTCCCTAGCACGGTCATGTGCCACTCAAATGTAAAAATTATCAATGCCTACCAATCTTAAAAAAGAATTGGTCAAAATGAACAATCCGGATTTAATGAAGCACGAAGTGTTTTTTTTATGGGTCAAATAGGAATACACATGATGTGATTGTTAATTTGGATGACATAGATGCCAATTAGACATAAACTAAGAAAATTACCGCTAATTATGGAGATTTGGACTGTGAATGCATTGTTTAGCAAGTTTAAGTACAATGTGTAAACTATAAGAGTTTGGGAACCTAGACAACGCTCTTATTCAGGCACCAGCTGGTACAGCTATATACTTTCTATTAAATCTTGCATCCCCAGGATACAAGCCAACTGGACATGCAAAAGTTTTGCAGTACACAAAAGATTTTGTCCTTGACAGGTGGCCCAATCTCATCCATGAAACTAGAGGACCTAATGGTGCCCAAATCGTGTGGGCCAGGGAATGAATTGGACTTAGAGATCGACTAGAAAATCTGCGCGGCAATTGTCGCGCTTTTCGTGTATGTTTTTGTTGTGCACCTTTAATTGAAGCAGTATATTTTAAATTTATTATTTAACAAATAGAAGTATAGTTGTTTTTGACATGGATGACAAAGTTTTATAAACATATACTCCGATCTCAAAAAAGAAGTTGTCGACGTGGTCTTCAAAGCATAAGTGTGACCTTTGTTATCTATAAAATATTTGATAAAATATAGCATCGGTACGCTTTTAAAAAAGTATTTTTAAAACAAATTATTTCTAAATTTGTAACTTAATAAATTTAAAATTATTTCTAATTTATATTGGCAATATTTGATTAAAACATTGCGTTCAAAGCTACTATTTTTTTTAAACCGCAGTTGTAAGCGGGAAAAAGATTGAATCTTAGTTCTCATAGTAATCAAAGACCATTTTTAAGAGATAAAACAATTTAAGTTATCTAAATATACATTTTCATAATATGTAAATATCTTTAATTGTAGCATATACTTGCAAGACATAGAAGTAAAATAAATTTATAAGAACTTCTCTTATATCTTTTGAAGTAGTTCTATTGAATCTATAGCATAGTAATCAAAAAGCATTTTTAAGAGACAATACAATTTAAGGTATGTAAATATATATTTTTATAACATATAAAGGTATTTAATCGTAGCATATACTTGCAAGATATAGAATTAGAATAAATTTATAAGAACTTCTCTTATATCGACACGGTCGTTCATGGTTGCTCTCGCCTAGCAGAAGCATACTCCTACTTTGACCAGGGAAAGTATTTTTTTCTCCTTCCTAATATTCATTTTTTTCTCCTTCCTAATATCTACTATTATATTTTAATCTGACAGTTAATATCTTTTCGGTGACGTGACGCAATGAGCTATCAGAGAACACTTGCGCTTTAATATATTGCGAAGGCACGACCGTTCATGCCTGCTCCCGTCGAGTAGAAGCACACTCCTACTTTGACCGGAGAAAGGATTTTTTTTCTCCTTCCTAATATCCATTTTTTTCTCTTTCTTAATATCTATTATTATATTTTAATCCGATGGTTAATATTTTTTAGGGTGGCGTGGCGCAACGAGCTATCATAGAACACTTGCGCTTTAATATATTGCGATAGCACATCTGTTCATGCCTGGTCCCGCTGAGTAGAAGCACGCTCCTACGTTGACTGGGGAAAGAATTTTTTTTTCTTTACTAATATTCATTTTTTCTTCTCCCTAATATCTACCGTTATATTTTAATTCGATGGTTAATATTTTTAGGGTGATGTGGCACAACGAGGGTTGAGAGAACGCATGGCGAATTGCCACGTTTTTCGTGTATGTTTTTTTTTGCACCCCTAGTTGAATCAGTATATTTTAAATTTATTATTTAACAAATAGAAGTATAGTTGCCTTGACATAGATGATAAAGTTTCATAAATATATACTCCGGTCTCAAAAAAAAGTTGTCGACATGGTCTTCAAAGCATAAGTGTGACCCTTATTATCTATAAAATATTTAATAAAAAGTGAAATCGGTACACTTTTAAAAAAATATTTTTAAAATAATTTATTTTTAATTTTGTAACTTAATAAATTTAAAATTATTTCTAATTTATATTGGCAATGTTTGATTAAAACATTCTGTCCAAAGCTCCTATTTTTTTTTTAAACCGGTGTTGTAAACGGGAAAAAGATTAAATCTTAGTTCTCATAGTAATCAAAGAGCATTTTTAAGAGATAAAACAATTTAATTTAAGTTGTTTAAATATATATTTTTATAACACATAAAGGTTTTTAATTGTAGCATATACTTGCAAGACATATCTTTTAGAATAGTTCTATTGAATCTATAGCAGCTATAGTGATCAAAGAGCATTTTTAGAAGATAAAACAATTTAAGATATCTAAATATACATTTTCATATATAAAGTCTTTAATTGTAGCATATACTTGTAAGGTAAAGAAGTAAAATAAATTTATAAGAACTTTTCTTATATCGGTACGGCTGTTCATGCCTGTTCTCGCCGAGTAAAGCACACTCCTACTTTGATCGGCCGGGGAAAGGATTTTTTTCTTCTTCCTAACATCCACCATTATATTTTAATCCGACGGTTAATATTTTTTAGGGTGACGTGACGCAACGAGCTATTAGATAACGTTTACGCTTTAATATATTGCGATGTCACGACCGTTCATGACTGCTCCCACCGAGTAGAAGCATGCTTCTACGTTGACCGGAGAAAGAATTTTTTTTTCTTCTTAATCCGACGCTTAATATTTTTTAGGGTCACATGGCGCAACGAAGGTTGAGAGAACGCATGGCGTTTAATATATAAAGATTAGTCAAAATGTAATTGATTTGGACCGGACTCAACTATTTTGAGTTTGACGACTTAAACAAATTAGAGTACTTAACATTTTTATTTCATTCTGCTTTTCAAATATTGTTATTAGTGTACAAGGTACAACAAACAGGACTCAAGCACTCCCCATAACTACATGGAAAAAAAAAAGAAGACTCACGCATGGCGTAATACAACTTTACAACCCTTAGGCCTCAATGCAAATGGCCATGAGTTCGGAAGCTGTTCAGGCCTCAAAAGCTGTTGATACATGACCCTGTAAAACAAAAATAGAGATGATTGAGAAGAGATAAAGTTATATTAGAAACAAGAATGGTAATTATTTAGGAACAAATTTTGAATCACAGAATGGCAAATAAAAGAAAGAAAATATTTTATCGTTGCTGGATATAAAGTCAAAATAGTAGCCTTATTTTGACAAGCCCTAAAGAAGATTCATACTCTCTTCGAATTTAAACATTGATACGGCTGACTTCTAACATTATCCTTTATCATTTGTCTTATTAAAAAAATGTAATTAAATCTGTAAAATTATTAATAGTGGTTCAAAATTATAATGATAAAAGTAAATTATAACAAAATGTATATTATTTATTTTATTTTTAAATAAGAGTTAAAGATGTTGTTAGGAGTTTAAAACTGAAGGAAGTAATCCTACTTTTTTAAGTGATGACGCCACTAATCTCTACTCTTAAAAAAACAGAGTTTTTCTTTTCTACCTACACACGATAAAATATTCTCAACAGAGATGAGTTAAACTATATGCACACGAAAAATATATCCAAAGTTATCTCTTTTTACAAATCTGACGGATAAAATTTCTCGACAGACACCTCTTACAAATCTAACAGATTAACTCTTTCGGATCTCCCAAATTTTGAACTCACACACGGACCATTGTTAGTTAACAAAACACAACTACGCAGAACAAATATATGAGATCTAAAAAGTTATTAGAAAACAAAACAAATTTATTTTAGTATTAGTATATTATTTCAAGTCTGACGAAGAAAGTTCGTGAGTATTAAGTTCGTGACTACTTAGATAAATTCCGTGCTAAAATCGTGTCATGCATGGTGAGTTCCTCCCATCGAGACGTTGTTATCTCTATCTTTATTTTATCTCTACTACTTAAAAACACATTTAGTTTTTTTTAAGTACACCCAACAAATTATTCTCACAAAAAGAAGGATTAAACATAGTGTATACAGTAAAATGCATACAAAATATTGCTTCTTATAAATCCAAGTAACCTTATCTTCTCTCATATGTTTCACTCAAATCCTACAGTTTATCACTCCCGGATCTCACACCTAGCACCCGACTCACGTGGTCATGCCTTTCTGCCTTCTAATCCCTCCTCTTGAATGTAGAATTTTCGTAGAAATCTCATAAAAAATTCACATGAATTAATGCAATTTCATAGAAAAAAATTAACCTCAAGTTTTGTTTTAGAAAAAAATTGACTTACGCCTCCCTTCTCTCATGCAAATAAAAAAAAACCATACCACCCAGCGCTATTGGCTGGCTCCCAAACCCAAGCGCCACTTAAAGCGCCACTTATACCATCTAATTATACCATCTAACTCTTTTCGGTGTACTCTAAACTTACGAATTTCACGAATCATATAAGAATTTTAATTCAATTTCATAGAAAAATATATATAGAAAAACAAAAAAAATTCTATGTTTCTAAGGGGACTTACCCTCATTTGAAATTTATTTTTATATTTTTTCCTGTGAAAGTGAAATTGATTTCTATACATTTTCTGTAAATTTCCTATCAAATTCATGTGTGCCAAACCGGAAAATCTTCTGAAACGCAGAAATTTCACAGCAATTAATTAAATTTCACAGAAAATAAAAAAAATGCTCCATTCCAAAGGAGGACTTAATCGCTTGCCACCGTTAATTTACGATGAAAAATGAGAAACTTCAAATTTTAATATTAATATATTATTTTCTTAAATTGATATGTTTTCTTAGACCGTAGTGTTAGCACTAGTAAATATAATTAATCAGTCGATACAATTAATGGCAACTTTACCCTTTTTTAAAAAAAAGGGAATTGTTGATAATTTCAAAGAATTTAAAATGATTCAAACACTAGAAAATAGCACAAAATAAATTAATAATTTCTGTTCCATTATTCCATCCCTCACCCATGCTGTTCCGCTTTGACAACGCCCCGGCGAAGTCCCACCGCTTATCCAGCGGCTATAATTAAACAGGCCAAGCTGCGGTTCGTGATGGCGACGCTATCGACGCCTTTGGCATCGCATCTCTTTCTCCTGCATCAGAAGCAGTTCTTCTCCTAACGACCGCACTGGAAAGCAGCGGCTTGGCCAGCTCCCGGCATCTTCAACGTCGGCCCTCTCCCCTCAACGCGTAATCTGAGGTGAGCGCTGCCTCCGATTCTATGTTCCCTCTTCCTCTCCGGGTTCCTGCAATGTCGTCAGGTATCTCCGTTCAATTCTTTGGTGGGGTGGTTTTTTTTTTTTTTTTTTTTGGGGGGGGGGGGGGGGG
>BCLF01000005.1:799265-879417 GCA_001602275.1 Zoysia japonica
TTTTTTTTTTTTTTTTTTTTTTTGGGGGGGGGGGGGTGCGGCTCTGATTTTTTTCGTCTGTTGTGGCATCGTGCAAACAAGAAAGAAGGGACTCTGATTCTGCCTTCTTGCGATGTTTAAGGCTGATCGGATTGTTGCGTAGTTCAAATGAATACGTAGGATGGAATTCGAACAGGGAGGTGCACAGTTTGGGGGGGGGGGGGGGGTCATTCTTTGTCGTGGTTAGAAAAGGAAAGTTTTCCCCATTCAGGCTTAGACTGGAGATTGCCATTGGTACACTCTTTGGAGGATTCTTGGCATTTTCATTGTTGAACATAACAGAGATTGATTAGGTTGAATACCTGGGCCAATTCTATACTCCAAGTTCTGGATTTGTTACTGAGAACGGAAGCATAGTGATCTGGAGAGAGGAAGTTATTTTATCAGTTTCTATTTTCTCATATTGCCGGAATGATTAGGATATTCTATCTTTTTATTATAAAGTCCTAAGAGGTGCCGACCATTAGGTAGAAAAGAGGCCAACTCTTTGGAACTTGAAAGTAATTAAATTCGTTGTCACTTTTGGTTTCAGCCTCATTTGACCATATTAATCATAATCTATTCCTTTCTGCCATGCTTGAATGTTACATTAATTGAAACTAAATGTCAGGGAGATAGGCATATTTTTCCTTCAGTAGACAACTAAATATGCAGTACGCGTTACTGAACAGCTGTGACGTTTTTGCCTTTGAGACAAGTAAGTTAGAATGCAGTTTGGATATGCAACTTCTCACTGGTATCTATTGAGCCTAGGTTTACTTAGCTGAACATTGATTAAACACTTAATTCCCAGATCTCATGGATAAGATGTTCTTTGAGGAAACATGAAGACCTTTTTTGGCGAGAATGCTTAGAAGTATCATGTTTTTCAAATTATTATTCACAGATATAATAGTTGTTTTTCTGTTTCCAAAACAGTTTTAGTTTTACACTAGCTTGAGGTATCTCTTCGAGAGGTCAAGATGTTGTGTCGCACAATACGCCCTATGGATGTAATGAAACATTCTTCGAGCTTCCTTCTTCCAAAACTGAACCAACCAGCCAATGCACCAGTCAAGAACTATGCTCTGGTTGTTCTTAACCAGCATCTTCCGCGATTCATGCCTCGGCTCTGGGATCATGGTAACCAGTTGTAGCTCATTTGCCATTTATTCTTTTTAACTATCTTTAAAAGTTCATTTTTGAATTTGTTTTAGAACAGCAAAGCTGAGGATTTGTGCTGATGGAGGAGCTAATCGTATTTTTGATGAGATGTTTCACATGACTGATGATCAGGATCAGAAAAGCACGAGAAATAGGTGGACTATTTTTTCCCCCTAATTTTGTACTACTATGGTAATTGATTTTCAACCTTCTTAACATGATGCAATAATAGTAACTGCCATATGATCATATCTTTCCATCATTATAAATACATTAGCAATCACTACTGAACCTGGTAAGAACATTTCAACATATTCAAAAATTTGTTATACATATATATATTTTTTTTTGCAAAAAAGGGCTACTATTTTGTGGGTTTGGTAAGTGATTCTATGAATGAATATTGGATTTTGTCTCCTAACTTGTTTAGTTGGATCAGGATTGCTTAAGCGCTAGGTCAACATTTTATTGTACGTAAGTATGGTTTTAAACACGTTGAAAAATTATGCACGCGCAGATTCAAATACTTGTAATTTCCATGTTCCATGCCATCTTCTGTTAAATACATCTAGGTAACGATACCATCCCTGCTAATATTTTGAATAGTTGCAGATCTCTTGTTAATTATTTGCCAAAGCCAGAAAGCCTATTTATTGTCTTGTAACTAGTCATGGTATCAAATACAGGTGACTGTAGTATGTTATGATTAGGTGAGGATTCTGGTTTTATGTTTGAGATACAACCATGACATTGTAAAACATGCCATGCTGCTTCCATATGTTTATGCTATACGCAATACACAAAAATACATACGGATGGTTATTTTCTGTGAGCAGTTGTTGTCTGCTCTCTTCTTTCCTTCATAAACAGCCGCCTGTTTTTCAGATATACTCCAGATATAATTGAGGGAGACATGGACTCTATTAGGCATGAAGTAAAATTGTTCTACTCCAATCAGGTTAATTTACTAAGAATGAAATGTGCAGTTGCGTTGTGACTTTTTATAGAATGGAACGAGCAGATGACCAGATTATATCAGCTTGTATTGGTTATTGTTTTATAATAGTTGACCTTCTGTATTTTTGCTGGCTTATGATTACTTTTTTATTATCATATCAGAAAATTGCAGATATTTCACAATTTTCATGAATGCTTCGATGCCTCTTCAATGTTCATATACTTGTATTAAAAAATTGTTATCAATTTTCATCTGGTCTGGATGATTTTCTTGTTGGTTTACTTATACCAAAAGAAATGACGCTTATCAATATTTGGAATTTGAGTTCAAAAAGTTTAAATACTATGACTTTCGGTAGGACATTGTAAAATATATGCATTATGTGAAAGCATGGCCTTCCTTAATATTTCACCTGTTTCCCTACATAAGTACTTTCCCTTGGAGTGGTTAACGATTATCTGGGTTTAAGTTGGTCACGACTAGAACTTGATTGTGCTAAAGGTTGAACAATATTTCAGAAGGCATTCTTAATATCTCTGATACCAAAGTAAATAGTTGATTTGAGGACAAGGACTTTTGTCCATAAGTTGACTACACACAGTGGTATCTTAATTTAAGAATCATGTGGAGCTCACATTTTATGATGTGCATATAACATTGTACATTATTTATAGCATAACTTTGACACTAGTGAATTTATCGTACTGTATATATGACTACGAAGGTGCAGATTGTAACATTGTTCTTTTTCAGGGATCCAAAATTTCCGATAAATCACATAACCAAGAGACAACAGATCTACACAAGTGTATTTCTCGTATCCATCATCGCACCCCCGATAATGAAAAACCGAATGTAAGTAGTAGCACAGCCCTTTTCCTGTTTTTATATTGTACTGGTTGATATGTTCTACAAATATAACGCTAAAAATACAAAGCTATATATGGTACTTACGTTTTTTCAAATCTTTTAGCTCTCTGTACTTGTTGCTGGAGCACTGGGTGGAAGGTTTGATCATGAGGCAGCAAATATCAATGTTCTGTATGTATTCTCAGACATGAGGATTGTGCTTCTGTCAGATGATTGCTTGATTCGACTTCTTCCAAAAACGCATCGCCATGAGCTCTATGTTGAATCATCTATTGAAGGACCACATTGTGGACTTTTTCCTGTTGGAGCACCATCAACAAGCACTACAACGACTGGCCTGAAGTGGAATCTAAGTAAATTTCTGTGCTCTGTTACGATAAATTGGACATGCTTATTCAGCTTACTGGTTAAACTCCATGCATTGCAAATGATCTTTAAAAGTTACTTAATGGGCTGCTCATGTTATTGGAAACATTGAAAGGTCAATGACTGAAATGGAAACAAGTATTAATCGTATAAAAATTGATTGATGAAAAAAAAAATCAAATGCAAAATGATGTTCTCCTTGATGCCAACACCAGAAACATTTAACTCCAGAAGAATCAGTTTTCTAGATCATGAATAGTATCATATTTTGATTAATAATGATAGGTCGTAGTGGGTCACATTTTATTTTGCGTGTAGCTAGCCAACTCCTGCCACTCTGCTTCCATAGTGGAATGGAGTCACTCATGTTCGTAGTGAATGCACGTAAAGATTAACTTGCCTCATTTTTCAGTGGAAAAGTAACTAAGAATTAACTTGCCACATTTTTTAATTTTTTTAGACAATATGTATGCATAGTAAAGGATTTTTCTTTTTTTTTTCATTTATTTTGGAACAGCCAAGGGCTGGGCATAAGTTAGTAGTATTTACCTCTCCCGTACTTCCAGGTGAATCAAAGATGAGATTTGGAAGCATGATAAGCACATCCAACATCGTGCAAGCGGAAAAGGTAACTGTAGAGTCTGATGCAGATCTTTTGTGGACAATTTCTCTGCGAAACATGACCTAAAGAGCTCCTTGTTATATTGTTAATTTGTTTCTTTTCTTTCTGTCAATCCTGCCCCTGTACAGCCGTTTTGTGTTTATAAATAGCTATCTGTATCGGGTAAATAAATACTTTCTGGTGGGACACAGATAAGTCGCTGCCATCAGATAGAAACTCATGAGGTTAGAAGGATGTCTAACATGCTCTTGAGCCGCTTTGAACTGTGTGAATAACACAAGCAGGCGCCAGTTGTATCGTCAGTGCCTGTACAATTGAATTTTGTGATGTGGCTTGTTATTTGAAATGAAATGTGTATATTTGCGTTTCGCATGGTTTGTGTGGAGTTTAAGGGATGGAGAGTTCGACACTCGGGTTCAGTGCTACGTGATGGGCAAGATACGAAACGCATGTCCCAGCTGTGAGCACCGTCCCCATTATACATGTCCTACCAATATTGTGAGAATTTTCAGACTTTTCTATAACTTTTTTTTATGGTGCTACTACTAACTTCTAGGGGTGGTAAAGGGCCTTAGCCCACTGGCCGTTTCACAATCTGTTTCTTTTTTTTTTTCATGTTTGAGGCCTCCTTTTGTAGGAATGATCCAGCAGCTTATTTAAGTCAGCGCCGCGCTTACACGCATCAGCCCCGGTCACGCCTCACTCGTCGCCCAAGAAATGACGGTGCGGTCCGCAAGCATGGATCTTGGTTCTCAAAATGGGAATCGGACCCAGTGCCATCCTTCCGAGCGTGCAGCACGCTTCCTCTTCAGAGTCAAGAAAATAATCCCTTGCCGTCCATGATAATTTCTGGTACTCCTACATTCATTAGGCCGTGGATTTAGTTGAGCCGTCTCAGTTTTGTGTCCACGATTTTCCGAATATGTTTCCTCACATTTGTGTCGGACCTCGTGGGTCGTTTTCAGGCGCCTGCCATAATGCCATTGCTGTCTCTTGATCATGGTACTGACAGTAGCCTCGCGTATTGATGAGTTAATTAATATAATCAACACTCGTCCTACCTAACACATGAACAAAGAGTGATATTTGGAGGGTGATCCAATAAAAAAAAAAGGTTCATTGGATTTCTGCCATTACAATTTTCAGGATTTTGAAGTACAATTCATCTAATTAAAAATATGCTATTATAATTTTAACAGAGTTGGAAAATACTATTTTCTACATTTTGAATTAGTCCCTCTATCATATTTTTATACGGTATTTTTATATGGATGAAAATACTCTCATGATCTACTTTTTACGGTGTTACTTTTTCACCATCACCATTCTGGGTCAGATCGAGCAACACAACCCTGTCCTGTCGCCCATGCCTTGTAATCTTCCGTCGCTCTTGCCGAATGTGCAGGTTTAGAGAGGGTATTTTCGTTCACACGAAAGTATTGTATAGAAATAAGGTACAACAACTAATTCAAAATATAGAAAATGTCATTTTTCCAATTCAATTGAAATTATAACGGTATATTTCTGATTTGGTGAACTATAATGACATCTCTAAAACGAGAAAATTATAATGGCACGAATCCAATTAACCCATAAGAAAAAGCCTTCTAGAGAGGAAAAAAATGAAAGAGATACGACCAGTGGAAGAGTTTCAAAGGCTAAAATATAGAAGGAAGCTAGGCTGTTATTTCTCTTCCTGCAGTGAGAATTACCACACATGGATGATCCTTCCCTCTTTATTCTGCATGAGTGAAAATGGATGGTTGGAAAAACACCTCAACTATTACTGTTTTTATATTTTCATCACCCAACAGAAATAGGAACAAGAACCAAACAAATTTGGACATCCAAAAACAAACGAATCTGGACAGGAATTTACCGGCATCGACTGATAACCGGTAATTAAGTCGAGAACATCGACCCGACATAAAAAGAAACATATATCTCTATTTTTGCGATTAATGCACAGTTATATCAGAATAACCCCAATAAGAACATACCAATGGAGTTTTTCCCATGCTATGGCAGAGTGGGCTGCTGTAACACCCATAATTTCAAAAAACAAATTATATAAAAATATTTAAAAAATCAATGTTGTTGCCCTCTCGCCACGCCCACATCACGGCGTGCCAGCCCAGCCCGCTTCTCTGTCCCCACCAAGGTTTCAGAAACCGTTCAGGCATTGAAAACCACGGTTTGCCGGGTTTTGCGAAACAAAAAAAATGATACAGTAAACTGTGAAAATCGAACAAATTCGAAAATCAATTCTTTTGAGAGAAAACTGGCCGGTTTTCTGGTTTATCGATCGATTTTTTGGTTTACCAGCTGGTTTTTCTGGTTTACATTTTTTAATTTGAAAACAAATCGGTTCGAGCGATTTTTCACTGGTTTTTTCGGTTCATCGCTCGGTTTGACCGGTTTTTGGATTTTCAATTTTTTTTTGAATTTATTAAATAAAAATCGGTCGACCTCTAAACCGAACCGAAACTAGTTTCACCGAAAACTGTGAAAACCAGTCGGTTTTGTAAACCTTGGTCCCGCCCTGCGTTTCGCAACCAGCGGAGTGCTGCACGTCGCCATGCTCCTGTCGCACCTCCGTCGCCCCTCCCTGGCAGCAGCCACTGTGACCCTGTTGGTTGCTGTCGCGCCCCGTCGACCCCTCCAGCTACGTTGATAGTCCTCAATCTCCTCTCATTCAATCCCGTATTCCGCCAAATGGGACGGAAAATGGAATTATCCTGACGCAAAATATGACACTGCAAATATGGTCGGGAGAAGGCTTCAACCTTTTCTGATCCTGGTCCCGTGAGCTCAGTACCATTTCCTGTCCGTTCTTGTTTTTTTCCTAACAATACGAAAACGGCCGGTTGAAAACTGAAAACAACCCGTTCTCACCCCAAGTTCTGCTTATCTATGCACATGTAAGTCTACCCTACAAGTTGCCAACTATTGATCGGTCTAGATGAATGCTCAAACAAATGATGTAACTAAGCAAAAAACAGAAGTGGCCCCTTCATTCCAGCAATTAACCTCGGCTACTCGTGTTTAAGGATAAGACTGGTTACCTGCATGGGCGCCAACCTGACTCAGAAAATGAATGTTCGGTTGCCTGCATCGAGGCTATGGCCTGCCTCCGTGCGTGCATAAGCGGCTATTGAGGATGGCTCCGTAGGAACGAAAATGGAATCCATTTATTTACGAAAAATTTTGGACAACATTTTCAATAGTATCTGCTACTAGTTTTCATTGTCATTGTATTCGGAAAACTTCCTCTCAAGCAGAATGGCTTCATTTTCAGTCATCTGTCAGTACGTCTTAAAAATCTTGTTCTCTGGCAATTCCGAGGAAATTCAGAAGGGCTGCAGATTCTCAGTTGACACCGTCATCCTATAGTTCGAAAAAAGATTGACACCGTCATACTCCAAGATTAGTCTCACGCAGCTTGTTCAACACACGGCTCCAGACGTCACGAGAGCGGCAGTTACCCTCGTCACCTTCTTCTCGCCTTCCGGCCCGTCAGCCCTGAGGTTTGCTTTGGAGCGTGAGAAATTTTTCTTTTTTTTATATATTTCTTTTGAAATTGAATTGACTCATATAAATTTCCAAATGATTCCTATTAAATTTCTACGTTACAGACCGCGCCTTAATGTGGTGCTATTAGGAGTAATACAATGGCTCAGCACATGGATCCTTTTACAAAATTAAATTAATCCTTATTAAATTTTAGTTTAAATCAGTCCGTTTTCGTCCTTAGGCGCCATGGGGACCGGATCAAATCGTTCCACCAGAACCGTCACTGCTGACGGCAGCAAGCAGCGCCTCGCTGGAGGGGAAGCTAATTCCGTCCATCAGAATCATGACCCTTATTGTCTGATGATTAATTGCTCTTTAGCCTGCTAGCGACTGTCATCAAGAACTGATAGTGGCTGTGTTCCCCGTACGCGACAGTGACACCTTGTAAGGTCCACAGTCCAATCCTTTTCCGGATCTAACGTATCCGCATGTTTGCGTCTGTCAAATCTACTGAAGTGATAATATACTCGTAACAAAAAGGTGTTGCTACTATACCCATCTTCAGATACGGATTACAATTGTTTGAAGCTCTGAAGAATTGTTCTGCGAGCTTCAGACTGCAGAGTCTTGTATGGCATGCCGGAGGTTATTGAAGCGGCTTCAGTTATCATAATATTTATCTGAAGATGTTATTAGAGGGATTATGACTGAAGCTCTAAATAATACCGATGTATTAAATAACATTTGTAACAGTAGCAATAGTATCCGTGGTTGTATACTCTCTTCAATCTTAAAATATTGTTGTAGTTGACTTTTAACAGTATCTTTGACTATTTATCTTATTAAAAATATAATAATATCACATATTTTGTTGTATTTTACTTTTTCATTCTTAGTTATTTGAATCACATCTTAATTTTACATATTTAAACTATTTTTTAAATAAATAAAATAATCAAATATAATGTTAAAAGTCGTACCGTGAAGAGATTGCGCTCAATAACTAGCATGTTGTAATTTAGGACGCCATTGCGCCTTTCTAGTGCTATTGTAAGACCGCTATAGCATGCTATTTCAATACTGTGGCATCTTATATATTACCAGTATACTCTTTTTTCTATATAAAAATAGGCTTATCCTAACTATATTGTCTAAGTTTTGCTTCAAAGCTTCAACAGCTGTTATACTTTACCACATTAATATGCATGACTTTTATGATGGAAAATTGCCGTAATGTATATGCAGTGTTACATATAGCTTGTTTATTTTCTAGACATCGTTATTGGAGCTTCATCGCCAACAACGACCGGTATCTGCTATCCGTTATCTTTTTTGAGGTAGAACTTGTCTATCCAAACACATGTGGAACTTGATGGACAGGTTCTAGCTCAACAAATGTATCCAAGTGTAGCTATTAATCTAAGATGACCTATTTCATATCGGTAATCAACCCTCTCGGCAATAATTCCTATTCTAGCAACCGAATAAGCCAGTGGTGATGCTGCCTACACATCTACAATGTACAGGTAGTCCGTGGAAAAGGGCACTACTGCAGAAATGGTTTTCGCAGACGGTTCTAAACGTATCTGTGCAGGCAGAATATCAATCCGCCGCCATTCAATAGCCTGCAAAAAATAGAGCATTTATCTAAGCGGAACTATAGAACAGCCGGCATTACAGCCGATAATGCACGCGAAAAGTAACGAGAACCGCCTGAATTAAGTAGCCATAATGCAGGCAACTCATAATGACAGCCACCTGCATTATCGGCTGTCATTTTAAAGTTGGACATGGGAATTAAGAAAAGTAGAAAATATGAGATGTTCTGAAAACGAGGAGGAGAGAGATAAAGTGGAGATGTATTGGAAGAGAAAAATATATTTTGAAAATTGAGAATAACTTATAATTTAGGAAAACTTGAGAAGCCAAAAATGATTTATAATTTGGGATGGAGAGAGTATAATGCAGGTGGCCTGCTCCTGCTTCTGCAGGTCGCCTGCATTATGGGAGGTACTACAAGCGGCTGGTTACATGAGCCACCTGTATTACCGGCAGTAATGCAAGGCGGCTCTTTTTAACAGTCGCTTGCATTAGTATTTTAATATTAATTTAAAATAAAATAATAATTATTATTTTATAGGTCAAAATTACAAATTGCACTCACAGATTTAACACATAACTCAGACAAAATATTCACATAGACAAATCAAACACAACTCATACAAAATATTCACATGATAAATCAAACTTCCAACAAACAAATGTATATTACAAAACATAATAAGAGTGATCCAACACATAATGAAACATCGTCTCGATCATCTAGAATAGCCTAAACCTATCATACAAAGAAAGATGTGGATAGTTCGACAACTCGTTATTTTTTTTCATAAAATTCACCATTCTGATGGCAAATCTTACGCCGAATGAAGTAACACATATCACTTCGGATGTTTTCAGCACCACTGCGCTCCATGTCTCTTCCGCAAGACCACTCATAATCACATTAGGATGCTGCAAATAAACATATAATAAGCACATAATATTGACATAAAACAAATTAAATACAGATAGTTAACAAATATAAAAAATTTTCTTACATCTTTACGATTTACTTTACATGGCCTATGATCCTAAGATACTCGCATACATAATATTCACAAAGTATGGAGCCAGGAGGTTGCTTATGACACTAGAAAAAAATAAACTAGATTAGTCCAAAATTTGTAACCATTAGCGCGCGCGTGCACACACACACACACACACACACACACACACACATATATATATATATATATATATATATATATATATATATATATATATATTTGTGTTACCGGATAGTTGGTTCGCAGAGTTAGTTTTTCCTTGCCATCAGGATGGATCCCGCCGAGTTTAATATAGAACAAATAAGCACTACATATATGTGTCGATGTTTCGTACACTGGCACAATACAAATTTATACGATCGAAGGGGGTACGGTGCGCTTCTTCCTTGCCGATATGGCCTAATCCACGAAGGACTCAAGAACATAACCTGGTTCAGGTCACCGCGAGGTGTAATACCCTACGTCTAGGGCCATAAACGATGAACTCACGTTTACGATCGAGTGGTTTACAATGGTGGAAGAGCTCTCATATGAGCAGAGTCTCTAGCGTGCCTATGTGGATGTGTATCGAACTCTACCAAATGCTTAATCCTCTCGTACGGGATCCCCGACGGGCCCTTATATAGGGGCCGGACCGGGGTTATAAGGCAGGGTGAAACGGGCGGCTCTCTGACGAGTGGGGACTGCAACTAAACTTGGCTCCCACATAACTGGGCTTCCTCTGATGATTGGGGCCACCGGCATCTTCGAGAATAATCCTCTGGCGATTCCCTGGCGCTTGATGGTCCTCTGAGGCCAGCTGTCATCAGTGTCCTTCGTCTATCCCCTGTTCAGCGCTGAGGGGGACAGACGTTGATTTACCGTTTGCTTTACCTCTCTGCCTCCTCTGTACAGTGTCAGAAATCTTTGCACCGGCAGGGGCCTGCCGCGGGTTAGTCGCCCGACCCTGAGGTTGGAAAAGTAAGTTGGTTACTTCGCCGTCGGGCAGCCAAGCCTTGTCGTTACTCAGCCCCCGACCCACGGGGGTCGGGGTGGCTTCTGTCCCCAGACGCGCTCGACCCTTTAGGATGGGCTTAGCGAAAACTTGTGGGAATCTTTCTCCTAGCCCACAAGGAATGTGGGCCGGTCGTCGTAGATGGGCTGTATACCGCAGTTGGGCCGTCACGTAACCCTGGGTCGTAGGTACTTGAGGTATATGACCCCGACAGTAGCCCTTGAGCCCTGCGCCGTTTGCAATCTTGTTGAAGCGGTGCGGGGCTGTCCTACGGGTTGGCGCGAGTGCGCATGTAGGGCGTAGCCCCCGAGCCTTCGGGTGAACCGGAGGGTCGGCTGGGGGGGGGTCTGATCCGTCGTTGTAGTCATGTCGTCATTAATCTTTCGTGTCGTTCCTATGGGTGCGCGCGAGAGCGCCCGTAGGGCGTAGCCCCCGAGCGAGCCAGAGGGTCAGTCAGGGGTCTGATTCGTGGCTGGTTTTTGGACTTGTTCCTGCACACCCGTAGGGCATAGCCCTTGAGCCCCCGGGCAATCCGTACGGTCGGTCGCGGAATTTGATGCGTCAAAGTGTTGTAATCGATCAAAGGGGCGCGTACGAGTGCGCCCGTAGTGCATAGCCCCCAAGCCCCCAAGCGATCCGTAGGGTCGATCGTGGGGTCTGATTAGAAATTTTGATTCACATGCCCTTCGCTCTTGAACTATTCGGGTCGCACAGGTGAGACTTGAATTCCTTGACCATCGGAGGTCAGGGACGGTTTTATTCGTAGCCAGGTTTGTGTTGAGTGCCTAGAACGGACTGGTCGGACCAGTCGTATGTTTGAGATTAGCACTTGCGCCTAAGATGGGCCAAGCGGATTCGCCGTACTCCGTGATCAGCGCTTGAGGGCAGGGGTCGGGCAGAACAGCCGACCCGCGACTACCCTGGTGTATGGGTTCGCGTCCCGTCACGTCCACGTGGAGGACGGTTATTGGTTTTCAAAATTTGAACCGTCGCCCCGTGCAGCGATTCGTGCGTGCGTGTCTTGTGCATTTGGCGCCAAGCATGCAATTACTGAGCCCGACAGGCGTGCGCAGTTGGGCTGATGTCACTTTGACCCGCGGAGGCAACGAGAGTTAGCCTCTGGCCCACCCGTCGGTGAGTGGGTTGGGGAGATTGTAGGTGGATGGTTCGGCGTCCGACCGTCGATCACCCCGATGTTCCGGTTCGGGTCTCCGACATGGCCATGTGGAGCGCGATGAGTGGCTCTCGAAAATTGAACTACCGCCCCGCGCCACGGTTCACGCGTGCATTTCCCGTCCGTTTGGCGCCGACCAAGCAATTACTACGCCTGGCAGGCGCGCACAGATGTGGTGACGTCACTTTGACCGATGGACGTGGTGAGGGCTTTGCGCTGGGCCCACCCGTCAGTGGGTGGGGTGCGGAGACTGTGGGTGCCTGACGGTTCGGTGCCCATCATGACGTGGGAGTAACTCCTTGTCGCTTCGTGGGATTGTGTCCCAGAAACCGCGGGGACAGAACCGTCCGCGTCCCTCAGTTATAAAAGCGGCCGGAGGGGATTTCGAAACCCACTCATGCGGTTGCCTTTAGCCTTCGTCCTCCTTGCGCTCTTGCCTTCCTCTTCGCTCTTAGCTTTCGCTGGTTTCATCTCCACCTCACCATTCATCGTCGTCGCCGTAGCAGCAGCCATGGCCGTCGAGTGGAAGGCGTCCACCGTGTCCGAGGACACCCTGAGGGACCGTGCGAAGAAGGGGTTCCTCCAAAAGCGGAGCGTCATCGGCTGGAGGCCGGCGGCGCAACAGCAAGTCCCGACCCCCGCGCCGAATCAGATTGTCTCCTTCCTCTCCTTCCACGACCGCGGGTTCGGGTTTTCGTGCTGCGGGTTCGTACGCGTGCTCCTAACCTACTATCAGGTTGGCCTCCACCACCTCAACCCAAACGGGGTGCTCCACATTGCGCTCTTCATCACGCTTTGCGAGGCCTTCCTTGGGATCCCTCCATATCAACTTGTGGAGGTATTTCTTCAATGTGACGTGGCTGGGCGGCGCACGCAACAGCCGGCACTATGGGTGAGCCAGCATCTGCCTCTGAAGCAAGCAGTCAGGCGAGTACCTTGACATACCCCTAAAGAAGTCGCTGAAGGGCTGGGACGACGAGTGGTTCTACGCCACCAACCTCGGCCCTCAGCTCCCGGTGTTCCATGACGAGACCGCTACGACCGTTGATTTGTAGACTTCCTCGCCGTCGGATGAGGAGGTGCAGGTGCTGGCCCCATTCCTTGATCGGATCAGGCAGCTCCGGGAGGCTGGGCTGTCAGCCGTCAAGCTGGCCGCCATCTTCGTGCGTCGTCGTGTGCTCCCGCTCCAACGGCGCAAGCGGCGGATGCACAAGTACTCCAGCGCCCAGGATGACACGCGCCTGGTGGTCGGGGATGATCTGATGGGCGACGATATCGCAAGTCGTGTCGCCTATATGTTTGAAGGGTACGAGGAGGTGGACTTCACGAGAGGACCGGGGCCGATGTCAGCTCGTTGGGTAAGTCAATTTCCTCTGCAGTCTTTGTTACTTGTAGCGTGATAGTCGTAGCCGTCGGTTTAACTTGTTGTCCATGTTGATTCAGGCGAGCGCATCCTCCTCGCGCGTTCCGGCCGCGGTGCCGATGAGCGCCCTCTCTCCTCCGGAGCCGACATCTCCGGCGGTGGGTCGGTCTTCGATGACTGCCCGTGCAGTGCTGGCCCCAACCCGAGCGTCAAGGCCATCGGCGACAGCTGCAGCTTCTCAGCCTGCAGGGGGCGCCGGCTCGAGCGGCTCCAAAAAGAGATCGTATAAGAAGTCCTCTGGTCAATCGAAGCCGGGAGGCCTGGTCGCGCAGGTCTTTGGCCTGGCCCCTCGGCCGACGCGGGCTTAGGTGGCCGCCTTGGCCACGCAAGCGGTGGGCGGTCCAGTTCAAGTGTCGTTGTTGGAGGGGTCGGACATCGTCTGGGACTTCAGGTCAGACACTGAGTCTGACCCAGCCCCTCCGCCTCCCTGAAGAGGATCAGGCTTTGCGGGTCGAGCATCATCCATCCCCGTGGCGGCAGCGGCGACTACCCTCGCCTCGAGGGCTGGGCAACCGTCACCGGTGATGATCAACGCCATCCCGATCTGTCGGTCGAAAGCATAAGTGCTTGCACTCGCATTTTCTTTTTATCGAAGTGAACATTAGTTAAGTAGCGAACTTAGCCTGTTTGTTTCTCGTTGGGCTGCTGTTGCCCATGCTGCCACGGCGGGTGGCGCGCTGCAAGTCGGCGAAGAGGAGTTGGACCCTGCGGCGGCGGCGGCGGCGAGCGTTCCAATTGGCCCGCCGTGTCCGTGTCCTCAATAGCAGGACCCACCGGCCGGCGCGCTGGTGGTTGAAGAAGTTGCGCAGCCTCCCCTGGCCCCTGCCAAGGGTCCGGGTGTGGTTGTAGCTGCGGAAGACCCACAGCCTCCTCCCTCGGGCACAGACGTCGAGGGTCGGGGAGAGGCTGCGGAAGAAGTGGTGATCCCGTCCCTCTCGGTCACAGGTGCCGAGGGGGGCATCGAGATGGCAGTCGGGGGAGGCGACCAAGTGTCGTCCCCGGCTGTCCTTTCTGCGGAGCCAGCGATGGCAGGCAGTGGAGGCGACCAGGTGTCGTCTCCGGCCGCCGCGCCCGCGGGGCCGACGGTGGTGGTCGGCGAAGAAGCGGCGGAGACGGCAGTCACAGCGACGACCGTCGTGGCGATGGCCAATGTTGGTGGCTCCGGGGCCTCAGTCTCGGAGCCGCGGGTGGTGGAGGACCCTCCGTCGGGTGAGGCGGCGGTGCGAGCCAACTCGGATGGGGGATGTCCAGGACATCATCCACGAGGTCGGCCAGGGTCTGAGGAAGCTCCTCGACAGGCTGGCCAAGGGTCGTGACGTCGTCGATGACCTTGATCTGCTCGAATCTCAGGTAAGTCACAGTTACTTAGGATTTTAACGGTATGCACCTTGCGTTTTGTGATGCTGAAGAGTGTTTTTGTAGAGGGTTCTGCTCCAATCGCTGGGTCAGTCCTTGTCTGACCGTAGGCTGCAGGCCGAGGTGGAGTTCCTCCGTGTGCCACTGGGCTGAGCCCGGGCCGGCCGAGAGGCATCGTCAGAGAATGCTCACCGACTGCACCTCAAGGTCAAGGTCGCGCGGAAGGAGGCAAAGGCTGTTCGGGACGAGGCCTTGGCGGCGGGAGAAGAGGTCCGGGCTGCTCGAGCAGAGGCCCAGGTGGCTCAGGACGAGAAGAGGAAGCTCTCCTCCGAGCTCACCAACGCGCAGTTCGCTATCGTCCGTAAGTGTTGCTCTTCCGACCCCTTTCGCCTTAGGAATTAGGGATTGAAGTTGATTGCCTTGTACAGAGCTCACGCAGCAAGTCGAGTGAGCGGAGGCGGAGGCGAAGAAGGCTGTGGAGCAGCGATCCACCACCGATGCGACGCTCGTGGTGGCAGAGGGTGAGGTCATGAAGCTCTGCGCCGAGCTGAAGGACTTGCGTGAGTCTTCCGACAAGGCCGTGGCTCGTACATGGCAAGACTTGGAAGATGCGCAGACCGCCACGAACGTCGCTATGGAGGAGCGCGATGGTATGTTCCTTGTAGATAATGCTTGTAGAAATGTTGATGCAGGGTCGGCTGCTCATCGTTCTGTTTTGCAGCCGCGACCTGCAACCTCCAGAACCTGACGGCGGCCATGCGTCGCTTGCTTCGATTTGTCTTCGTCGGGGTTCGTGAAGTCAATGTCTCAGTGGAATACGCCGAGTACGTGCTGACGTACCTCCCCGGGTTGATCGCCACGGCGCTGACCAGCGCCCTCCAAGACGGGGCGACACTGGCCTTGGCGCATGTGGCGTCACACTATCCGAGGGTCGACCTCGCGCGTGTATCCATGGGCTTCGCTGCTGACACTCCGAAAGCAGAGATCACGCGCTTGACCGAGGAGGTGCGGGCCCGGGCGATGGAGCTCTGCACTGCCTTCGAGTCAGCGAACCTCGTGCGGGACAGGTTCGGCTCGATGCCGACCCGACCTCGGGATCCTTCGCTGCCACCCAACCCATGAATCCGTGGAATAAGCTTTCTTTTGTTTTCCTGTAATATCTTTGTCTTGTTTTCGGACATCTTTTGTAAGATATTATTAGTAATGAATTCACCCTTCCCGTGTCGTGTAACTTTCTTTGCAACTTCACGTTTTTTGTCATCCATTAGACGTTGACCGAGCAACCAGGTCGGGTATAGCCCGTAGGGTTGAGTCTCGGACTCAATGCAGCCGTATGGCGTCACCAACCTGGGTCGTCAATCGTTAGTCACGAGGAAAGACTCAAACGCAATAACTCAGAATTTACTTCGCACGCCGAGGGTCACCCTCGTACTCGATGCGGGTCGGGAAGCAGAGCCTCCCAAGAAATGCGGGTCATGAAGCAAAGCCTCCCAAGAAACGAGGCCGGAGCCTTAAGCGAGAACGAGAGGCGCAGAGCCTGAGAACGAAAACGATGGGGTCAGACCGCTGCGCCGTTCTTAGTTAAATCGCGCCAACCCGAGGAACTTTCGGAGTTCACGCCAGCGCGGGTCGGGATTTCACTTTGAAACTTGCGCAGACTAGGCCGGAGCCTTAAGCGAGAATGAGCCGCGGAGCTTGAGAGTGAAAATGAGAGGCACGAAGCTTGAGAACAAAAATGATGGGGTCGGACCGCTGCGCTGTTCTTAGTTAAATCGTGCCGACCCAGGGGACCTTTCGGAGTTCACGCCAGCACAGGTCGCGATTTAACTTCAAAAGTTACACGGACCAACCGTCGAGCGGGAGGTTTCGGGGCCTGCACCGTGGTACCAAGCTTGGTTGTCGCAGGGGTCAGCGAACATGTCGCAGGGGACACTCGGATAGCCCCCGAGCGACGGGGGGTCGGCCTTTTGGCTGCGCGCCGCTGGCCGGAACAAAAAGAGACAAGATATGCTCAAAAAACTTATCTGATTTTATTATGCATAGAAATGACGCAAGTTTTCAATATTCCAGGCACTCTCAACTTCTTCGCCGCTCTCGATCGCCAACTTGTAGGCGCTGGGCCTTAAAACTTTCTTAATTACAAAGGGCCCTTCCTAAGGAGGTGACAACTTGTGCTTCTCAGCCTTAGTTTGGACTCTCTTCAAGACTAAGTCGCCGACGTTGAAAGCCTGACCCTTGATCCATCGAGCATGTAGTCGACATAGGCTCTGCTGGTACTTGGCCGACCATAGGATGGCGACATCGCGTGCTTCATTGAGTTTGTCCAAGGCGTCTTACCGCCTCGCCTCCGATGCTTCTTCGTTGTAGGCTCGGACTCTCAGGGAATCGTAGTCGATGTTGGTCAGCAAAACGGCTTCGGCGCCGAATGCCATGAAGAACAGGGTAAAACCTATCGTCTGGTTGGGGGTCATTCGTAAGCCCCAGAGCACAGAAGGAACTTCTTAGGTCCACCGACTGGCTTCATTTTTGACATAGTCGTAGAGTCAAATTTAAGCCCCTGGAGCACCATGCCATTGTCGCGTTCGACCTGCCCGTTGGTCCTCGGATGAGCCACGGATGCGAAGTCGAGTCAGATGTGGTACTCCTTGCAGAATTCATGAAACAGCTGACCGGTGAACTGTGCACCGTTGTTGGTGATGATGGAGCTTGGAACCCCGAAGCGGCAAATGATGTCGTAGGAGAATTCGACCGTTGGGCCCGTGCTGATGCAGGGCACCGTTTAGCTTTAATCGACTTAGTAAACTTGTCGACAACGATAAAGAGGGAAGCAATTAAACAACCTATCACACTACTTGCAAGAATGTAAATGCAATAAGTATAGAGAGAGGTGATAGAGATGCTCAGCGATTTTTTTCCGAGGTCTCGAAAAGATGGCGCCTTCCCCTAATTCTCGTTGAACCACTCCCGTCGGAGTCTCAGTTCCTCCCGTTGTTCCCGAAACGATGCTCACAAGGGTACGCTTCACTCCCGGAGTGAAGACACCAGTGCCTCGGCTGTAGCAAACAATACCAAAGCGCTAAAGCAAGCCTCCAAGGCTCGGGCGCTCACTCTTAGTGTCCTTTTCAAGAAGAGGACCCGAAATCGCGTACAAACTTGATGTCGACTTTCACAATCTCCTCGGAAGCTCGGACAACGACACCTAACTGGTCTAGGCTGCCATAGACCAAGAGTAATAAGCCAAAGACACTCCTCTCAGCCTCACAAGCTCTAGGAATGCGTGGCTGCTTTTTGCTACTCTTCACAAGCACTCAAGATCTCACTAGATGCTCTCTTAATGAAATTTGGCTCACAAAAAATGATCTTTAACTATTCTGACCACGAGCAAGCACCACAACAGTTCCCCCAACGGTTTAAATAGGCCCCAAGCCCTGAAACAACCGTTAAGAGTCATTGCCAAAAAGCGGTCTGCTTTTTGCAGTCACCGGTCTGTCTAGTAACTAGGACCACATGGACTGTCCGGTGACTCTTGGTCTCCATCTGACAGAAAACAACTTCTCTGGAATCTATTCCATATGACACTAGACTGTTCGGTGAACTTCTCTTTTGATTCCCAGAGACACCTCTTCTGGACACCTCCTCTGAGGCTCACCGGACTATCCGGTCTCTAACCGACGAACTGTCCGGTGATTTCATCCTGATGAAACCAGAGAGCACCACTCTTTGGTCTTCGAGCTCTTGCACTCACCGGACTGTCCGGTGACTCCCGTTGGACCATCCGATGACTCCAGCTGCACTGCCTCCAAAAAATATCGTCTTTAGACTCCTGGCTGCGACCCTCACTGGACTGTCCGGTGACACCGACGGACTGTCCGGTGACCTCTTTGACTGCGGAACCTTGACTGCTTCAAGATCTTCAAGTCTCCGACTGCAATCCTTGACATCTTCAAGTTTTCATTGATCACTCAAGTGCCTCAGAGAACCTAGAGCATCCACACTTCCTAATTGTTGTAAAACAGAGACGAGTGACCTGACCTCTCTTAATAGTACCGGTGTTTCCTATAGACACAAGGCCTAAAAACTAAGCCACACATGGCTCTAATTCATCCTTCGCCTTAAACCAGCAACCTCCTTGGAAACACTCTGGGACACGAACATCCTTGCAGCAAGCAACTCGTAGAATTGTAGAATACTGATGACAATCGTGCATCCAACGAGTTAGTTCGTGGTTCTTATTTAATCACCAAAATCATTCATACCTTTGAGGGGCTTCAATGGTCATGAAGCTAACAATCTCTCTCTGTTTTGGTGATTGATGACAACCATAATGCAAATGATCGAGATGATACAGAAGATAGGAATGGAAGCACAAGATAACCTTAAATGAAAAGGATAGGCACAAGTTGTCTTACCATCTCTTACCAAGTTCACGAGGTCTCACCTTAGCTTCAGAGCTCCCCCTCAATAAGTGCATTGCTTATTCTCTTCAGTCTTTGATTTGATAATTGTGACTTCATTCATCTTTGAATCTTCGATTCCCTCTACCCGTCTCCTGTAAATATAGAATAACCACGAGACGAGTAGAGAGCAGAGGGTAGTAATCAACGGATTTAGAGAAATAAGAAAGATTACTCCCTTTTGGTCCTTGACAGCTTCAACTAGTCACTTTTCTCTCCCCAATCTTCAAGTCTTCAATTACTTCATTGATCACTATCTTCTCCTTGAAGCATGTTCACTTCTATTTCTCTCC
Organism: Zoysia japonica; assembly: GCA_001602275.1. NCBI lineage: Eukaryota > Viridiplantae > Streptophyta > Magnoliopsida > Poales > Poaceae > Zoysia > Zoysia japonica. Next base: position 819,080 of record BCLF01000005.1, read on the forward strand.
CCTTATAAGTGCCATCTTCATGTCTCTCATCATCTTCATTTGATTTCTTGATCCTCGATCATCTCCACTTCTATTTCTTTCCCCCTTTGTCATCTATCAACCAAAAAGGAAGGCCACAAGGAAGGAGACTACAATAGGCTAATTAATCGAGATGAGATACGAAACAATATTACCAGAACTATATGATTCTTTTCTTCGACTCTTTCCTTGCTTATCATCTCCTTGTGTCTTGATCGTCTTCTTAATTCAAAGCTCCTTCTCCCCCTCGAGTTGGTATCCATCCTACAAAAATGATCATCCAAGAAACTTCCTCTTCTCTCAACAAGAGGGGGTCAGTGATGCATATGAGAATGTATGAATCATAGTCCTTGAACCGCGTAAGTAAATTTAACCTTAGAGCTCAAAAGATCATGATTCAATGGTGTGAAGCTCACAATTGTTATGAAGGAGTCTAGGAGTAATTAGCTTATATTGTTTATGAGTAACTCCCCCTAGACCCATGCTTGACGTCAAGACACTAGATGCAATGTATGAAATGCACATGAATGCGAAAACAAAAGTATAAGATGCATGCTCATGAAGAAGAAAGACTAGAAAAAAAATACCCTCATCACATTTGAATCCCCTCGCAAGCTTGTTCACAATGACCCTCATCTCTTAGACTTGGGCACCCCGTGAACATTCTTCCCAAGCTCTCCATGATCATTGCTATCTTGAAAGGGTTAGATGAAAGTCCTACAAAACGAGAAGAACAACAAAACAAAGCAAACACAAGCAAACAAGTATATACAAATGAAATGCTAAGCTTTGAAGGTTACTCAAGTGAAGTCTGAAAGATCAAGAATGTTGAGCTCTCCTCTTAACCTGTTGAAATTCTTCTCATCAAGGGGCTTCGTAAATATATCGGTCAATTGATCATTTGTCCTCACACTTATAAGCTCGATATCTTTCTTGGCAACATGATCCCTTATAAAGTGATGCTTGACCTCAATATGTTTAGCATGCCCATGATCACTCTTATAAAGTGCCATATTGATCGCACTTTCACTATCACAAAAGAGGAATTTGATTGTATACCAATCTATAGTACATAAGAGTTTGCTTCATGTAGAGAAGTTGAGCACAACAAGCACCAGCTGCCATATATTCCACTTCGGCCGTTGAGAGCTACGACATTTTGCTTCTTAGAGCTCCAAGCAACCAATGATCTCCCAAGAAATTGACATCCACCGGAGGTGCTCTTTCTACTCACCTTGCAACTGACGAAGTCCGAATCGGAGTAGCCAACAAGTTCAAAGCCTCCATCCTTTGGATACCAAAGGCCCATAGTAGGTGTATACTTGAGATACCTAAGAACCCTTTTGACAGACTTAAGATGAGATTCTTTAGGGTTAGCTTGATAACGTGCACATAAGCAAACACTAAACATAATATCCAAACGAGAAGCGGTAAGATATAATAGAGAACCAATCATAGATTGATAAAACTTTTTATCAACCGATTTACCACTCTTATCCGAGCCAAGGATACCATTTGTGGCCATTGGAGTCTTGAATGGCTTTGAATCCTCCATTCCGAAGCGCTTGAGGAGATCTCTTGTGTACTTCTCTTGGTCGATGAATGTCCCATTCTTCATTTGCTTGACTTGGAACCCTAGGAACAAATGTAGCTCACCTATCATGGACATCTCAAAATTCTTTGGCCATCAGATCACGAAATTCAGCATTATAAGCTTCATCAGTAGAGCCAAAGATAATATCATGTACATATATTTGGCAAATAAAGAGATCATCATCAACATGTTTAGTAAAGAGAGTGTTATCAATACTCCCTATCTTGAAGCGCTTGTCGGTGAGGAAATCTCTTAGTCGCTCATACCATGCCCTTGGTGCTTGCTTAAGACTATACAATGCCTTCTTCAACTTGAAGATGTGATCGGGATGCTTGGGATCCTCGAAGCCGGGTAGTTGCTCAACATAAACCTGCTCATTAATATAGCCGTTAAGAAATGCACTCTTCACATCCATTTGATATAATTTGAAGTTAAAATATGAAGCATAAGCGAGCAAAGTTTAAATAGACTCAAGCCAAGCCACGGGGACAAATGTCTCATCAAAGTCCACCCCTTCAACTTGAGAATAACCCTTGGCAATGAGTCTTGCTTTGTTCCTCACGACATTCCCATTCTCATCTTGCTTGTTCTTGAAGACCCACTTGGCACCGATGATGTTCTTGTCCTTTGGCCTCTTTACCAACTCCCACACTTGATTTTGCTCGAAGTTGTTAAGCTCCTCTTGCATAGCCAACATCCATTTATGATCTTCCACCACTTCATCGATGTTCTTAGGCTCTATCAAAGACACAAAAGATCTCACAAGCAAAGTTAGCCGCATCATCATTATTAGTATCATTAGTATAATTCGGCTTATATTGATTTCTCCTAGTCTTTAACCCTTGAGAGGGACTCCCAATGATCAAGTCACTTCCGTGAGCTCGAAGAATGGGTTTGTGCCTCTTTGGAGCCTCCTGTCGTGGTGCTTGCGGTGGAGAGATGTCATGTGCATCTTGTATGGCTTGTTCCTTGGAGATGACGGTGTCCTGTAGACGGAGCGGAGAGCTGCAATCTTCTTCAATTCTTAATGTCATTGTTGGACATCGTGATGTACCACTTGATGTAGGCGATTCTTGATAGCTTGGGGTAGAAGGCACTTGAGGTGGTTCTCCTGGTGCATGAACACTCGATGATTCTTTCACTTGGGTTGTTGATGTAGTGTTCTCATATAGAGTTGTGGAGGAGTCTTCCGGTGGCGGAGTAGAAGAGTCATCTTCTCTTGGTAGAACATCTCCTACGAGCATCTTCCGCATTGTCTCCTCTAAGGGTTCATCATCATCTACATCACAACTATAAGATTTTTTGTTCTCTTGAGAACCATTAGTTTCATTAAATTGCACACTACATGATTCCTCAACAAATCCGGTAGTTGTATTGAAAAAACAATAAGATTTAGAGTTACCGTACTCGACGAGAAATCCAATGTCGGTCCTCTTCTCAAACTTACCAAGCCTCTTCCTCTTTTTGAAGATATAGCATTTGCATCCAAAGACTCGAAAATAGCCCACATTTGACTTCCTTCCCACCAGTAGCTCATAAGGAGTCTTCTTCAAGAGGCGATGTAGATAAACACTGTTTGAAGTATAGCATGCCGTGTTGATAGCTTCAGCCCAAAACCTCTCCGGAGTCCCATATTCATCCAACATAGCTCTAGCTAAAGTGATGAGAGTCCTATTCTTTCTTTCAACAACACCATTTTGCTCCGAGGTGTATGTAGCCGAAAACTCATGCTTGATGCCACGATCATCACAATACTCCTCAATGATAGAGTTCTTGAACTCTGTCCTATTATCACTTCTAACCTTCTTGATCTTAGCTTCAAATTCATTTTGAGCTCTCTTAGCAAACTTCTTGAAATTTGAGATGGCTTGAGCTTTGTCTTCTAGAAAGATGGTCCATGTATATCGGGAGAAGTCATCAACAATCACCATGCAATAGAGATTGCCCCCAAGACTCTTGTAGGTAGTTGGACCAAAAAGATCAATATGGAGAAGTTCTAGAGGTCTTGAGGTTGACATAACGGTCATGCACGGATGAAGAGTTGCAACTTGCTTTCCTGCTTGACATGCACTACACAACTTGTCCTTCTCAAAAGTAACATTTTGAATTCCAAGAATTAAGCCCTTCTTGGTGACCTTCTTCAATTGACCCATTCCAATATGAGCAAGTCTCCTATGCCACAACCATCCTTTGAAAGACTTAGCAATGAGACAAGTTTGAGGCACAACTTCACTAGAAGAGAAATACACAATATAGAGATTGTTGTACTGAAAGCCATTGAAAGTGAGACCCAATGATTTGTTGATCAATTCAGCCCCTTTATCATTGAAGAAGCAAGTGAAACCAAGTCACATAATTGAGCAACCGAGAGTAGAATAAAACTCAATGATTCCACTAGCATGACATTTGAGATTGTCAAATCATTGGATATGGCGACCTTGCCCAATCCCTTGACTCTTCCCTTGGAATTGTCTTCGAAAGTCACTTTGTCTTTATCTTCATCTTTCTTGATGGTGGAGAACATCTTGTGATTGCCGGTCATTTGTTGAGTACACCCACTATCGAGAACCAATGCTTGCCACCGTTCTTGTAATTCACCTTGCTGGAGGCCATGAGACATGATAGGTTAGTATCCAAAGCATTACTAGATTCATTAGCACTAATCTCCACAATAAGAGCGACTTCTTGAGGAGAATTTTGTTCCTCGGAGCACTTGAGATGATACTTCCATGTGTCAATTTTCTTCTTGCTTGCTTCATATAGTGATATGTCGCTTCTCATAAGAGTTGATCCAACCTACAAGCTTATCAATGCGAGTGCACAAATCTTTTGGAGTTTCACTAGGTAAAACAATAATGTTATCATACTCGTCACATAGCACTTCATAAGAATCCTTTAGCAAGCTACTAGCAATAGCATTATCAACAAGAAATGAATGAGAGCTAGTAGAGGTAGAGTCTATGCAAACCGTGAGCTCAAGGGTGCGATGAGCACGCACTCCAATGATCTTGCTTGAGGTGGACGCAAATAGATTCTCCTTCTTAGATGAAGCTTCATGAGAGACACAAGAGCTAGAACTCTTGCATGTGAGGAACTTCTTGATGGATTCATCATGAGAGATCTTAAGTGCCCCTTCAAATGAGTTGATCTTATCAACAAGATCACGCAATCTTAACATGGTAGCACCTATAGATTCACCATCAAGGGTTCCAAAGTGAGTGTAGGCATCTATGAGCTCAAGATAAGTAAGATTATAATTCATAATAGCAATTTAAAGAGTTGCTAGATGAAGATTTTGAAGAGTTGTTCATGTTAGCACTCGAATTCTCTAGTTTTATAGCATATAGGTAGCTTAGCAAGCGATTCTTCCATGAGCTACTACCGGACCCCAATGAAGAACTTGTCTCCATCACTCCCGATCACTTCTCAAAGGCGGTTAACCCCTAATTTGAACACCTAGCTCTGATACCACTTGAAAGAATCAAGTGACTGAGAAGGGGATTAAATCAAGCACTCACACTACTAAGCCAAATTCTTACTCTTCCTAGTTTCTAGCAAAACTAGTATGCAACTCCTAGCGAATAAGGTCTAGAGAAGTGTAAAATAAGTTAGAAGACAATCTATCAAGCTAGTACACAATCCGGCACGAGAGCCACCAAGAGAAGCAACTAAACAACCTATCACACTATTTGCAAGAATGTAAATGCAATAAGTAAAGAGAGAGGTGACAGAGATGCTCAGCGATTTTTTCCTTAGGTCTCGAAAGGATGACGCCTTCCCCTAATCCTCGTTGAACCACTCCCGTCGGAGTCTCAGTTCCTCCCATCGTTTCCGAAACGATGCTCAGAAGGGTACGCTTCACTTGTAATGTGTAAGTGGTTCCTGATCTTCCGTCAGGTCGTGATAAATCTCGATTTGGTGGAAATGCGACACATAATTGATCCAGCCTCAAATCAATATGATTCGAACTCCGCAATCGCAGCACCACTTCTCCTCTGGTTATCAACCATGCACACACGATTGACCTCGCCAAGAAGGCTAATCTCAGCCTGCGAATTGAAGAACACAAGCAAGAACAAAGAAGAACGCAACTCAATTGCGAAATCTGAATTAATCATGAAGTTGGAAACCAACAAACCGTCAAACAACGAAATTGTTTGGAAACAGATGAAAACTAATAAAAACTATCTCTAATGATGACGGCTACTGATTATATAGAGTTTATAATGACCTTAGGGGCAAATCCTAATACCAATAGGTCTAGAAAAGATACACGGTCCAAATGCCAAAAGATAGTGTCGTAGCATCCGGGGTGGTTTCTGGATGTCATATTTTTTTAATGATTCCCAAATATTCCGATCGAATTTGAAGATGAGACTTGTTCCTTGGAAAGGTTATCTTGTTAGCTTTCCAACCATATCTAGAACATTCAAAACGGAGCTCGTATGAGACCGAGGCGTCTGTTTTAGTGCAGGCTGCTTCTGGAGTCCGAGTCTGACTCGAACTCGAGTTGTTTGGATCTCCTCCGGGGTCGAACTTGCGGTTCTGATCTTGAGCATCTCCAAGTCCTTCTTCATGCTTTCCTTGACTCTCTCTAATGTTCCTAATCTTGATAAAGTTATCAGGTTGCAATCTATTCTCAAAGGAGGGAAGACATGTGTTTAGGAACGAGCTCACCCCTAATCTCAACTGTCGTGCGTGAGTTTCATCAATACTAATTGAGGAGTCCTGTGTGTTTCTAAAGGAGAGATGTCCTTCTCAATACACAAGTATCAATATGTTTCTTCTCATTTTCGGCAATACCTTTTGGTGTGTTATCATCAGTTTCATCTTGGGCTATGCATGGAACATTGTGTATCTCTTCTTTCTCCATGTATGTATCACTTTCATTTTCTTGTTTTATCTCAATTTCCTGCAAAATGTTAGATACAATAGGAGGCACAGTAGAAAGCTCCTCCTCCAAAGAGTGTTCATCACAACTAGACATACATTTCAAAGATGTATCAATAAAAATTTTTCTCATTAAAATTTTAGCATCACTCTATGTTCGAGGATATTTTTTGTTATAATTAAATATTGCCACAAAGTTAAAGCATGATCAACTAATGCACGACCAACATTCAAAAGCTTTCTCCTTTCACCCATACGACATTGTTCAAATGGATTATCCATCTCTTTTTCTCAAACAATATATTTAATAGAATCTAAACCATCATATAAAGGTAGAGATGAAAGAATATAATTACTCGTAGAAGGAGATGATGTAGCAATGGTCTGAACCTTATGCGTGTTTTGATCACGTGCGACATCTCTTTGCGGTGGATTACATCTCTCATGGCTAGCCAACAAATTGTTCTAAAACTCAATGTGTTTTTTACAGTTTGCCTCGAAATTATCAGACTCTTTGCAAAGCAGGGCTCACATTGTATTCACCTCTTTTTCTTTCTGTCATGGTTAGAAAAATAGCATATCGACAGCAAAAAAAAATTATTCCTGCAACTACAATGAGATGGGTGGTGAAAATTCCGAAAAAAACACCTTACCGAGCTTTTGAAAGATTCCTACCAAAGCAAAGCAAAAGATGGAGCAACCAGTGGTAGGAGAACCCAGGGATTCATAATTCCACAATTGCATAGGTCAAATACAGTGCTGATCCGAGGTGGATATGTGGAGCTTAGAGGGCTGAAATAATGATTAGTGAAACATAATTTTATAACAGATAGTAATATTGAATAAGTGTTCTAAGTATTATGTTCTAGATGCAGGCCCAATCATATAAAAAATTTAGATGTTAAAAGAATATGAATGAAGATATCAAAGGGCTGCAACCACACAAATTATAAGGCTTCAAAAATCAGCAAACTATTCAACACTTAAAAAATCAGCAAAGGTTAATTCTCAGCTTCTAGATCTTCAATTTTTTTATTATTTTATTTTTCTGATATTTTTCTCTGAACCAGAAGCACAAAGAATGGTACACGACCAAATTTTAGATGAATATGATGAAAGATGTCACCTGGGGAAAATTTTGAATTTGTGTTAAATCTATGCTGAAACTTTGGAGTGCGAAAACAGAAACTTCTGTTCTGAATTTGTTGAATCTAGAATGGTCAGAGGATGAAAAATTTTCTGTAGTATCCAAAAAGTACTTATATGTCTAATTTGGAGTCCAGAAACAAAAGTTATGACTATTTTAATGATGGATCTCTGAATCAGATTTTTTTGAAAGGCTAAAAACATATTCGAATTTCAAATTAGGTGCGAATTTTGTGGATGATTTTTTGGATGATTGAGCAGTGGATAAATATGGAGAGGTGGATCTACGAAGGGTGGATCTGGTTGTGATCGAAATATGGGTTGAGTGGGTGGGATAAAATTTCAATGCAAAAGAAACAATTAACAGATGTGACACAATAACAGATCTGAACACGATGTGGATGAACGATGAAGGAAAACACCTGGAAACAAAAAGATCACAAATTCCAGCAACCAAAACATAAACTAAGGACACAAACTCAACACTACAGACTCTGAAATAAAATTATGCAAAGGTTAAACACGGCTTGGACAAGGGAACACCTAACGATCTAATAATTTTTTTGTGTTGCGGCTTTTCTGTGTACGATAGGATGAATGCAAAATAAACAAGGATAAATATGAACCTGATGGTATACATAAAGCTCTGATTACCACTTAATGTGTACGTGGTTCCCGATCTTTCGTCAGGTCGTGATAACTCTCGATTTGGTGGAGATGCGACACATAATCGATCCGGCCTCAAATCAACACGATAAAATCTGAATTATAATTCATCGTATAGAGTTTAAAATAATGTTTTCCTCTTTTTGAAGATATAGCAAATCGAGAGGTCAAAAAACACAAGCAATCAAGGTTATCAACCACTTCTCTTCAGGTTATCAACCCTGCGCACATAATTGACCTCGCCAAGAAGGCTAATCCCAGCCTGCGAATCAAAAAACACAAGCAAGAACAAGGAAGAGCGCAACTCAATTGCGAAATCTGAATTAATCACGAAGTTAAAAAACCAACAAACCGTCAAACGACAAAACTGTTTGAAAAGAGATGAAAACTAATCAAAAAATATCTCTAATTATGGTGGCTACTGATTATATAGAGTTTAAAATAACCTTAGGGGCAAACTCTAAGACTAATGGACCTAGAAAAGATACGGTCCAAACGGCAAAAGATAGTGTCGTAGCATCCTAGGCGGTTTCTGGATGTCATCTTGTTTTAATGATTCCCATAGATTCTGATCGAACTTAGAGATGAGACTGGTTCCGTTGGAAAGTTTATCTTGTTAGCTTTCCAATCATATCTAGAACGTCCAAAATGGAGCTTGTATGAGACCAGGGCGTCCGTTTTAGTGCAGGCTGCTCTGGAGTCCGAGTTTGACTCGAACTCGAGTTGTTTGGATCTCCTTCGAGGTCGAACGTGCGGTTCTGATCTTGAGCATCTCCAAGTCCTTCTTCATGCTTTCCTTGACTCTCTCTAATGTTTCTAATCTTGATAAAGTTATTAGGTTGCAATCTATTCTCAAAGGAGGGAAGACATGTGTTTAGGAACGAGCTCACCCCTAATCTCAACTGTCGTGCGTGAGTTTCATCAATACTAATTGAGGAGTCCTGTGTGTTTCTAAAGGAGAGATGTCCTCATCATCCTCCTCTTTTTGTTTTGGAGTCGTCCTCGACTCAAGCTCATTGTCGAGATCTCGACTCCACCATGCCCTAGAATCTGCATGAAAAGGTGGGGAGGCCACGGCGGTATTTGAATGCAATCGCTTGGTGGCTCAAAGATTCTTATAATCTCATCAACTCTCGGAGTGAACACACCGGCGCCCCGGCTATAGCAAACAATATCCAAGTGCTAAAGCAAGCCTTCAAGGCTCGAGCACTCACTCTTGGCGTCTCTTTCAAGCGAAGGACCCAGAACCGCGTACAAACTTGATGTCGACTTACACATACACTCCTGCAGCCTCACAAGCTCTTGGAATGCGTGGATGCTTTTTGCTACTATTCACAAACACTTAAGATCTCACTAGATGCTCTCTTGTGCTCTCTTGATGAATTTTGGCTCACAACAAATGATCTTCAACTGTTCTGACCGTGAGCAAGCACCACAACAGCTCCCCCAACCATTTAAATAGGCACCAAGCCCCGAAACAACCATTAAGAGCCATTGCCAAAAAGATGTCTGCTTTTTGTAGTCACCGAACTGTCCGGTGACTCCTGGTCTCCATCTGGTAGAAAATAACTTCTCTGAAATCCATTCCATATGACACCAGACTATTGGATTCATACCATCACCGGACTGTTCGGTGAACTTTTGGATTCCCAGAGACACCTCTTCTGGACACCTCCTCCGGGGCTCATCGAACTATCAGGTCTCTGACCGACGGACTATCCGGTGACTTCTTCCTGATGACACCAGAGAGCACTTCTCTCTGGTCTTCGAGCTCCTGCACTCACCAGATTGTTTCGAGATCCCGTCAGACTGTCCGGTGACTCCAGCTTCATTGCCTCTAGGAAACATCTTCTTTGGACTCCTGGCTGCGACCCTCACCGGACTATCCGGTGACACCGACGGACTGTCCGGTGACCTCTTCGACTGCAGAACCTTGACTGCTTCAAAATCTTCAACTCTTCGGCTAGAATCCTTGACATCTTCAAGTTTCCACTTATCACTCAAGTGCCTCAGAGAACCTAGCGCATCCACACTCCCTAATTGCTGTAAAACTAAGATGAGTGACCCGACCCCTCTTAATAGTGTCGATGTTTTCTATAGACACAAGGCATAAAAACTAAGCCACACATGGCTCTAATTCATCCTTAGACTTGAACCAGCAACCTCCTTGGAAACAGTCCAAGACATGAACATCCTTGCTGCAACCAACTCGTAAGAAGTGTAGAATAGTGATGACAATCCTGCATCCAACGAGTTAGTTCATGGTTCTCATTCAATCTCCAAAATGATTCATACCTTTGAGAGGCTTCAATGGTCGTGAAGCTAACACCTTCCTATATAAACAGCCACTTCCAACATTATGTTACGTGTCATTTCTTTCTTGATTACATTGAACTCTTTCTTTGTCATGTCTTTGTACATCTCTGATTTTGGATCAAGTTCACAGTAAAATTGACCTGAGAAATCCTAGTTGGATCAAGAATACCAGATTTTAGTCTCTTTGTTTTTTTATCATCTAGATATACCATCCTGCATATAAAATCCACTAGTGATTAGTACATGAATATTAACAAATGTAAGCTTGATAGATTATGATAGAATTAACTTACAGGCACCACACAACGATGAGGTTGATGTCGAGTCTTTGTTTCCGAAACATAAGACACAGGTCTTCAAAACTAAAAGATAGTGTCTTCTCACCACTTCAAAATGCGTTCTCCAGAATGTGAAATAGAACATTTTTAATCCCCAAAGAACTCGCTGCTATGTACCAGTCATGTAATCTTCTCATTGGGAAATGTAGATTATTAAGTTGTACTGACGTCAGAAATGGCTTGCCATTGACAAATTCTTCAGGCACATCCTCTTTACGCCATATTGGAGCATTCGGTTTCATTTATAAATCATCGCGTGTATAAAATTTTCCATCTTCCTCCCATGTCTCTTTCGATGTATGTTTTCTTTTTGGTTTCTCCTAAACAGATGATGCCTTTCTTTTCAATCTTTCAAGATATTTTAATGTTTCTTCGGAAGAAGTCTTTTTGTATGAGGCGATTTGCCTGTGGATTTGTGTAGGAGCTGAAAATGTTTTGCCCTTTTCAACTGATTCTTCTTGATCCTTCTGAGATGAGGGCAGCGATACATCTGGCCCCTTAGGCGATATATCTGTTTGGCAGTAGGAAGAATGTGGCAGTGATGCATCCGTTGGAGTCTCAAGATGCGTATATTTTGAGCCCTGAGATGGGTACGATGATACATCTGGCCTCTTAGGCTGATCAGCTTCGATCTCAATAGGTGTATCTTTTGGGCCTTGAGATGAAGGTAACTGCGTAGTATCTGATTGGCCCTTCTACATCATTGAATCAGTTTGACCCTTAGGAGAAGATTGTAGCTGTACTTGGTTGCTTGGACGTGGCAGGGACAAAGGTGGTCCATCATATAGAGTAATATCACGTCGATGCCAAAGAATAAATTCATTCACTGCCTATCCAAGTCGTGATATTCCCTCGGGCGTACTGTAGTTTAGTTCATAGTCAAGGTAGTTATTATCGATAATCGTGATCACTTGTACCTTAGAATAATCTGGTGGAATATTACTACAATGAAAGGTACGTCCTTGGAATAATCTGGTGGAATCGATAATCGTGATATTGTCTTGTTTCTTGTAATTCCAATCGGAATATAGAGACGGCAAGGTGTGCTCTCCACTATATCATCAACAGAAAATCTCTGTCTGGGCGTAGAGGGTACGTTGCTCATGTTGCAACCTTGTGTTGGCGTCAATCCAATCGTCCGGATCTCAGTTGACACATTTCCCATAGCTTGTTGTTGTACAATCTGTTGTTGATGCTCTTTCGAAAGCTCTAAAAAATTTTCCTTCAAAGATGCTTTGACTTGAGCTTTAATAGTTTCTTCTTGGGTTCTCTTGTACTATCACATTTTTTATAACTTGCTGCATCATGTGGGAACCCCTCTTTCCAAGACATACGTGAAGAGATTGCACGGACATGTCCAGAGTGCTCAGGATTGCCTAGAGCAGCATTTAGTTTGATCATTCTCTCTATCAGGCTTGAACTTTCCAGCCTTTTCGTCAGCAGCAATCCCCACAATTTTTTTGCCCACTTCTGCGGCTTGTGATCTTTTGTATATGATCTGACTGTCTTCAATTGTCTCTGACTGAGCGTAGACCCAGTTCCTGGTACGATCATCACAGCCTTCCAATGGATCAGGTCTCCCTAACCTTGCAGCCTCCTCTTTTTTCTTTTTCCATTCTGCCATTTTGCCGGCGTATCCACTGGATCCAAAGTGATTAGAGTAAATATTCTTCTTTGCCAACTCAATTTTAGCTTCACTCTGAGCAATTGCCTCTTGGGTAGTCTTCTGTCGAATAAATTCTGCGCACTGAGCTTCTGTAATCTTTTCTAGTTTCTTGGGAACCAAATTCTTCTTAACAAATTTAACATAAAGTTCAGCCTTTCATCCACGGAACATCTTGGCCATAAAAGATAATGCACTCTTCTTTGCGAGCTCCTCTGTCCCTTCTGAAAATTTTATTTTTGACTGTAGCTTGACCCACAAAATGTTCTTTGTCTCTTCGTCAAGCGACCACCAGTTTGTAACTGTAATCGAGACGTTGTACCTGACTACAAATCCATAGGCTTGTCGATACTTTCTGCATACATCATCCGGTTCGAGGGGCGCTCCCGTAGCACTAACTCTTGTTACGTAAAAATGCCTTTAGACATTTTATTTCTGCCTCGCTCCCCTCTTTTTTGCTTCCTCTGACTCCCTGAGTCACCTAATGATGTCAGGGTGGACGGAGCTTCCTCCTGAGGAACATATGATACCTCTTCCACCTGGGAACCGATGTTTGACGAGCTACAATTTATGAAGAAAACATAGGAAACAACTTACTTGAGAACAAACAAAAATCTTGAAAAGATTAATTCAAATTATGGACCAAACCTCTTCATTTGGATTGTAATCTGGGTCAGGTCTCTGTCACCTTTTTTGACGCCTACTGGGAACTGGCGAAGGATCGCTCGGAGTCCTATACGAGCTCTCATTGGTGTTTGTACTGCCACCATTGTTGTCGCCCTCGGAGTTGTCTGAGTTCCAATTAATCATATTGACATCTTGATTTTCCACAGTCCTACCTTGATTTTTCGCAGTCACGTCTTGATTTGCCGCATTCATATCTTGCGAGCTAGTCCTTTTGTCCCTCGAACTTCTCACTTATCAATGGAAGCTAGATATACCTAGAAAAAAGTAAGCTAGATATACCTAGAAAAAAAGACAGTAATAAGTGAGCGAATAATCAAATTGACTAGAATTACTCTTAGTTTAATACAGTTGGCTCAAGAGTTTTTGACTCTTCACCCTAACTGTTATCACACTTCACAGGTTAACTAGTTAGAGAACTATCAATTAGTTGTCTCCTTATGGAAGTCTGTAAAGTACTATTAATACAGTTGGCCCAAGAGTTTTTCACTCTTCACCCTAACTGTTATCACACCTCAAAATGAATATCATTTGGTATCACAGTAATGACTTCAGGATATATCAGAGAATGAGAAAAGTCATAATTTCAATTTGCTACACATACAGATGGGACAATACTCAGGAAACAGCTAGAGTACTCTCTAACAAATCAACTTTAGTTTGAATTAATCATCATAGAGTAAATTATTTAGATCACACACACAGAAGAGCTGCTACTAGTGGGCATTTCAAACAATGGCGCCACTGGCCTTCACGTCTTGCAAGGAAAGTATCTTTGGTCCACTGCCTGGAAGGTATGGGAAATGGGCAGGACTGGGAAACAATGCATGGTGAAAAGCAAAAGGGGTAAGCTACTTCACAAATCACAAAACTGGAGTGGAAGTCAGGCAGTCAAGCAAAAGGGGTATGCCACTGCCTTGACATAAACAGATCGCACATAAACAGCAATCATAATGCAATATACTATAGAATTGATAAAAAAAGGTTCACACATACTATAGAAGTGATAAAAATAGATAAACAGCAGCTCCAGAATTATTATGTTATCAGAAAGATCAAAGACAATTTATTATTAATTCTACAGCCACAGCCAACTTGTTCCAAATAAAAGGTTATATACCTATGTGGTGCTGCAGGACATTTTTTTATCAAGTGCAAGGCCATAGAATGATACCGGCATGTTTAATCAGCCACATTAAGAATCCTGCTGTTAATTTGAGAAGAACAGAATAAATAATGCCCCAACAAATGCTTCTTAATACTAGTGTCACAACTCACAGCTCAGAGCAAGCAAAAAAAGATAAGCACCAGCCCAAGGACGAGTTCGAACTTCAGCTCACAGCAAGCAAAAAAATGTCTCTACATGCTTCCAATCCACTGGAATACAATCGTGCTACTAGCTATTTGATGCCCTCTGCTACTGCTATGGCTGAATGCCATCGAACATTTAGAGGCTGTTTGGACGATGGCCGTAACTTGCCAGACCGTCAGTATGGCATATGCGGCACCGAACCAAACCACAGCCGTAGTTACGGCGCCAAAGTTGTGGCGTGGTGCGGCAAGTGTTGGACGTCAAGCAAACAGCCCCTTAGAGATTTGAATGAGTACCTGAAAGGCGGCGAGGCGGCCGAGAGAACCTCGACGGAGACAGGGCAGCGCCGAAGAATGGCGCTACTTATGGGGTTGAGGCGGCGAGGCTGCCGAGAGCACCTCGACGAGGACGGGGCAGCGCCGGAGAATGGCGCGACAAGGTCGGGGCGGCAAGGTGGCCGAGAGCACCTCGACGGGACGGGCAGCGCCGGAGAATGGCGCGATGGGGTCGGGGCGACGAGGCAGCCGAAAGCACCTCGATGGGAACGAGGCGGCGCCGGAGAATGGCGCAAGGGGGTCGGGGTGGCGAGGCGGCAAAGAGCACCTCGACGGGGACGGGACGGCGCCAGAGAATGGCGCGACAGGGTCGGGACGGTGAGGCAGCCGAAAGTGCATGGCAGATCCGGGCGGTGGGAGACTGCAGGCTTCGGTGCGTGACGGCGCGAATCGAAAATCTGAACGCCTTTAGGTTTCTAGTCGTGGCGGAAGTAATTTACAGGGATACCTTACTGCAGGCGGGCTTTATAAGGAACTGAGGGCATTATAGCCTAATGCAGGCGGTGCTTATTAAAAACCGCTGGCATTAAGCTCATAATGCAGGCGGGCCTCCTTGACGACTGCGAGCATTAACCCGATAATGTAGGCGGACCACGACGACAACAGCCTGCATTTAGCGTAAAATAAATTTTATTTTATTTTTCCACCAATAGTTACTTTATTTTTTAAAAAAAATAATAGTGTTAATCATCTTATAATTAATATTCAGTCACTACAGATTATATTTTCACTGTTTTGAATTTATTTTCATGAATGTGCGTTCAAATGTATTCAACATGAACAATGTTTAGTTTCATTTGGGATATATTTAGTGAAACATGAACAAAAGGAAATGCATAACATTAAAAATATCGCAATTATTTTAAAATTATTATGCTTGTATTGTGTACATGTACGCAAAGAGTTTGCAAAAAAGTGCTGAGGAGATATATACACGTGGCTATGTTAAAAAAAACCACTTGCATTAGCCTTATGCAGGCGGTGCTCATTACAAACCGCGGGCATTAAGCTAATACTCCAAGCGGGCCACAACGACAGCCGCCTGCATTTACCGTAGAATAAAATTTATTTCAATTTTTCACCATTGGTTCCTGTATTTTTTTTTTTACAACTAAACGTGTTAATCACGTTATAATTAAAATTCAGTCACTATAGATTTTATTTTCACATTTTTTTTATTTATTTTTAGGAATGTGTGTTCAAATCTATTCAACATGAACAATGGTTTACTAACATTTGGGACATATTGAGTGAAACATGAACAAAAAGAAATGTATATTAATAAAAAAATCGCAATTATTTTTAAAGCCATTATGCTTATATTGTGTACATGTACGCAAAGAATTTGCAAAAAAGTAAAAAAGACCTGGCGGGAAAAAAAAAGAAATTATCGAGGAGATTTATGCTCGCAGGTATCTTAAGTTACCGCTTGCATTAGCCGTTTGCAGGCGGTAGTCATAAAAAACTCCAAGCATTAAGAGAATGCTGCAGGCGGTGTACAGACAGCCACCTGTATTTACCGTAGAATAAAATTTATTTTAATTTTCCATCAATGGTTACTGTATTTTTTTCAAAACTAAATGTGTTAATCACCTTATGATTAAAATTCAGTCATACAGATTTTATTTTCACATTCATGAATTTATTTTCTCTTTTTTATTTTATTTGAATTTATTGAGTGAAACATGAACAAAAGGAAATGTGTGTGTGTGTATATACACACAAACTCAAAGAGATAGTGCAATATACTACCCATAAATAGACAGAGTGCATATTTAGTTATAGTAACATTACATACATATATATATATATAAGTTACATAAATGAATAAAATATTACACAGTTTTTCCTTTTCCATCTCTTCAAATGTTGGGCAACAAATTCTTGTCAATAGTTCATTCCACGAGCTTGATGTTTTCTGGGTTAGTAAATAGCGCCATCTCTTCGTATTGATTGTAATCCTCATCACCATCACCCACATTCTCAACTACAACAATTCTTTGTTTCCCTTAAACAACTATGTGTTTTTTCTCGTTTGAAGGATCAACTAAATAGAAAACCTGTGCAACACGGTCAGCAAGTACCCAAGGGTCATTTTTATGACCAACATTATTTAGGTCAACAATTGTGAGCCCGTAGTTGTCCACATTCACTTCTTTTGGGTGTTTGACCCATTGACACCTAAAGACGGGTATTTTCATTTTGTCTCCATAATCAAGTTCCCATATGTCTTCTATAAACCCATAATATGCGGTCTTCTGGCCTTGTGGGTCAAAGGCTTCTATCCAAATTCACTGTTTTGAGCAACACTTCTCTTATATTTTTTTTTAGTGTAATAAGTGTACCCATTAATATCATACGCCTGTCAAGAGGTGAGTAAAGTTGATGGCCCAGAAGCAAACATCTTAATTGTCTTTTGCTCTATGTTGTTTCCGTATGGTATATTTTTATCCATTAACCATGTAGTGAAACAACGTTTGTGCTCTTTCATGATCCAAACCTATGTTTTATCTGTATATTTTCTACGAAGCTCACTTGGATGTTCCTCAATGTATGGCTCCATTATTGTAAGCTGTTGCAGTACACTGAAATGTGCCTCTCGTACTGATTCGTAGGCCCCATCAATGAAGGTTTTCATACCCATTCTTCCTCTGCCAGACAACTTTCCCTCATGTAGCGGTACAGGCAAACCAATTCTCTTTTCATCCTTTATATAATCAACACAACATTCAACCACTTCTCCTGTTGTGTAACCCTCCATAATTGAACCCTCTAGGTGTGCACAATTCCGTACATAACCTTTCAAAATTGATAAGTACCGCTCGTACGGGAACATATGATGCAAGTACTGTGGTCCCAATGCCTTTATCTGATCCACGAGATGAATCATGAGATGAACTTGCATGTCAAAAAAGGATGGAGAGAAGCACATCTCAAGCTGACACATTGTCTCAATAATGTACGTTTTCAGATACTCCAGTTCTTCAATATCAATCACTTTTTGTGAAATTGCATTCAAAAAGTAGCACAATCGTGTGATGACGACTTTTATATGCACTGGTTTGATAGCCCTTATTGCAATTGCAAGTAACACCGTCATCATCATGCGACAGTCGTAGGAGTTGTAACCAAATAGAGTCAGGTCATTTACTGATACAAGTTTCCTTATGTTAGATGAAAAACCTGTTGGTACTCTAATCCCATGTAAGCATTTGCAAAGTGCTTTTTTGTTCTCAACTGTCAAAGTATAGCTAGCTAGTGAAAGATAATGTTTTCCATTAGGTCTATCTTCTGGGTGAAGCTCAGGCCTTAAATTAAAATGTTGCAAGTCTCTATGAGATTTTAAACCATCTTTTATCTTTCTTAGCATGTCCAGTAAGGTTCCAATGATGCTATCAAACACATTCTTTGTAACATGCATCAAATCGATGCTGTGGCAAACCTCTAAATCTTTCCAGTAAGGGAGATACCTAAAAAATATTGATTGCTTCTTAAATGCCATACCGGGTAAAGATGCAGTTTTCTTTCTTTTTGTCCCCTTACCAAATATGACATTGATGCTCTTCACAATTTCAAAGACATGTTTCCCAGTGTAAGGTTTTGGAGTTGTATCTTTCTCAACCGTATTATCAAAATGTTTTCGCATCTTACGGTACTTGTGACTTTTCTTCAAAAACCGTCTGTCTCATGAACACTAACTTTTTGGATGACAAAAGGTTTACAGATGTTGTTCTATCCACACATACTACGCATCCTTGCCTCGCTTTTGTTTGTCCTGGTATCGTAAAGAGACCAGGATAATCATGGATGGTAACAAATATAATGGCTCTTAGTGTAAAGTACTCTCGTCAGAACTCATCCCACATCCGGACTCCTTCATTCCATAGCACTGCCATATCTTGCATCAAAGGATCTAAGAACACATCGATATCGATGTCAGCTTGTTTTGGGCCTTGGATAAGAATGGACAACATTAGGTACTTTCATTTTTTACACAACCGTGTAGAGATGTTGTACATCGTGAGAATAACAGGCCAAGTGTGGTGTATGGTTCTGTTTTCACCGAAAGGATTCATGCCATCAGTACTCAATGCGAACCTTATATTGCGAATCTCCGCAGCAAACTCTGGATAGAGTAAATCAAAAATTTTCCATTGAGTTGCATCTGCCAAGTGTTGAAGCTTTCCTTCATTCATCATGCGCTTTTCAGAATGCCAACGTATGAGTTCGACATCCCAAGTGTTTGAGAATAAAACATTTCAATCGATCAATCACTGGAAGGTGCCACATCACCAAGGCAAAATTTTTCTCTTTGTATCCACCTCATCGGGTGTGTCATCATCACCAGTGTCTGGGCCAATAGAATTGTTCTTCCCTGTCGATTTCCTTGCATTGCCAGCGTACACATGGTTGTAGCTCTTTTTGTAACGACTAATGCCGCATATTGGACACTTCTGTAGAAATTCATACTCTTTGCAATATAACATACGATGATTGGGGCATGCATGTATTTTTTTTAACACCTAACGACAACGGACATATAAGCTTCTTAGCTTTATATGTGGTTGTTGGCAGTTTATTGGGTTTTGGAAGTATCTTCGCCAACAGACTCAAAAGCTCTGTGCCCTACTATCAGACCATCCATTGCAAACCTTCAACTTAAGAAGTTCAAGCACAGCACGCAACATTGTAAACTCTTTCTCACATCCTTTTGTTTCCTCATATAAAAGGTTATTTGATGCTTTCTCCAATATCTCCATATTATTTAGACCTCTCTCAACCCCCAAGGATATCAGCACTGTGGTTCAACGTGACACAACATCTTTTCAAAGTCAAATGGAATATCTTCATCATCAGCTTGAGCATCAGCAATATCATCATGACTAGGATCAAATTTGATCGATGTTGTCTTTAACTCTTAAATCATCATTACAAGCCACTTGATTCATAACGGTATGTTTAAAAGTTCTACAAGATGTATCTATCTCCCCATGTTGTGTCCATACAATATACTTCTTCTTCAAACCTCTCTTGATCAAATGTGATTAGAGTACTAAAGCATTAGACCAAGCTATCTTGTTGGCACAATCGATACATGGACAAAATATCTCATTTCGACCTTTTCTACTCGCATGTTTCTTAGCAGCTTCGACAAATAAGCAAATATTTTGAAGGTACTCAGGAGAAGGTGTCTTGGTGCATTATACATCCAAGATCGATCCATTCTTTATCTCAGTCTACATATAAAGTAAAATAGATCGAGATAATTAATTAATTTTTAAGCAATATACATATGACTCAAACAAATAAGAGACTACCATTAAAAAAATTAACTAACTACATGTAATCTCATAAGAATATAAAATATTAATAATCTCCACGAAATATTGTAAAATCTAGTCAATTTAATAATAAAAATCACAAGGAACCTATCGTGTACATTGATCTTATATATATTTAAAGTAAAAATTAACCAACTAAACTATAAATATGAGATAACAAAAGTAGGACATCTAATCTCACAGAAATATTAAGAGTCACAACAAACATTATATATTTTAGCCAATTGAATCATCAAAATCACAAAAAACTTGAAAACCCTAGATATTAGAAAATCTACATTATATGGCTTAAATTGCAGAATTAAATAGTGAGAGGAACATCCACATACATTTTAAAAACAAGCTTCGCAACAAAAAACAGGAACAAAACCATCCCTCCTTCCGATTGAAAATCGCCTCGCCACCACGCCGCACCTCTATTCTGAGGGCGCCGCAAGGAAGCGAGGCGGGGCTGCCCCTTATATAGAGTCAGCTAATGCAGGCAGCTTGCTTAACGTTGCGCTTGCATTTAGGCTTGTAAGCGACAAATAAAGAGCACCGCCCGCATAAATGCTCCTAATGCAGGCGACCGCTTAGGAAGCCGCCTGTATTAGGTGCATTTTCACAGGCAGTTGACTTTTCTATGACCACCTGCTATCTAGTACAGGCGGATTTTTGTTGAAAACCTTGTGCATTTGCTCAGAAGAGTGTCGGAACAAATGCTTTTTTTTTTTTAAGCAGTGAGGTCGATGGATGATACTTTACTATATGTGGCTGTCCAACCAGAATCTTTGCTTATGATTTGGGTGGCATATTATATAATCAAAAGAATATATATATATATATACACACACGCATATCTGGTTATAGAATTAGAATTCTACAGCCAGGGCAGTTTCTGATGGCCGTTCGTAACAAGCCGGGGCTGGGTGACGATGCTTGATTTTAGCCAGGTTTGTTTCGTAATGGAGGCTCCGTTTATATCCCAACAAACCAACGGACCCAGGCAGCCAGCTTCATGATCGAAACATAATCTCCTATTTCTCGCCAATAGAATTCTCAACAACAAATTTTCTAATCCCGGTGATCGCAGTGCATTCTTCGTCATTATCGCGACGACCCGTCCCCGACGCGCTGCGCCGCCCTTCTCCATTGCCGGAGCGACGCCGTGCCGCCCTTACCCATTGCCCGCGCCCTCTGAATGGCTCTCAGCGATGCGCACACCTGCTCCGTTCCCAACGCGCCGCGCCGCCCTTCCCCATTGCATGAGCGCTGCCGTGCCACCTCTCGTTCGATAATCTATGTCGCACGCAGCCGCAAGCGCCGCCGCGCAGCCCCGTCCTTAACGCGCCGCACCACCCGGTACCCGACGACACGCAGAGCCGCCCCATCCTCAACGCACCGAGACACCCCATCCTCGACGAGCCGCGACGCCTCGTCCCCGCCACGCCGCGTCTCCTTGTCCCCGGCCGGTCGTGCCGTTCCGTTCCCGAAGACGCGCCGCGCTGCCCCGTCCCGATGCGTCGAGCCACCCCACCCCCTCCTCGATGCGCTGCATATCATTGTCCTCGACGCGCTTTGCCACCCCGTCCCCGACACCGCGCCGCGCCGCACCGTCCCCGCCCACGCGTCACGCAGCCCCGCCCCGTCCTGCCAGAGCGCCTCTGCCCCTGCGAAGGTCAGTAAACACGGCATATTTTCTGTTCAGGCTGCCTTGTGGCCCTGTTTTTGCTGCCATCAGTCCACACCTCGATTTGGAGTGCTGCGTATCCGATTGGGAAGCAAAGCTGCACATTGTACGTTGTGGTTCAATCTCCTGCCTGATTCTACCAATTTGCTTAGTGCTTATTTGATTTTGTTGGAGTTTATGTGTCCCCGATGGATTTTACCAATTGCTGCTGCTGGGCTCAGATTGCGATGTCCAAGTGTCTGGCTGCCTGGTGCAAGTGCAGCTGCTGCAATCAATTTTTCTATTTTCCTGAAGCTACTGTTGTGCCAGTGATGTTCCTCTGCAATATTTTTACTCAGAATCAAGGGGAGAAGCTCGAGCCTTTCTAGGGTTCGAAATGCATGCTTTGAACAGGTACATTTGTGGGTAATAACCTCAGGTGCACTATCATATTGCATATATAATAATTACTGATACATTTTTTGAGCAGGTAATTGTAGCTGATCCTTCTTGTTGTATCTCTATTATTAACATTTGATTTAGAGATGGTTCCTTCACTGTTGTTACCTGTAAATGTATAGAAAAATTCTATCTGCTTTGTGTTGTAACACAACTTTATTATACAAGCTGACTTGATGTGTCCAATATTTATTTCATATGTTTGATCTCTACATATATAGTACTAGTCTAGGTTCATTATGTAATTCCACAAAAAAAATAGTTTTTCTTTCTTAACAGCTTTAGGAGTTGTTTTTTATAGCCTTTCTGATAGCTTTATTAATATTTTTTTTATGACAGCTTTGCCTGAGGTGTAGTAAACATCACTTAGTCATTCATTGAGAATGTTGTCAGCATTCTTATGGTAGTTATCCTAAGAAAATGGTGATATCTTATTGCAGGTAATTGGAATTCATTTGGAATGGTTACCTTTAGCTGTTATACCATTTTTTTTGTTAATCTTCATTTAGAATTTGCATTTGAATCTGGTAACAAATAAAATACTGAAGCAAAGAAGGCTATACAACTTTGATGGTTTTCAGTCACTTGGAACTTTTTTCTTTCAGAACATAACCTACTTCATCTTGCTAGTAATAAACTTGTAAGACCACTATCCGTTTATCTGAATGTTCTTTGAGTACACAGAGTAGTTTCATTCTTCACATGCTCACCTTGATTTGTTTCTGTTCTCTCTTTAATATTTGCAGTGACCATTGAAAGCTGAATGGGGAATGTGAAGAGGCCTTTATTTGATTAATGCAGTTTCAGTGGATGGCGTCTTCAGTTTCCCCTTATTGTTTTGTTTGCTATGTAAAAATTTGTCCTCATCTATGAGGATGAATTGGTTTTCTTGTGGTGAATCTGGTGCAAGTTTGACTTATTTATTGAGTTTTTCGTCCAGCCTTATTATGTTGAAGTGTCTTCCTACCTTGTTAAGAGGTGCTGATTTTAGGGAGAACCTGGATTGATTTGAACAATCTTTCACTACAATTTGATCACTTGAGATATTCTTGATACGTTCTTTATGTTCTTTTGCTGCCAACTTTTGAAGGCAAAAGGATGACCTCATGTGTGCCGGCATTGAGAAGCTGAGGCATGGTTCAAGACCAAAGGATGCATCATGTACGAAGTCACGAATGACGTGGAGGACAGGAGCAAGGGTCCAATAATGGCATCTCAGCAAGTTCATTGAAGATTGGGGGCATGGGATGAACCAATGTGGATTGCCAAGGAAGCTAGAGGAAGCAGAAAGCTGAACTGAAATTGTTTTCTTTAATAATTTTGTTAGTTGTAATATCTTGGAATTACCCCTTCACTTTCAGTGTAGATTTGTTTTCTTTCGTAATATCATATGTAATCTCTGTAAATTTTTATTGTATATGCATTATTAGCTTGACATTCTGTAAGAGAAATAAAGCACTATCTTTGTTTCCCACCTACCTTGATGTACTGTACCGTTCTTTGATTTGTTCTTGTGCCTTTATTACCTGTTGGAACTTGATTAGATCGTGTATTGTAATTGATGCTCAGGAGCAGTCAGAACATATTTGTTATGATCTTTTTCTTTGAAACTCACTACTCACTAGTTTTTTTTAAACATATTCTGTTTTCCCATCCGCACGCACTTGAGTCTAATTAGATCAGTGACCTGGCTAACCGGTTCCGTTCTCACCTGATTATAAAATTTTTATTTTGTGTCTAGCTATAAATTAGCCGTGTGTGTATATGTATATATATATTCTGACACGGACAACAAAATATATATATATATATATATATATATATAAAAGAGAGAGAGAGGGGTCCCTTGAGACGCGTTCTGGTTGTTGTCCGCGTCAGAACTTAAGATGGATCACTGTCACGTGTTCGGCGATGGAGTTTATGAGTAGGGTTATCACGACGTCGATGCGCTTCCTGTATAGTACTATGCTGATGAGTGGAATAGTACCGTTCATGGACCAGCTGGTGAATAGCGTTGTCAACAGGTCTTGGTCACAGCTGCTTTCATGGAACTGTGTCATGGAGTAATTTGCTCGACAGCGAAGTGAGCGTGCGGACCGTGCGTGCGTGCGTGCTCGCTCTCTTCGAGGAAAATTCACAAGTACAGCGCGAAACTTCGGCTGTTCACACGATTAGATAGATTCTTGAAGGCTCCGGTGTCCCGGAAACAAAAGAAGCTGGCGTAATCCCACCTCCACGGACAATAAGGACATGTTTAGTTCGCGTTCAAACCTATTCACACTACAAATTTAGCATGCCACATTTTTTCTAGATGTTTGTGTCGCTGCCATATTTTCAGCGTATCATACTTAGGGTTTATAAAATCGTTCAAAACCGATCGGTTTTTATAGTTTTCAATGAAACCAGTCCAATTTTTCATAATTGGTTTTTATTTTAAAAATTTAAAAATTTAAAAATATTTAGAATACTGAAAACTGGTAAAATCGGTGGATAAACTATTAAAACGGATAGCTAAACCAGTTCAAACTTTGAAACGGGATAAAAAAACCAGTCGATAAATTGGGAAAGATGACTAATTTGCTGTAGCATTTCATTCAAATTTTGATCTTTTAATTTGGAACGGTTTTTGACAAGTTTTCACAGTTTTCATTAGTAATAAAGAATTAATGATATTTTATCATATAAAAATTATTTTTTTTGATTCATCATAAAATAAGCTTTCATAAAAAATATATTTTTCATTAGAAATTATGTAATTTTCTAGATATTATTAGAAAACATTAAAAAAATTTGACTTTATCTAAATCTAAAAATCTTATATTTTAAAACGGATGTAGTATATATGCAACTTTTATACATTCAACTTATCTTTTATACGGAGTACTCCCTCCGTTCTTAAACTGGTGTCGCCGTTGACTTTTAATATCAATTTTGACCATTCGTCTTATTAAAAAAATTTGATAAATATTAGTATATATTTTGTTATAATTTAATTTATTATTAGAGTTATTTGAATCACAACTTAAAATTTGACGTATTTAAATTAATTTTTTAAATAAAATAAATAATTAAAATTGATGTTAAAAATTAACGACCACATTAATTTAAAAATAAAAAAAAGTACGTGACCAACCTACACAATCAGTGTCATAATGATTCTGTGTCACCGGTGGCGTATAATTATTTTCCATCCATATATAAACCCCTCGCGCTCGCCGCACCACGAAACAAACTACAGACTCCCGCTGCCGCCTGTCTGTCTTGTTGCTCGCCACCTCCACCTGTCCTTCACTGTGCGTCATAGTCTGTCTGTCTGCATGCGTAGTCACTGCCGCTGACCGCGCGCAGCAATCACACCAGCCATGGTTCTGTGGTGGCTCGCCGTGCAGGCGTGCGATCGGCCGTCCGCCCCGGGCGCGGGGATCGGCGAGTGGGCGGGCTTCCTCTTTTTGTCCGCGTGCTCGCAGCGCGCGCTCCTCTCGGCCGCGTCCGCCGTGTTCCTGCTCGCGCTGCTCTGCCTCGCCGCCACCACCCTCGTCTCGCGGTGGCGGGGGAAGTGGTGGCGGCGGCGTGCGGGAGGCGAGCTCAACGGCGGGGCCGACAGCAAACCGCTGCTCGACCGCGGCCGGGGCGACGAGGCGGTGCGCGTTGGGGCCGGGTTCGTGGTCGCGCTGGCGGCGTCGGCGGCGCTCGCCGCGTTCTACGCCGTGCTGCTCGGTCTCTCAGCGCCGACGCGGGGGGCGGAGAAGGTGGTGTTCCTGGCGTTGCAGTGCGCGGCGCATGCGGCCGCCACGGCCGTCGTGGCTTGCGAGAAGCGGGTCCGCGCTGCGACGCACCCGCTGACTCTGCGGCTCTACTGGCTCTCCGCGCCGGCGCTGACCACACTTCTGGCCGTGTCGGCCGTCGCGCGGATGGTCTCTGGCGCCGCGATGCTCCCCGACGACGCGCTCGCGGTGGCCGCGCTGGTCCTGTCCCTGCCGCTCCCGTTCCTCGCCGTCTCTGGCGCCACAGGCATCACCACCTCCGTTGCGCGACCGTCGGAAACGGAGCAGGAGCGCTTACTGGATGAGGAGGAGAAGTCCGAGGACAAGAACGTGACCCCTTACGCTTCGGCGTCGTGGGCCTCCCGTGCGACGTGGGCGTGGATGAACCCGCTGATTCGTCGCGGCCACCTCGCCGCGTTGAGCCTCTCCGACGTACCCACCCTCGCGCCGCCCCACCGTCCCGAGCGCATGCACGAGCTCTTCCTCTCTCACTGGCCCTCCGCGTGGGCGTCCAAGGACAACAACCCGGTGCGCCACACCCTGCTCCGCTGCTTCTGGCCGCTGCTCCTGCTCAACGCGTCGCTGGCGATCTGCCGGCTGACGGTGATGTACGTGGGCCCGACGCTGATCCAGAGCTTCGTGGACTACTCGAGCACCGGGTCGGAGCGGCCGCTGGGCACGGGCGTGCGGCTGGTGGCGACGCTGCTGGGGGCGAAGGCGGCGGAGGCGCTAAGCAGCCACCAGTACAACTTCCACTGCCAGAAGCTTGGGATGCAGATCCGGGGCGCGCTCATCGTGGCGCTCTACCGCAAGGGCCTCCGGCTGTCGTGCTCCGCCAGGCAGCGCCACGGGCTCGGGATGATCGTCAACTACATGGCCGTCGACGCGCAGCAGCTCTCCGACATGATGCTGCAGATCAACTACCTCTGGCTCATGCCGTTGCAGGTGCATTCTCCAATCGACGACATGGCTCCTTGCTTCGCTCGTCCAACCGATCCAGTCGCCATAGTGACTATCTGTGCGTCGGCCTGTGAGCTAGCGTTTTCTTTCCGACTAGCGAGAGTACTCCGTAGAAAGAATCAACGTTTGGCCTCCGGGCACGCATTCATTGCGACTGTTTTAATTCTTCACGAATGCATGCCCTACTTTGGCCAACGGTAGTATTTATTATATATTTTAAATAAAATAAATAGTTAAAGATAATAAAAAAGTTAACATTGACAACAATTTAAGAACATAGTAAAAGAAATCAACGAAATTTGCTAATTCTAGAGCCGGACAAATGGTACTCGATCCGTTCAAAATATAAACATTTTTAGTCGATTAAAGTCAAATAATTTTAACTTTGACTAATAATATCTTAGAAAATTAACGAAAATTTTGTATTAAAAGTTACGTAATATAAAAGTTTATTTCAAAATAAATCTAGTAATATAATTTATATGCAATAAAATTTCGTAAATTCTTTGCTATTAATAATTAAAATTAAAAAAGATTGACTTTGACTAAAGTTAGAAATGCTTATATTTTGAGACAGAGTGAGTAATAGCTTTAGGTGCGGTACATTTGTTTTTCTTTTTACAAGCTCCAACATGCATGGAGTACGAATTCATATCTGAGTATCTGTTCGTAGTAGTCAACTTTTTTTTGCTGCACTAGTACATTAAGACTTCGTTCGTCGTGCAATATATAGCTTGGAAAATGTGTGGATAGAGTTGGAAAACGATGAGTTGAATGGTGGATGCCAATTGTACATATATCAAATTTTCTGGATGATCAAGAGTGTCGCAGTCTCGACATTATAAATTTGAAGTGTTATTTGCCAAACGGCCAACAATGATTCTTTCCTTAGGACTTCCTGGAGTAAATGCTAACTTCTTTTAGAAAATTGGAGGAAACTGTTAGGTGTTGATTTGTTTTCACCTTTAAGTAAATGTCCACTTAATTTTGATTCGCAAATTGCTCATTTTAAGGTCTCTGTTAGAAAAAGCCATCCAACTAATGTACAAGATTCACTACTACTGTCTACCCCCATGCATAGAACATGCTTTGCGTTTCCATTGGCAAATAGTAGCTCGTCAAACGAGACAATCGATGACCATGATCGTGCTGTTTTGCTAGGTGGCGGTGGCGCTGTGCCTGCTGTACACGTACCTCGGCCCGCCGGTGACGGCGGCGCTGGCGGGCATCGTGGGCGTGACGTTGTTCGTGCTGGTCGGCGCGCGTCGCAACAACCGGTACCAGTTCCAGCTGATGGGCGAGCGCGACAAGCGGATGAAGGCGACGAACGAGATGCTGAGCTACATGCGCGTGATCAAGTTCCAGGCGTGGGAGGACCACTTCAGCGCGCGCATCGGCCGGTTCCGCCGCCTCGAGTTCGGCTGGCTCTCCCGCTTCATGTACTCCGTCTCCGGCAACATCATCGCGCTCTGGAGCGCGCCCGTCGTCGTCTCCACGCTCGTCTTCGCCGCCTGCGTCTGGACCGGCGTGCGGCTCGACGCCGGACTCGTCTTCACGGCCACCTCGTTCTTTAAGATCCTGCAGGAGCCCATGAGGAACTTCCCGCAGGCAATGATCCAGGCGTCGCAGGCCATGATCTCGCTGAACCGACTCGACTCGTACGTAGGATCAATAAAGGATCTCTTTCTCAATGGTTCAATCGTGTTCTCTCTCGAAATGGTCGCTGGCTAACTGATGAATGGACGTATTAGGTACATGACGAGCACGGAGCTGGACGAGTCCGCGGTGGAGAGGGAGCCCGCCGCAGCGGCGGGGTGCGACGGCTTCACCGTGCAGGTGAAGGACGGCGTGTTCACGTGGGACGACGAGGTGGAGGCTGGGCAGGAGGTCCTCCGCGGGATCGACGTCGAGGTCCGGACCGGCGCGCTAGCGGCTGTGGTCGGCATGGTCGGCTCCGGCAAGTCGTCGCTGCTCGGCTGCGTCCTCGGCGAGATGCGTAAGATCTCCGGCAAGGTACGTGCACACACTCCTAACAAGTTAATGACTCTTATTAGGTGGCGTTTGGCTTAGAGAGTCGGATGTGGGAATGGGATTGGAATAAGAAAAGAAAAAATTCACACCCTTCATTCATAGATTAGCAAAACCCAAACACAGGAAATGGTGACTCTGTTTAGGATTGGAAATGAGTAAAGAGCTGAAATTTAATAGATGGATGAATGAGGGTTCATCTTTGTCCATTTATTTTCCAATCTCTATACTATCCCTCATTTCCGGTTACCCAAACAACACCTTAGAGATAAGTATAAAGAAATTAACCGCACTATTTTGGCAGACATTAGGAGTCCATCGATACACTTCAGCCTAATGATGGACAAAACCCAGTGATTTGCCATAATCCAGTAGATACGACACGACACACGCCGATGTCATTCCACCGATATCATCGTAAAGATCGGTTCAAAGAACTTGATCGAATGTTACTTCACTCACCAGCCGTCCCTTCTAAACAAAACCCAGTTGGAAAGCTCCGATCTTGTCGTGAGTATTGGAATTCATGGTTTAAGATATACGTCCTTCGATTTTAAAATATTGACACAGTTGTATACTAATATCAACTTTGAGCATTTATCTTATTCAAAAAAAATTGATAAATATAATATATTTTGTTATAATTTACTTTATTATTAGTAGTTTTTGAAACACAACAAATAATTTTATACATTCGAACATTTTTTTTTTAATAAGACCAATGGTCAAAGTTGATGTTATAAGTCAATGTTCTAGTAGTAAGATAATTGTTCCAGTGAAAAAAATAAGTTGTCCCAATGACGATAATAAACATAAATTAGTACTAGTAAAAGTCAACATTACAGTAGTAAAATCAATATAGTAATAAAATAAATTGGTCTTAATGTTTTGATGGATAGTGCGGTAAAAAGGAAAAATAAATTGTCAGACTCAGAATTACTGTATGCCGTCCTGCTGTGTCGGTGTGTGTTTGACTGTTGAACATGGGAGATGGCTCATAAAAAAGAAACTACTCCCACTGTCTCAAAACACAAGGAATTGAAGATTTTAAACCCAAAAGGATTACAGAAATAGAACATTTTTTTATAATTAACTTGTTAGGTGAAGGGTGTGTGGGTAGAGATAGAACGAGAGGTATGATACTCTTTTGGGGAGTACAACATTGTTACGAAATCAACCCATATGCTGGAATTTGATTGGACTTCGTTGGTCAGTTTGGAGCTTGCTTGACTTAGTCACAAAGAGAACAGAACTTTAAAGCTTCTGTATTCATATTGATGGGAATGCAGTAGAATTAGCAAAATCTTATGCATTCTGCATTTTTATAATCTGCCTTTTCAGTATCTCTCAAAATAGAAAGGTTAATTATCTGATGACTTTGATGAAGTTATATAACTGAAAGTAAATATTTTTTTATGTTTGCTAAATAACTAGTATGCACAATAAATGAAAACTTTTTTTCTTTTTAATAACCGAGATTTCTTGAAAACGTAGTAATTAATGAGCCATTTTGTTCCTTTATACTTGCGCAGTAGCAAAGCCATATACATAGTTTGTTGCTTTTCTTTCTATGTATTTCGGATAACATGTTCTTCCTAAGACCCTCAATAAGCTGCATAAAAGAATCGTTCAATATCAGAATAATATGATCACTTTTCAAACTAAAAAAAAAAAGAGACCATTTAATAATATTTCTCGCAAAAACACTGGATTCACATTTTTGGATGATACTTACATCTACTGCAGGTGAAGGTGTGTGGGAGCACAGCGTATGTCGCGCAGACAGCATGGATTCAGAATGGCACCATTGAGGAGAACATCCTGTTTGGGCAACCCATGCAAATGGAGAGGTACAAGGAGGTGATCAGGGTGTGCTGCCTAGAGAAAGACCTCGAGATGATGGAGTTCGGCGACCAGACGGAGATCGGTGAACGCGGGATCAACCTCAGTGGTGGCCAGAAGCAGCGTATTCAGCTCGCCCGTGCTGTCTATCAGGACTGCGATATCTACCTCCTGGATGATGTTTTCAGTGCAGTAGATGCCCATACTGGCACTGAGATCTTCAAGGTGCTGACGTTATTGTAGAATTTTTGAATTCAGTGATAACAGATTACTATATATTTATGAATAGTAGCTAGTACTAGACTGAATTCAGTGTTGGTTCTTTTTTCTGCAGGAATGTGTTAGAGGTGCTCTGAAGAACAAGACTGTATTGCTTGTTACACACCAAGTGGACTTCTTGCACAACGCTGATATCATATATGTAAAGTTCATCGTATTTTTAGTTAATTACTAGCTGTCATCAATTGAATTTGGAAGCCGTAGAATTCAGTACAACTCGTGCTAATGTCATATCCTTAACGCATAATCAACATATGTGGATCTTTCCAGGTGATGAAGGACGGCGCGATCGTGCAATCCGGCAAGTACGGCGAGCTCCTCCATCCCGGTACCAACTTCGCGGCGCTGGTGGCGGCGCACGACAGCTCCATGGAGCTCGTTGAAAGCGCGGCAAACGATGGCAACCGCGAGCTGCCCGTCTCCTGGCAGCCTTCAAACAAGCACGCCGGCAATGGCGACTCCTCCTCGTCGGCCTCCATCGTGGCGGCGCCCAAGGCCGAGAAGGCGTCAGCGCGGCTGATCAAGGAGGAGCAGCGCGCGAGCGGGCATGTCAGTTTTGCCGTGTACAAGCAGTACGTGACGGAGGGGTGGGGATGGTGGGGGCCGCTTTTGGTGCTCGCCGTGTCCACGGTGTGGCAGGGGTCGCTGATGGCCAGCGACTACTGGCTCGCCGACGAGACCTCCGCGGAGAACGCCGCATCGTTCCAGCCGTCCCTGTTCATCAACGTGTACGCCGCCATCGCCGCCGTCTCGGTGGTGCTGGTGGCGGCGCGCTCCTTTCTCGTGGCGTTCATCAGCCTCCAGACCGCGGACCGGTTCTTCAAGCAGATCCTTAACAGCATCCTGCACGCGCCCATGTCCTTCTTCGACACCGCGCCGTCCGGCAGAATTCTCAGCAGGGTAAGTCACCATGTCTCTCGAATTCTCGTTCTGCAGAAAGTATTGTCTAATATATAGTTCAATGCAAAGAATTTTCATATAGTTCCGACTTCCTGAGATGGTTTGTGATGTTGCGCAGGCGTCGTCGGATCAGACGAACGTCGACCTCTTCCTTCCGTTCTTCGTCTGGATGAGCCTGTCCATGTACATCAGCGTGATCAGCGTGCTGATTGTCACGTGCCAAGTGGCGTGGCCGTCCGTCGTGACCATCATCCCTCTGCTTATACTGAACCTGTGGTACCGGGTGAGTTCGGGCATCTCATGCAACTATGCAAGAATTTCTATCTGCACTTTTGCTTCTGTCTCCGGTCTGTTGTTTCACACGAACGGGTTCATCACCACAGAGCTACTTTCTGTCGACGTCGAGGGAGCTGACCCGCCTTGAGTCGATCACCAAGGCTCCAGTGATCCACCACTTCTCGGAGACGGTTCAAGGTGTCATGACCATCAGGTGCTTCAGGAAGGTGGAGAGCTTCTCGCAGGAGAACCTCAGCCGGGTCAACTCCAGCCTGAGGATGGATTTCCACAACAATGGTGCGAACGAATGGCTCGGTTTTCGGCTGGAGCTGATCGGAAGCTTCGTTCTCTGCTTCACAGCCTTGCTCATGGTCACTTTGCCGAGTAACTTCGTGAAGCCAGGTACGCGTCTTTCCCTATGATCAAAGTTTTGGGAAATGAAACTAATGTGATGTTCTAATACTTACTAACACTGACAACAAAATTATCGTGATGCAGACTATGTTGGTCTGTCGCTCTCCTATGGTCTGTCGCTAAACCAGGTGTTGTTCTTCGCTATTTGGACGAGTTGCTTCATTGAAAACAAAATGGTCTCGGTTGAGAGGATCAAACAATTCACAAATATTCCATCAGAGGCCGCATGGAGGATAAAGGACTGCCTACCTGTTGCAAACTGGCCAACAAAAGGTGACATCGACGTCATTGATCTCAAGGTAAATTCTCAACTTCTACACTTTTGTTACTTTGTTTACTACTTTCTTAACAATGTCATGAAACTCAAGCATGAAGCACATAAAAAAATTATCTCTGAAATTTATATAGGTTAGGTACAGGCACAACACTCCGCTAGTGTTGAAGGGCATCACCATCAGCATACATGGAGGAGAGAAGATTGGAGTTGTTGGTAGAACTGGCAGTGGAAAATCAACACTGATCCAAACATTGTTCAGAATAGTGGAGCCTTCTGAGGGGAAGATAATTATTGACGGTGTTGACATCTGCACTTTAGGACTTCACGATCTTAGGTCTCGGTTTGGTATAATCCCTCAGGAGCCTGTTCTCTTTGAAGGTACCATCAGAAGCAATATCGATCCACTTGAGCAGTACACTGACGATGAAATCTGGCAGGTATTTCACCAGCTAGTGCTATTTTTGTATCTCCAAACATCTTTTCACCATCAATTGATTAGAAACTTAACATTTTCCCTTCAGGCTTTGGATCGTTGTCAGCTGAAAGATGTTGTCGCTTCAAAACCAGAAAAGCTTGATGCTTCAGGTAATTAAATTATTAACTTTTAGTATAAGATCTAAAATGGTATGAAATTTTGTTTTTTCTATTTCAACTTTATATGCAGTTTTACCTAAAGATTTAATATTTCCATAATAGAACTATTTCTCAGAATTCTTGCATAAAGGGTTTGACTGAAGATGTATAATATGGGTTTTTTTGTTCAGCATATAACATGCTAAATTTAATTATAATATTCTTTAAATGAAAAAAGATTATTACGAAAAAAAATTCTTGCATCTACTTACAAGAGATTTTCTTCTTACTTCACCTAGTTGTCGACAACGGTGAGAACTGGAGCGTTGGACAACGTCAACTGCTATGCCTGGGTCGGGTGATGCTGAAACGCAGCAAAATACTGTTCATGGATGAGGCCACAGCATCCGTGGATTCCCAAACTGATGCCGTGATTCAGAAGATCATCCGTGAAGATGTTGCAGATTGTACCATCATCAGCATCGCACACAGAATACCAACAGTCATGGACTGCGACAGGGTCTTGGTTATAGACGCAGGTAACCATATCTAGTACTGCATCAACACTGAACATCAGAGCTTCTCAGAGCATCTCCAATAGTTTCATAAATCAAATCCCTAAAAATACAAAAAATATTGGAAAAATACCTCTCCAACAATTCTCTAAACCAGGTTTCTAAACATACCTAGTTCCTAAATGGAGTGCTTCGTTCCCCAAGTTTAGAGATTCCGGCGGAACTCCCAAAAAGATGAAATCCGGCAATTCCCAAGTCAAAATCATAGTTCCCATCTCTGTTTGCATCATAGTTTTATTGTTTTGGCAGTCGATCACGTACAGATAAGGTCATACCTGATGTACAACAGTACAGGTAAATGATGGAAAACGTTGTAGCTAAAATACAAAATGATCGAACGTGATAAAACATTACCAGTACCATCAGAATAGTGTAGTGGCCAAGGAAATAATGCAAGCCAATAACACCTCTTATCCTCATCCTGCTTCTATTTTTATTCGTGAGCGTAAGCATTAACTTGTTCGATCCGAAAGACAAGCAACGCGCGAGTCTACTCTACCATGGAATTCTTGACGGGATTCGTAAATGACGCACACCGATGACGTGGCCATAATGAAAATCATTTTAAAAGCTATTATTATGAGTTGTTAGAAAAGGACAATTATTTTACTTCTAATATCTTTTGAAAACTTCTTAAATCTAGCTTTAGGGAGTAAATATTATAAGAAACTGTTGGAGATGCTCTTAACAACATTACTGATAGCATTTTTTGAAACACAACTAAATAATCAAGATGTGCTTGTAAACATATTGTAAATCTAAATATGGACTGTTTGTGCTATCAGGACTAGCAAAGGAGTTTGACCGGCCTGCAAATCTGATCGAGAGACCATCTCTCTTCGGAGCATTGGTTCAGGAGTACGCAAACCGGTCATCCGACGTGTAGGCATATGGAGATATGGAGTAAGTTTTGACTGAGTTTTGGGAGGAAATAAGGGGCGGCAATTTCTCCGTGCAGTGGATGGATGAGCAATTGCAGGCTCCATCCATGGACTTGTAAAATGTGATCCTTAGGTTGTGAGCAGGATCAAACGGCCAAATGAGGAGAGTTCACGATGTTCTGCAGGCATCAAGATTACTACTATGAAGAAGAAGACAACATTATTAGAATGTATGCCAGCACTTTAAGGCTTTAAGCTGAGATGTTCCATCACTGTGAGGTAAAGATGACGTGTAAAGACGTATACATTTCTCAACAGGCATAATATTTCAGAGCCAGATGTTCTATCGACTGGATGAGGTTTCGATAAAAAATCACGAAAGTTCCAAAAGCTATTTACTTTTCCACAAGGAAGAATACTCAATTTAGTCTCTAAACTATACGCGAAAGCTCAATTTTATCCTTCAACTTTTAAAAGGTCTAATTTAGTCCCTAAACGGGACTGAACTTTGGTCAGAGTCGTATTCATCTCAGAGCTCACGTGGCTACTCACATGGCACACCACATCAGTATATGGATTACCATGTCAGCTTCAATTAAATTTGAATTTTTAAATCGATTTTCTCTCAAACCGTAACTCTATTTTCGAATCCATTTTTAAACTTCATGTTTCTTAGAATTAATGCAACAAAAAAGTTTCTCTTTGAAAATATTTTTAAAATTCAATATTTTTTGTGTACCATTTTGATATATTTGAACATGTTTTATATTTTCGATAATTTTTCATATATCGCTTCATATTTTAACAAAATTGACTCTTCAAGCAATCCAAATGTTGGAAATGACAATTTGTTAACACAGTAAAAGTATTTCAAAATTTAATATATTTTACGTACTATTTCGGTATAATTTTTACATCTAATCCTTCACATAGCCAAACATTGGCAAAAATTAAAGTTGTATTCATACATGATCTTGTTTTATTGCATTAATTGTAATAGTATGATGGTTGATTCGAAAATAAAGTTACGGTTTGAGAGAAATCAATTTGAAATTCAAAATCTAAAATTAAAGTTGACGTAGTAATTCATATGCTGATGTGACGTGTCATGTGAGTTGCCACGTCAGTTCAGAGATGAATCTGCCTCTCTAACTAAAGTTCAAACTCTAAATTAGACTATTTGAATATTGAGAGACAAATTTGAGCTTTTGTAGATAGTTTAGGGATCAAATTGACTATTCTCCCTTTCCAGAAATAGTCAGAGAAATAGGGTTGTGTTCTTTTACTTTGCTTCGATGCCATCTCCAAACGCTATTCAACATATAATTTATCGTTACATTAATTTTTGTCCGAAGGAGATAAAGCAGGCAGCACTTGACTAGTCCTTGCCGCGCTGCAGCTTAAAGGTGATGTGAAACAATTACTCCCTCCGTTCTTTAATTGATATTGCCGTTGACTTCAAACCTCAATTTTGACTGTTCATCTTATTCAAAAAATTATGATAAATTTCATATATTTTGTTATAATTTACTTTATCATCAAATAAATGTATTAAAACGCGATTCAAAATTTTACACATTTAAACTAGTTTTTTAAATAAAACGAATGGTCAAAGTTGAAATTTGAAGTCACGATATCATTTTAAGCACGATTGCATTGTGAGTTAAGATTTGGAAACCGGAGATATGTGTCAATGCATGCTTGCTCAGTGTAATTTGTTCGATAAGGTACCCTTCCGTTCTTTAATTGATATCACCGTTGACTTCGAACATTAACTTTAACTGTTCATTTTTACAAAAAAATAATGACATATCATTGATCAAAACTTTATACGCTAATAAATGGTGTGAATAATTGCAAATAGTTTGAACTATTACATCAAGTTGTCTTGGTTGTGTCACGATGCAGGTATTACATCAAGTCGGTTTACCCGTGAAGTGGCTAACCACATGCGTGTTAATTACTACACATTGAAAAAGGATCACATGAGCAGAAGTATTAACACCGAAATCTATGAAAGTGAACTCGTTAAGAACTCGGTGAGGAATAAGGGAGCATAAATCAGAATAATAAACAGGAGCCTAGAAAGGGCATCTTCTTGAGATAGTCCCAGTTGAAAGCTACTAGAAACCCTGCTGTTGGCACTTCAACAAATTAAATACTGTTGATCTTAGCAGCATGCCAACTTCCTTCTCTTAATCCAGAGTAATATCAATAAAAAATACAACTATGTTGTGACGCGAGGTACAATGGCCGTATTCTCACCAAAACACTTCACCACCGATGTCCTCAAACAAGTTACAACTATATATTCATACAAAAGAAAATGGCGACGGTTGACAACCAACGCACCAGAAAATACACCCAAACACTCCTTTCAGGACAAGAAAAATCAGCAAGATGAACCAGCAAACCTTCAAACCAAATGCCGTCAATACACTAAAACCCCACATCACCATCTCCCATTATAAATCACCATGAAATTTTATGTTCTTTTCCTTCTTTTTCCATTTAAAAACCAAGTTTTACCTGTTTGCAATTATGAGTAAGAATTATTGAGGTTCAACTACCTTGATGACTTTTGACGGCTAAGAATCTCCTGCTCTTTTAGGCGCTGCTGAAACCGTGCCAACCGTGCCTGAAGGCTCACCAGACCCGATGCCTTACGTGACAACAGAAAGTTCAGCTGTGCCACATAGTTGTCAATAAGACTGCCTGGTTGGTCGATCTCAGCTAACAGGTTCATCTCCTGCAAATGGCACATAACATTAAGCAAAGTACTGTACTTTTCTGCCGATTTAACTGCAATTCTGTTGACCAACCAGAGTCTTGACTAATGAAATAATCATAGATCAGTAAAGATTAGTAAAGTCCCATATATATCATGTAATGTTTATGGAAATCAATCGTACAAGCATAGACTGACTTAATTCATGTCAAAAGCATATTGTAGGAAGGGCAACATTTTTTGGTGCACCACAAAACTGAGAATGTGTACACTGTTATCTGATTTGGCAGAAGATATAGATCTGGCAAAAAATTTCTAGGGATGATTATAATATAAACTAGGGCAATTGGATTCACTATAGAGCTGCCACATAGACTCAGATAGTCACAAAGGGTATATTGCAAGGTTTAGATGACTGAAGCTGCTCAGAGAATACAAGTCCTTGACATTACTACAACAAATAGTCACAATTCAGAATTAAGAAGTTTGATAGCTAGAACAAGTTTTCCAAATACGACCAAAATATTATATTACTAGCACCACGTAAAACTTAAAGAACGGAGAATAAGATGGTATATTCCATATAACTGAGTAGCTGGAACTTACTTCCCGTACAATCTCCATAGTATTTTCAATTTCTTTTCTATGAGCTGCTACCAAAGCCTCTTCTTCCTAACATGCACAAAGAAAAATAAGTTACATCATATCATATCCATGATCAAGTAACACATTATTCTAGAGAGAGAGAGAGATTTCACCTCAAGTATTGCATTTATTTCCATATCCTCGTAAGAGCTTTCTTTTTCAGATTGTTTTGATGAAACATGTGATGCTGAGGTAGATGATGGTCTTTGCTGCTGCTGCTTAAGTTGCTGTTGCTGCTTAAGAGCAGTCCTACTTATTTCTTCTTTTTTCATATAGTTACTCTGCCGTTCAGATTTCTCATCCCTGTTAGCTTTTCTTCGAGGTGGTGAAACTTTCGTGACTTTCACCTCCTCATGAGAATTTACTGAATCCTGATATGACTGTGCTTTACTACCAAGACCACTCTGGTTGGATTTTAATTCGACCCGCTCCCTATCATTCCAACCAGATCTTGAACTAGTTTCTTCTTTCCCTCTAGGTTGATAACTCAGAATCATACTACAGGAGTTCCTCTCAGGTTCCATGGAAGAATTGGCATTGACATTGTCGACACCCTTCCTAGAAGCATCAAGAGGTCTAGTCTCTTGAGTCCGGTCCATAGATTCTTCAACTTCACCAGATAAAGCAGGGTATGTAGATTCCTTGCTGGATGATACAGACTGCACAGGAAACTGCTCCTTTTTTGTGTTACCACCTTTTGAAAGACTTTTAACCCTGTTTATCAATCAGCAATATTAATAAAAACAAAATAGTGTGTAATTGGAAACACCAAATATATGTGCAAATTCAAAGAATATATGAAAGGAAATATTACCTATCAGCATATCTTAAGGTATTTAGTGTGTGTTCACATGAACCTGAACTTGGAGAAATGCAAGAAATCATTACTGTTCGAGAGTTGCCAACAAAAGAGTCACGAAGCACCTCTGTGAGCTTGCTTCCTCTGAAAGGAATGTGTATTTGATCATTATCCAGTGCCCGAATACATTCCTTCAGAGCCAAAAGACTCTTGTTGATTTCTGCACCCTCGATTCTGGTATAAACCAAAGCACATGGGATGATTTAAAACTATAGAGCATGAGTGGTGGAAAGACCGTAGCCCAGATCCAGTAATAAATCGATACCTGGTTTGTTTGTCATTATCTGTTGTATCAGCACCACGTTCACTTCCAGCAAGATCAATAAATGACATTTTCCCCACAAGCTTAGTATTTTTTGCTTCAGCTGCGTCACGGTCCCTCTGTCTCCGGGTATCAGTAATAGGGACATGCTTTTTCACAGCCAATTGTAGAATTGCGTGAGACCGTGATGACTCTTCATTGGCCCCAGTTGTGCCTGTGCTTCTTGCTGCATTACCTTTCTCAATATATTCTTTGACTATCTGGACATCAGAAACCTCAAACTCCTGTAAACCAACAATGCAGACTTGTTTCCTTCCATCTTCCCTCATTAGGAGTTGCCTGCAGGAAAAACAAGAGAACACAGCCTCATTGTAAGAAAATAATAACAAAAATCAAGTTAAAAGAAAGAAAATAAGGTGGCAGTTCCATTAAAGCAAACAAACATATAATTGAGCAAATTACAAATTACCAAAGAAATCTATATGAATAATTTGAACTTCAAAAGGGCCATAAACTGAGAAATGTTAGCATTTCTAGATTTGGTCAAAGTAAAACAGATTTAACTTTGATCATCTATATATGAAAATTTATAATATTTGACAAAAGTATAAATATAGTGTTAGATTCATCATAAAATTAACTATTACAAGAATTAATTTTTAATCTTTCAAATAATTAATTGTTGATATAATATTAGTCAAAGTTGAAACTCTTTCACATGACCAATTGTCGTGGAACAAGGCCAGGGGCCTCCGCCCACGGTACAGTAAGAGATAGACCTAGTATTCTTCTTCCTTCTCTCCTCTCTCTCTCTACCCGCAGCTGCCTTTATAGCCATAGTTGCTAGGGACAACTAACTTTAACTGATTAACAACCTGATTTTATCCACTTAACAAACAAATTGATCTTACCTTACTAACAAACTCTAACAATCTAACTGATAACTACAGCTGATGCTGCAAGGACGTGTGCTAGAGAGCACATGACCCCTAACACTGCTGCCCTTGGCGAAATACAGCTCGTCCTCGAGCTGTGCCAGAGGGCTCACCCCTCCTGGTTCCCAAGGGAAAGAAGCATGTGCCCCCCCTCCCTCTTGGTTTCCCGAGGGAAGACGTCATGGCAGTATCAGCTGTAGTTATCAGTTAGTTTGTTAGAGTTTGTTAGTAAGATAAGATTAGTTTGTTTGTTTGTTAAGTGGATAAGATCAGGTTGTTAATCTGTTAATGTTAAATGTCCTCAGTGCCTATGGCTATAAAGGGAGCAACATGTAGTGAGAGAGGAGAGAAGGAAGAAGACCAGATCTCTCTCTTACCGTACCGGGCGAAGGTCCCTGGCCTCGTTCCACAACACCAAACCCAGAAATGCTAACATTTCTGGATGGAGGGACTATGTCATCACTAACTCAAAATAGATAGGAACACGGAAGCACGTATACACAGATAAGTGCACTGTGGGAACAGAAAAGGAACGGTAACGATGCATTCCATTTGAACTGTAGCCGAACCTACGCATAAAATTTGTGACCAATAACTGAATATTCCATCAAAGAAAACAGGAATTCGCTAATGGATTTACTGTGTCAAAGTATTAAACCTAAGAATTAGGAAGAGCAACAAACCTCCTTTCGCTGAGAAGATCAAAGAGCTTCCCACCATAAATCTCAAAATAGCTAAGCCACAACTTGAAATTTTGACTCCGGTACTTAGGTTGATGCAAAAGGCAGACCATGTCGTGTGCAGCTCTTAAAGGTAGGGGTTGCATTGTATACGTCTTGCCACTTCCTACAAGTATTGATTGATTAACCATACTGGTGTAAATCAAGCGGATAACGTTGGCAATTCAAGTAGGGGTAACACTAATTCTGATGAAGAACCTTTCGTAATAAATGCTCCCCAGAAAAGTGATCAAAGATATAGATTTAATTATAAAAATGATACAACTGATCGAATCTCAGATGCTCATATTGCATCACTAGAGTGAAGAAATTGATACCACCAAGATTTAAATACTGCAGTTTATAGAGAAATTTAAACATGAAAAACAGAATGGCACTTCCAATCAATTGTGAATAACCAGTAGTGGGTTGCAAGACATGAATTCTGTTATTCTGGAAGAAAATAAAATTTCAGGCTTGCTTATCAACCTGTTTGGCCATATGCAAAGCATGTAGCTTTCGTCCTTTGGAAAATTATTGGTATAATAGGCTCAACTGTCTCACGATACACCTGTCAAATCAAACAAAGTCAAATGTTAAAAAAATAGTTTTAGTAAGATATAGATCAACGTGAGAAGGAAACACTCTACAACATCCATTGGTTCAACACTTGGTAACTTCCTTTAGTGATAATTACACAAAATGGTTAAAAATAGCAATACCTCATCATTAGTTACATGCTCGTCCAGTACAGCATCAAAGCAGAATTCGTGTTTTTCCACATAAGCTGTCAGATCCACCTTTCAATAAAGATAATCCATTAGTCTATTTGACATGAATAAG
The DNA here is from genome assembly GCA_001602275.1 of Zoysia japonica. Classification (NCBI taxonomy): domain Eukaryota; kingdom Viridiplantae; phylum Streptophyta; class Magnoliopsida; order Poales; family Poaceae; genus Zoysia; species Zoysia japonica. The sequence continues at coordinate 861,251 of BCLF01000005.1, forward strand.
CATAGGAATTCAGAATGGCAACTATATTCCTTATGCTGTTGACTCACAATCTAATCAGCAATACACTGACATGGAAATAGCAAATGTCATGGTTATCTGTCCAGCAAGCCTGCTTTGTAAAAACTTAACTCTATCTATGTTTTACATAGCCAGTCCCAAGCTCGAATAAAGGAGGATACTCTTTGTGTTGCCCTAACATAGCCAGTACCAAGCCCAGATAAAGTAGAGGTGCTGTTAGGCTTGGCGAGCTAGCCAATCTTATGGAAATGAAACCCCAAAAAATTTCATTAGAGCGTAACCCAATTAGTGATGCACCATATCAGAACCTACGGGATGGCAAGTCATCCTAAGGAAGACCAAACTTGACATGGTAGGAGTCTGAAGGATGGGACATCGCCAGAACCTTGATAGCCTTTGGTTTTTTTTTCATTCTCTTTGTTAGTATCTTCTTTTTCCCCTTCCTTTTCATCCCTTTTTTAATCCTTTATGGTTTGTCTCTTGGGGGTTCATGTCTGGCCTACCCCAAGTTGCTTGGGACAAAAATGCTTTTTGGTTGTTGTGCAAGGATAGAGCAAGATGGTTTATTCTCAAAACTGGTATAACAGTTTAAACAGTAAAAAATTCACTTTAAATGGACACACTAAGTGTAGGTATATGCAGACCACTTATAATAATTCAAAAAACTGGACGCTGAAAAGGAAATGTAGTAATACATTGCATTCTTCATGAAATTAGAAATCTTAGTTGTATCAATTAAAAATACAATTGTCCATTCCAGTCAATTTTCAAATTTGCTAAAGCATGCAGGCATCAAAATGATATAGTATTGCCTGATTTCTTAAACAAATCCAAATGTGGCCATAATATTGTCAAACATGTATGCTGTCCTACATATGCAGACACTGTAGCTATTGTGGATTATGATGTTGAAGAGGTAGAGCCTCTTTTTGCTCTCTTCTACACTGAACATCAATATCATCAGTAGCATCTAAAACCGATCGAACTATTCCGACAAACCATACAAGCTCACTCATAATTGTTGACCAAACAATAGATTATTGACTGAAAAGACACCACAGACAACTACGAATACTGATGAACAGACAGTACCTTCAACTTAGGTTCATGAACAGTCAAGAACTGAGAATTATGCACGTCTATGATGTCTTCCTCTTTTCGAGATATTTCCTTTTTGTTCAGAGGTCTTTTTCTAACCTGAAAGTGTGATGAGAAAAAAATATTCAATAACAATATTGATTCTAATTTACATGTATCTCAGTAGTGTACCAGACGTTAGCAGCATTTCAAATTGATCAACATACCACGACTTTAATCTTTGCAACATTGCTTTCCCTGGCACTGATCACGGTATTCTCTTTTTCACTAAATAATGCACTACTGCTGTTATCTGATAAACCTTGCTGGCTTTCTGGTAATACATCTTCATCCTCCTCATCCATTTCCTTTGGCATAAAAGGTGAAGATTCAAATGGTTCTGATGCAACATTCTGACAAAAAAGTCATATCTAGATTAGAATGCATGAAGATTATAATGTAACTATAAATCAGAATGGTACTCCCTCAGTCCCTCCGTCCCTTAACATTAGCATTCCTAGCGTTACTGAAGTGAGCACAAGCCGGGTGCCAGATTACTACAATGCCCACATTGAATGCATGCCTGCTACTCGAGTTGGGAGCTTGGGACTCTCCCGTGCAACCTACTCCACTATTCCGAATGAGTTTTTATCCTTTCTTCTGGACTGTTGGTTTGGATGTGATGGAGTGGCAGAGCAATCTGCGCGTCCCAGCCTCACAAAAGTGATAATATACAGGGACAAATGTGCAAGGCCAGAAGTGCTAATATACAGGGACAGAAGGAGTACTTCAAATGTTAAAAAACATCTCAACCACCTGAATCATCTCTAGTTTCCAGAAGGAAAGAATAAAAACTAGATGATGTATCAATACCCTTTGCAAAAATACAAGGCCATATTGTATGTACGGTATGGATAAATACCTCCGAAAGAAGCTCACTGTCATCCATTTCATGAAGATCCAAAAGACCAGCACCGAATTCACCTCTTAATTCAGGTGAATAAAATCCATCAACAGGAGCCCCACTGACAAAGCTCTGGGCCGTTGGAGTATAGGGGTCAGATACAGGTGCAGCTGTTAATTCCCCATTAACATTAAGGCTCCTCAATAGCGCGTAAAGCTTTTGTTTCTCTTCAATTGATTGTGGCCCATAACCCTGCCACATAACAACTCAATTATCAAACAGCAACACAAATGGTGATGGCACATATAGGGTACAAAGTGATATGAATCCATTCTAAAAGCATAAATTTTCATTTGAACATGAAGATCACATACTCATACATAAATAAGTACAATTACAAATTGTGGATGTCAGATTATAGATAATGCCTCGCCGTAGCATAGGATCCTAACCTAAACAATCAAAGAAAAATATGACTATACAATAGGAGGAACTAGTGGGTTTCCTTTTTAAGAACAAATACTAGTTGAAGGGAATTCAAACCACAGTGGGGTCATGCACAAGAGATCCCACTGTTAGAGCTAGCTCAGATCAATGATTCCATGTCATCCAATTAGTTGCGATTCGTCCTGGTCACTGGTCAGTCTGGAGCAGTCGACTAAAGCCCCTGACTCGATTAGGACACCTGGCCATCTAGTCTTCTGACTAATCATCACTCAATGGCAATAAGTTGAACGATTAGAAGCTGGGACAACCAGGCTGCAGCTGGGTGGGGTGCTGTGGGCGGGCTGCTGCCTTGCAGGTCTTGCTGGGCTTTAAATGGGCTGAAGACTTGGCCTGCTAGGGTTAGCAGTAATACTGGGCTGCACCGTCCCAAGCTCCAATCATCGTCACCTCCCCTCATGCCAGAGCTCCAGCTGTCATCAACGGTGGCCCCCCTTGCACAACACTGCAAGCAGGGATGCACCGCCGAAGCAGGTGGCGTAGGCGATGGCGCAGCTGGGGCACGCGGGCTGGCTCATCGTTGGCATCCACCTCAGTGCAGACAGTCTACTTGAGGCCCTCTTCACAGGATAAGTACCCCCCCCCCCCAACACCCACCAGCTCACGTTTTCACCTCCCGCCACCGCTGCCTGACCATCTCAGTTGGTTCGATCTGGTCCCCACCTACATCCCCCATCCAGGTACACAAATGTTCCATTCTGAAATTGCTTCATTAATCGGCATGGTTGACAATTAATCTCGACTAGTCGTCTAGTCAGTCCTAGGGAACGACCAGATGACCAAGCAACTTGAAAACATTGCCTCAGATCTTCAAGTACCTCAACTTTGAACTTAATATCATAGTGAAAGTGAAATGAACCATCTATGTAGCGATATAGAACATTATCACATTAATGGATTTTTTGGTTTCATGCCATGTTGCAAACAAACTTGAGTTTGGCCACTGGATCTTTAATAATTGGTTTATCCCCAATAGAGTAAACAACTTGCTGGATATTTCATTATGGAGAAATGACTAGCCCCGAAATCAACTATACAACTAAACGATATGGTAACATGTACAGATAGGCAAACTCCAATCCATGACAACTCTGTTCAGTGAGGTAGAACCCATAAAACTAAGATGGAGAACAAAGCCGGGAATTTCTTACTGTCAAATGGACTCATGGCATGAAATAGACCATAAGAGGTGGGAAGGTGAAAAAAGAAGTTACCGGCAGATTAATTATTAAAAAAAGGAACATGGAAAATGGCACATTTGGAAAATGACTGAGGAAACAATGCCTAGTATGAAGGAAAATATAGAGTAATGGAAACATATAAAACACAATAACTCATTGTTTACAAGTCACCTAGTTGATCCTAGTCACCATGGTACAGACCAGGCCAGGTAATAGTCCACCTTGTCGTAATAGTAAACCCTAGTCATTTCGTTCTTATGATCATGAGAAAAAATTAAAAACAATGATAAGATACAATACCAAAAAAGCACATTCATCAAAAGTGTCAGCCTTCATAACTCATAAGCATCTCCAAAAGCTCCCTTAAAACTTCACCCCAAAAATCATCTTTTGGGAACTTCCTAAAAAGTTTAAGGAGGTCTTTTTCTTTCCTCCTCCAAAGCATCCCTAATTACATCCCAAAAAGTATTTGAACTTAATCAAATAAGCAGGATCGGTTAGTTTTAATCTAGAAATATCTGCTTGGCCAATCCATCCACTCAGCTACGGGGTATAATCGTGAACTCATCCACACAGGAACACAACTCAGCTATGATCCACAGAAATATTTCCTTGGACGATCAGAGCGTATGCTGCTCCTGACGCAGGGCGACAGGAGATGAGCGGACGGAGAGGAGACAAGACGAGATGTGACGGAGGACAACCGGCCAGATGCACAGACCAAGCGTGACGTCATCGTCAGTACTCGAGTGGAGGCCGTCATAGGCCTGTACAGTGGGGGCAACAAAGTTCTGCAGAGGTCGGCGCAGTGAAAAATGAAGCGGGAGACAATATCGGGGAGCCTGAAAATTTCCCAGATGTGGGTGTGGATGGGGAGTTTTTAGGGGAGGTGGGAATATAAGGAGGTGTTTAGGGGGACTGTTGGAGAGGAGTTTTTGTATATTTTCCTTAAATTTTGATTTAGAGAAAGTTACAAGGAGACTCTTGGAGATGCTCCAAGCAGAAAAGAACAGGCACACGCCCAGCGGCCATATCATCACACAAGAATGTGTGTACGGATCATCGTTATTGTGCGCTCAGCATTCAAATCAATCAAGACAAGATTTTGTTCGGGGGATTGAACGGACAAAGTGAATTGTTCCAGGGAGTAAAATGGACTTATCCCGTTAAAATAAGTGCATGTACTATTACTAATGGCGCCTAGAATACAACTAGCAACTCCAAATCTGCGACAGGATTAGATTACAACCATTTCTAGGACGATCTAAATGAAACAGGAACAGGAAAAAAGCATCACTACATATCCACGTATCCGCAAATTCATGTAGACAATGCAAAACACCCCCACGCCTAACAGATGATAGTAAATGGAGGCTATGGCACACGCAAGAACAGCAAGGTTTTTTAGGCGGTGCGAGGACCACATCCCAGCGGAACAGGCAAGAGACGGTATCTACAGACGCACGCACCTGCATGAGAAGGTTGGGTAGGACGCTCCCGCCGCCGCCGACGCTGCGAAGGTCCCCGGTGCCCACCCCAGCCGCGGCCGAGGAGGTCGCGAGGTGTTGCAGCCCCGCGGACTGCAGCCACCGCGCCATGACCGCGTCCCCGGAGTCCCCCGCGGCTTGTGAGGAAGCCGCGGCGGCGGCGGCGGCGCCTCCGCCGCCGCCGCCGCCGCGCTGGGACCTCTTCTGCGGCGCCACCTGGTCTCCGGCGCGGCCGCGCGACCCGACACCCCGGGGAGGGAGGGAAGGCTAGGAGGGGAGGCGGCGGGATCTGCGGTGCTCGTAGCCGGCGCCGGCACCCAGATCTGGGGAGGCCGGCAGGCAATGCCGATCGGAATGGAGCGCGAACCGAAAACCGGATCGGCGCGGGGGTCGGATCGAATTCCGCGCTGGATTTGGGATCTCGGGAGGAACCAGGGATTGGATTGCCGGAGGAAGCGGAGTTGTGGCCTTGCGGGTGGTGGTTCCGAAATGGTTTTCAGACAGGGGGAGATGTTCTGCTGCTTTTGGTGTTGCTGCCGAGACAAGTTTGAAAAATACAGAGGCGCAGAGGGGGAAGGGACGGTTTTATTTATTTATGCAGAAAGTAGAAAGTGAGTGCCAACTTGTGTGAATAAATAATACCGTGCCTTCGAATTCAAAACGTTTTCACGGAAATGTCTGGTTGGGAAGGCAGGTTTAGCGAAGTATTAAGCAAGCCTTCAGTTATTGTTTCATGCGCGAAAACGGGTCACCACGGTTTGTTGGTTTCCGCAGAAAAGTGCTACAGTAAACTGATTTATTTAATTTACTGCTCAATTTTTCTAGTTTATTCACCGGTTTGAACGGTTTTTGATTTTTCAATTTTTTCTAATTTTTTGAATTTTTTTGCAAATTTTTTTAAAAAAACCGATTGTACGTTGAAACTGGATCGATTTTTGTGGTTTTGTACCTATAAAAGTATAAGAAAAGATAATTTTCTTTAGATATTAAAATAAATTTATCAAGGTGAGAGCACATTACATCTCACACTCATGTTTTAATAAAGAGGGAATTCCCTACGAGCTATTAAAAAACTCTTAATTGCTTCTTAGTCACTGAAATTTTGTTTTCCCTTTTGCGCCCTCAGTTTAGATTTTCCTTCCTTTATATGTCACTCTCGAGTAGAAAAAAACTATGAAACATTTTTCCATCAAAGATGTAACATGAAACTAATTTTTTATAAAATACTAGATCATAAAAAAGAATTACTGAGATTTCTTTAGAATTTTATCAAGTTCATTAACACATTTATAAATTAAGGTAAGTTAAATTCGTGTGAAATTTTTAATTCATATATGTTGAATTTGCAGTGGACCTAATAACAAAACTTATTCATCTCTATATATTCTGTCACCAAAAAATTGGCACGGATATTGAAGCAATGGAAGTTGTATTACATTGAGCCATATATAAGTTGAAAAAACAAATATCTAAAAAATAAAAGAAAATTGCTTCGGAATGGCATATAGGGGGATGAAAATATGAACTAGAGGTACAGAAGGGAAAGTGAATTTTCTAATGGCTGAGAATAAATTATAAGTTTTTTCAATGGCTCACAAGGAATTCTCTCTTTAATAAATTATCCTAAATAAATAATGGAGCAGTGAACACAAGGCATGAGACAATCATTTTTAACTCCTTTAGATTTTCATTCATTCTTTTGAGTAGCTACTGATCTCTTCTCGATCTCTTCTCTTCTCTACTCTATCTCTATCTCTACTTCTCTATCTCTTCTCTTCTCTTCTCTATCTCTATCTCTACTCTTTAAATAGCACAAATATCTCTACTCTAAAGTTTGCGGCTTGGATTTATATTTCCATTGAGAAATATATATCTATCACCACGATATAGGGCATTGCAGTAGATATTATATGCCACGCTAAATATTGTGGCAATAGAGACTCTTGCCACAAGAAAGGCTGTGGCGATAATTAATATTGCCATGAGAGTGATCATAGATAATAGATGCTACAAATAATATTGTGGCAACAAAGCCTATTGCAATGATTATCAGTGTAACAATAATTTATATTCAAATGAATTGGTGGCAATAGACATTATTGCCATAGTAATCGAGTCGTTGTAATAGGATCTTTTGCTATGAGCAATGTTTTGTTGCATTCTATTATTTTTGCCACGCAAAATATTTTGTTGTGACATAAATTATTACAGCGAAATATAGTCAGATGCAATAGTTTTTATGACCGTGCATCTTGCGCAACAAAAGTTTACTCATGGTAACTGTCATATAGCAACGGCTAATGAACATAGCAATAAATGCTACATAGCAACAAATAAATATCATGGCAACAAATCAGAATCATGCTAACATGTGATTTATCGCAACAATTGAATAATTTGTAACAATACATTCTATATCATAAATTTGGAAATGAATAGTCATGAGAGAATACAAATTCCATCAATAATTATAATAACAATCAATAATTCAATGTGAAAATGACATATACTAATGTTTGCAATATATTGATCCATTAATAAATATCACATGTCTATGACCGCTTTGTTACTAAAATAATTGCTAGCCATAGAAATAGGATACTAAGAAAAAATTGTTGCTCTGATTGCTAATACTCTAAACTAAAAGTAAAAAAGATCGTGGCTAAAATGTAGGATCAATCTGTGCATAATTTATACAACTAAAATCTGCTCATCGGTTAAATGGTAGATATTTTCTATTATTATTCATGTCTACCGTGTTGAGCTAGTTAGTATTATTCCTTGTAAGCATAGAATGGGTATATTGATGGATTAAACCATAGGATCACACTGCAATTTATTTACATCGTGGAAACACACTTACTCGCAGGTCTATAATTAAATATAAATATTAATGCACATCTAGTACTTATTATTACTGTGGTTAATATTCTTTAGAGAAGTCTTGATTGATAGATGAGTAGAGTTATGAATCGATGATGATGGGTTGTCACGATAGTTAGTTTCGTGACAATGATATGCTGGTTAAATGGAGACAGGTGGATGGTTGCCTTGGAGACCTGTTACATCACATAAGGACCGGTGCATTTGATTCTTTATTTAAGGAAATATCGTGTGATCATAGATGCTAGTATGGGACAGCTATGGCCAAGTAGTTAGTTGAAAGCTATCTTACCTTCTAGAAGTAGTTTGCATGTATTGATAATTCACTTAGTAGATGTATCTAGAGGAACCTCCATCACTACGGTGTTGGGCTTAAGGATTACCAATACAATGTATTGCATGCCCGGAACATTCACCCAACGTAAGCGGGACTAGCTTCTGGGGTGTTTGATCTTGGTAAACGGAAAATTAATACTTTTTAGGGAAAGCAAAACTAACGGATGACTAGTAAAAAAGCGATATGTGATATCGATGTGCACACTTCATGAGTGCACGGTGCTAGTTACACCACAGACGGTCACTCACAGTTCATGGGGGAGTACAAACTCTGCAAAGTAATAAATCTATTTGAATAGCCGTGCTTGCCGCATCAAGCTCCTTAATGATGAATCTTTGTTTAGAGTAGGAAATAAATGAATCACAATGGTCTTGCATATATTGATTGTGCGCAAAATAGATGGAGAATTGGATTCATGGCTTGTTGGTCATGGATCATTAGGAATACTTGACGTGGAGGTCAAGTGCGATTACTTCATATGCTCACCTTATATTATTTCATTTAATTACTCACATTTAGTAATTCTCATTATCTAACATTAGATTTTCCAGGTGCTCATTTTTGCAAATTTTAACCATATTATCATTTCCTTTCCTTGGCTATTCATTTAATTATAATATTGCAATTACTCACCTGCATAGCTTGCCACCGTAATATTTGATTTCAGATTTGATAAAGGTTCGTGGTGAGGAACGTAAGGTTTTAGAAACCGAGTCTAGGCTAGTTTTTGGTTTGGCCAAAAACCGGTCGGCTAGTCGAATTGGCTACAGTGCCAGGTCCGGTTTTTGACCGAAAACGGGACCCAACTCTATATCGTACCGAATCGGTTTGGCTGAAAACTACGAAAATCGGCCGATTTTTGTCGGTTTCTAAACCCTCGGAGGAACGATGCCTATGTTTCTAGGATCCAGTCAATTGCCTATAGATGTACATGGGACAGGCACGCTGGAGATTGAAATTCTTATTTATTTTCTGCAGTTTACCGCTCTAAAGATATTTTTGTAGGCCTTGGAGCCAATGCTCTGTAAAGTTATAAATTAAATTGATAGATATATTGTACAGTTGTGATGCGGCACCGAGCTTTTATACGTGGAACCAAACATAGCTGTGAGCGACCCACGTCGGCATTTCACCGAACACAACTCACCCACAACAATGAAAGAACCATACCCCCTTGCCAAGCCAAAGATTCCACGGATGAGGATGATGGGCAGCGGCAAGCTGTCAAGCAAGAAGCTAGTCCTCGAGAGATGCCGGCTCCCAGGTAGGTGGTGGCGTCGCCGGAGCTGTTGCCCTCGGGAGAAGGTATTGTTCTTGATGCAGGATGAGGCGAATCCCTGGATGGAGGCGGATGCGGTCTCCTGGAATGGGGCGGAGCATGGACATGGCGTTCTGGAGGCGTTGTGGCTGCATACTGCATGGAGGTAGGGGTGGGGGTCGTGGGGGAGTCCTGCTTCTGATGTAGTATGTAGTACTAATTCAGTTTTTTAATCATGTCTTTACAGACTGATTTCTTTCATGTGTGCCAATTGGAGGCCACAGAACCATATGTTGGCTCAAACAAAGCCAATCTGTAAATGTTCCAGATGTAACAATGGCTGATACAAATCATGAACATGTGAATTCTGAGCAGCGCACCAATGGGCCCTTCTGCTATCAAACATGCATTCCATATGAAGGGGCACTCGATTAGATGAAACAATTAATCATTCATGTTTGTACTGGAGCTAGAGCGACATGTCGATGTAGGCTTATAAATAGGTGTCTTACTTTAATGTCAGTCTGCAATGTTCAGAATAGTGTTGTTGCATGTGAGTTTATGCTTCAGGATGTTTCTAAGCTTGATGCCTGGGAAAGATGAGTTTGTCGCACTGTAGTTAAACGATATGTGCGATATATTACAGGCTCAAAAAGGATAATTATTGGATACTTTTTGTGCATAGGATCTCTGTTCTCAGTGACTGTCATAATTTCAGCGACTGAAACTGTTATAATTTCAATGCATACATACTATTGTATCATAAGGAAATTGTGCAAACTGTCAAAATTTTAGTGACTGAAATTGTGCATCAAATTAACAGAACTACTATGAACTTTGAGAAACAAATTAATAGAGCTGTAATATGAACTTTGAGAAACTCTAATAGTAAGTCCTTGGGAACAAGTGAACGCTGTCCATGGTTGCCTCTTGCATCTTAGTCATATAACAACGCACTATGGATGCATCAAATTAGCTATCTAGGGTGATTGTTTTCCATATAGCTTGTCAATGCTATTCGAATTACATTATAGGGTTTAACGAAACCAATGAAAACCACCTGATTTACCCACAGTGGTTTCAAGAAACCCACGAATACCGCTTGATATACCCATCAAAATTCAAATAAAATTCATCAAATGTTATAGTAAACTAAGCAGTTCTTGATTTTTTTTATTTCGCAAAATCAGTAAACTATAATGGTTTTAGTGGTTTACTGTGAGGAACCATCCAAGTTGAATTCCAATTAATCAATTTAGCTTGCTATCCAAACGGCACACAAGCTCAAATTTAACTAACGAGAAATCAACCCCGGTAGTCTCCCGACATGCTTCCCAAATGTCATCCAGGACATTAGCATATCAGTTTTCAACATTGTATTCATCACATAAAAGTGACACATACTTAGAGCATAATTTGATAAGTTATCACAAACCATAAATAAAACTACATAACTGAAACTTAATTACATGAATGAGAGCAGCATATGTTTATAGTATTATCTCTCAAACTTCTAAAAACATAACTAAACATAGAGCCAAGTTTTTATTCAGGTACTAGTAAGGATGACGACGAGTACTACGCAGTGGAAATTTTATTTTTATTATTTTTTAAACAAACCCAAGATGATCGTATTCAACCCACGAACACCCGTCACGCACAAGATGGAAAATGACTACTCGTCCCCTTCGCCGGCATCGGTAGGGAAGAAGTAGCCGAAAACTCTCTCATTCTCACCTGCAAACCTTCAACAAGGCAAATGTGAGTACAAAGATACTCAGCAGGACTTACTCATAGGATATACATCCTGACTCCAAGGATCATGAAGGAGGCATTAGCAAGGAAATATGCATTGTATAATCAACTTATTTGCGGAAAATCAGTAAATATTAAATAAGTTATAGGCATAATAAAGACTCATGGGCAACTGTTTACTAAAACCGAACGATTTTATGCTTATGTATAATAGTATCAAGAGATGTGTCAAACAATACATCTCCTCCAATAGAGACCACAACTTTACCATTAGTGATTAATTAAGTCAAGTTGTTAACTACGATGAACAATGATGGAAACCAAGCTTTAGTGTCACACCCCATTTCTGAGATGCATTGTGCCTCATGTATCAGTCCTTAGATCAGTAGCTGATACGCACAATTTCAACAGAATGATTATCAAAAACATACTTTGGATAAAATAATATACCTGATATGAGACCTTTAGCGGCAGCACGGTAAGGATTATAGTATCCACTTCCATATGCTTAGCTAGATGTGAAGCAGACAGCGGAAACAGAGACCCAAAGCCACAAGCAGACTTAGGAGTAGAACGAAAACCTATCACGTTGTCTTCCTCTATGCACTCCCTCTGACTAAAACCACAAATGCAAACGGGTGAGTACATAAGGTACTCAGCAAGTCCTAACACTACACAAGGGATTTTGTATATGCATATTTGATCGTAGCAAGGGCAAGGCATAGGGTTACTTTGCAAAAATCTAGTTTTATGTAGAGACACTACGGAAGATTTAAACCAGGGGTTTGTAAAACATTTGCTTATCATTATTTTAGTGGGTGGACCTGGGGGAGAATAAACAATTTCCACCAGTTCCCAAATTTTAACAGAAAAGGTCTCCAATACCCGATCCAGACACTTTTCCAAAACACGAGCAACTAAACCCACTCACACATCAAGGAGGTATATAGAGACTAATCATTGAGAGCCCAGACAAATAGTGTGCCAATACCGTGGCAACGGCCATTCCAGAAAGATTTTAGCTATGCAGAGGTTATATATTGTACCCATAGGCTATGTTCTCTTTGCAGGAGAGAAACATAACGCTAGTCCCACCTTATCCAAGTACCCCCCTATGTGCACCTCGGGAAGCAAACCAAAGGCTAAAACACAAGTACTCACTTTTCTTGAGTTCTCAAGTACTTCATTTTCCTCCTAGACTCAGATACGCTGAGCCTGTGTAATTCTTTTTCATCTAGAGTCGAATCATTCAGGTACATACATCCCCGAGTATCGTCCCACGTGCCCTACTGGAGCATACAGTAGATGCCAATAAGTTAGGGTAAGTTCTACCCATACAGGTTCTGTGGTTGCACAAAATCACTATGTTGAGGTTCAATGAACCGGTCTTTATGCGGTCAGGGCGAGTGCTTGTCCATGATAGGTGGACCAAACTGAAGCTTAATACCTATCACCAAACACCATCATAAGTTTCGCCCCCAACCACAAATACCATTCTCCACCTATCACATGTTGCACTATTCCTCAACTCATTTTATTTTACACACACCACCAGGCACTTTTTAACACATTTTATAAAAGATTGGTGTGCAGTGTAGTGATGCGTAGCATCACAAGGGGTTCCTAAGCATTCTAATATCAATGCAACTTTCCGTTCGTTAAAAGAATTTAACAATGGAATTCCTACGGTCAACAAGGTGGTGGCGTCAACGGGTATCAAGGTAGGTAGTATTCTATATTAATGATAGCAAGTAACTGATATTAATATAAATATGTAATATCAAGTGCGATCATTATCTATACAATGTTTTAACATATGAGAAAGTACATTCAAGCATTCGGTCATATAGGTGTGCAAGCCAAACATAGATGTAATATGATCAAGGAGGGTATTAGAGCTTTCTTGCAAGCTCTTAATCTTCAAAGCTTATCTCCTGGATCAAGTCTTGAGGTTGTCTTGTCGTCCGAGTCTTTGGGCTTTTTCTCGCACGTCAGTCCTTCTGGCTCCTCTTAGATTCTCTCTCTCCCTTGAACTCGGCATTGTCTGCACGATAGAATACGCCTATAAAACTACTGTAAAAAGGAAACAAATCTCGAGAAGAGCCAATAAAACCCAATAAAATCGAATAAGAGCCAACTAAATCCACGAGAAAATCCAACGGAAAAGCATGTGATGCAGTGATTATCTACTAGTATTGTTTAAGTGATGATTTGTTAGATAATATAGTGAGTTACAATAGGTGCATGTATGCACATGTCGTTGTGTAATCAACACGAAAGCCCTTACGGGAGAACCCATATAAGGCATGTGTTGATAGCGTGCTTAGTGCAAGGCTCATTATTTTATGCTCATCTTAATGTAATTTGCTACTATCAGCTAGCAATTATAATCTAAATTCACGCGTACACATTTTAGTGCTTGTGCGGACATATATATAGATAGCTAAGCATGTACGCGCACTGTTTAGTGTACTTGCGGCACTAAGGCCTTCATGCCAGCATGAGCATATATTAGGGTGTGCCAAGTGTGTGCTATGGGTTTAGTGTGTCATTTCATGCATAAATTGACTTTACGTTATTTATTAAAGATGAACGATTAACTATTAAGTTCATTTTAACCCGTGTCTACTCAATGCATAATTAATATTTAGAATGGTAAGCCATGTGTGTGATAAGCACCTACAGCACTTATGCCTTTATGTGAGTATAAGCTCACATAAAGCAAGTGCTAAAGCGTGCCTAGAGCATGGCGTGCCATTTTTACGCGTCGTGTGTAGTACTATCTAGCTAATACCATATGCTAACAATTGATCACTAAATTCATTAAAGTATATTTATCTAGTCATAAATGGGTTCATAAATGGATGAACCCGTAGTTACTAGAAAATAATTACTTAATCTTCTAGCATGCGGTGGCTTCCAAAGATAAACAACTATTTATATTACTTTATTTTACTTTTGTAATTGTAATGCTAAAAGTATCAAGTGGCACGTGTACTAACATATGGTAATATAAGGTGGAATGCACGCTAGCATGATATGGACCTATAATCAACACGAAATTATGAGAAATTACTAATTAAATCAAATGACAATAAATAGCGAGCTAAAATAACCCAATAGAGAACCAAAATCAATTAAATAAATAAACTCCAATAAAACTCAATGAAAAGGGAAGATGACATGACAAGATGGAATTGGCCGGGTGTCAGATTATTGTTTAGGGAGTGCTTGTTGGATTTTAAGTGGGGGCGGAATAGGGGTGATTTAATCGGTATGGATTTATCGAACTGTTATCGGGGACTTAGTATTTAGGTAAACTGTAAAGAATATTTGGAATTCTGGTTCTTAGACTAATTTTAAATGATACCTCACATCGATATGAATGCGTGAGCGCAAGAATCACTAAAAACGGAGTTACGGATCAAAAGATATGACGTTTTAAAGATGTGGGGTAGCTCTAGGGACTTATATGCAATTATGAGAAAGTCAACAGGGACTTCCCTGCACTGATTAGAGGGTAGCTAGGGACCTATTGATAAATATGGAAAAGCATATGGTTCCGTGGGTAAGGTGGCAGGGACTTATATTGCATTTATATAATAGATCAGGGGCTAAGTGTTAAATTCCTAGACTAAAATATAATCTGATAGGACAGTAGGGGCTTAGATGTAAAAGGACATTTATTTTGGCAGAATTATTCTACAAAGGAAAATGTAAATATTTTCCTGTGTGCCCCATAGTGTGTAAACTTAGGCCCCGTTTGCCTGAAAGGAATTTTAAAGGAATTATGTAGGAATGGATTCCAAAGGAAAGGAAGTGCAGCTATCAGTTTGGAACAAAGGAAGACCCATTCCTTTCCAGAGGAAAGGAAGCAAGTCACGTACGGTTCACAGGATTTGAAAAATCCAATCCAACTCAAGGAAACCGTTGTGGCTGCTCCCATAGTAATTAACGCTAAGAAAAAAATATTAGCTCGCTGGCCGCCCTATCAAATTTCAGTACTAATGTTCATCCAGACTCCTAAAAATTTTATTTAGTTGCACCAATATTTTTTATCCTATATCTCTATTGCTGCATTCCAAACAATTTAATTTTTCCATTCCTCTATTTTTAATTCCTATAGTTTTACTACTTTCTCAATTCCCGTGTTTTCTTCATTCTTACATTTTCTTTTCTATTCCTCTATTTTTCATTCCTTCGTTTCAAACGGGGCCTTAGTACTTTGTTTCTATAACCGACAGGTGGGCCATGAGTGAGTGTATCATTTTAAAGTGGGCCGGCGGTATGGAGCGATCTGGAACGTTATGTGATCTAATCTGGCCGTTGATCTAGGAGTGGACGGTTGGATTTAAATCGAGATGGTCTTTTAATCTTGACCATTCACTGAGGACTGGATGGCAGAGGGCGTCTCCTGGCGAGGCATGCGGCCGCCGGAGCCAGAGCAAGGCGGCGCCATTGCTGCTGTAACGACCGGGATTTTCCTTACCTTTCGATAAGTCCCGATCTTCCGTGACTTTGTCAATCCCAGGAGTTTAACAAGCACGACATCACAAGCGATCAATCAAGAAACCATAACAGAAATATTAAACAAGAAACAAGAATAGAATATAGCAGGTCAAAGTGAAATTATTAGAATGAAATTCTCTAAAGGGGTCCATCGGCACGCAGGCCGGAAATATCTCAAAGCAGACATATCTCTACCGTGAATCCAACAAAAGCAACAGCGGAAGCATCAACGTGGCAGCAGTAGCGAACCTCCTCCACACAGGCTAGCTTGAGCGCAGGAGCAGACGTCACGGACCGTCAGAGATGTAGTCGAAGTCGAAGCTGAGAGTATCCTCTGAAAACAACAAATTAGAAAGCCGTGAGTACGAATACTCAGCAAACCGCGTACTACCTAACAACAATGTATGCATGCAAATGGTTTCAAGGATAAAGGCACGGCTTAAGCGCTAAATGCAAGTTTAAAACATTTTATTTTACTTAAAGAATGCAAGAAAGCTTTATTTTCAAACTTGTTAAATTTTATTATCTTGCCTTGCAGAGATCTCCGTTATCTCGGACGGGGGTTCATTTTAATGCCGATGTAATCTCCACACTCGGCCACAGCTCAAAGGCCGGAGTCAAAAATATTTTGAAAAAAGAGAGGAGGAAGAAAAACAAAACTACTCAACGAGGAGCACAACTCAGGGGGTGTCCTTCCAAAAGGACGTGGCAATGCGCATCGACTAAAACTCTGCAGAGGTTATGCACCTGGACCCACGAGATGCGTCATCGGGAACTACCGTCGTAGCCCCGACGAACACACAAGACCCGTCCACAAGCTTTAACTGGCGTCATCCGTCCTCTAAGATAGGGATCTCAAAAGCCTACGCAATCGGGTCCTGGAGCTGTGAAGAGCCTACCACTTATCAGGTGGGTATCTCGATCTCATATGGGGAGTCAGAGCTCTACACCACACTAACACTACACCGCCAACTCACGGGTAAACAACCAGTCTCAGCAAGTTTCAAGATCAAGCCAACTGCCTATACAGGGTAACGTGGTGTGCATGGTTGTCAACTGAGCGTACAAGGCTCGAAGGACTCGGTCCTTAATTGCCGGGGCAGGCACCAACTCCAACCTCAACGCCAACAATAAGTCTCAAGAAAAGATCCCAGCCCGGATCTTTCTGTTGTACCCGCAACAGGTACGCCCACAGGGACTTCGCAAAAGTCCCCCAGCTCCTCATACTCCAACCTGCCCCCGCTAAATAGTTATGTATAGTTATTTGCAATACTCACACATTTGAAGCACAGTTCAAAAGCATTTAACAAAAATTCCATTTTATAGTGATAGGTGTGAGATAAAAATAAATGCGACTAAGCATGGCTAAGCATAAAAGTAAAGTAGATGTACTAAAGCAATCCTAAGGTTAATATTTGTGGAACAGTAAACAGGCACGGCTTAGAAATGTTGCTAGCATATTTTAAAATAGTTGGTATGCAAATTAAGGTTGCAAACAAAACATGCAGTTTAAAATGTTGGGAACAAAGTGATCAAGGAACGCGGCTTGCCTGGCAAATCGGGATCGAAGTCGGGATCTGGGTCGCCGAACTGATCGGGCTCGCAGAACTCCTCCTCGGGAACAACAGCTAATCACGACACAACAAGAGGGATTAGACACTAATTACGCGACAAAGAATAGAACCGGAATTTGAATCTAAATCGAAACTACTAGACTAAACGCGCGCAAAACATTTCCGAAACAACTCTACATGACAATTGCGACGAGACAAATTAACGGAACAATTTCGGGATTAATCGGAGATCAAACGGGGTTTCACGGAAATTGTACACGATCTAGACCACAAGGATTTAGATTAATTGCAGAATAATTAATCGCAGAATTAATTAGCAATTAATCTAACAATTAATCGGAAAGAAAAAGGAATTGAGAGAGAAGGAAAATTGTTCTCACCGGGATCTGAAATTGAAGACGAAAATCCAGAGATTCGGAGACTCGAAAACCAGAGTCGACGCACTGGAAATCGGAGATCGGAAAGGGGTCGGCGCGGCGATTGCTGGCGATGTTGACTGCGCTTGAACCAGTGGATGTCGCGCTGGGCTTCGGCTGGGACGCAGGACGACGCGGTCGGGGCAGAGGCGGTCGGGCGCGCGGGGGAATACGAGGTTGACGGCGTCGGCGCTGACTGGCGACGCAGAGGACGAGGAGACTCAGCAGACGACGAAACGGCGCGAAAAACCGGCCGCGCGACGG